>NJDD01038001.1:94274-191898 GCA_002245505.1 Calephelis nemesis
AACGCATATTTGTCTCTTCTTAAAATGCAATTAAAATAAGATTTCTGTGAATTTTTTATTATTATGTTTAAATAAATGTGGGAAAATTCGGCCACAGAGCCAACAGATGCCATGAGTAATAAATATCATATATGTAAATGAGTTTAAAAATAGTACAGATTAATAATTTGAATAAACTTAGTTATACAAGTAAACATATAGTAAAATACTTAAACACCACAATGTATGTATGCTAGTATGTTTTCTTATAAAGAAAAATAGACGCAAAAACGAGTGGGCCGCTTGATAAAAAGCAATCACCTCTGCTAATATGTAGATATCTGCATCGTAAGTCAGTTGTCAACTTTTTTTAAATGGCTAATACGTTGCTAGCGGTTTTCACAACTTCACCGGAATATACAGTTGTCATCGTGAAGCCGGCTTCTTAAAAATATTTACTCTCCTCTCAAACATCTCTTGCTCAAAGTTAAAAGAACCGTTGGAGGTCTGCCAAAGTAGAATGTATAAACAAGTTTGAGCATCAAGGTGGTAAAAAGACATTCCGCGAATAATTTTAATTTCATTTCAAAAGTAGAACCATATCCAAACAAAAGCAGACCCATATATCGAAACAAAATAGACCCATATAAAAAAAATCATAGTCGTTTAACTTCAAATGTTATAGCAATGTTTAAACGTGACCATCTGTCGCAGGTACATTGTCTCTGGCTTTTAAAAGTGACCCAAATGTAGCAGTGGTGGGCGGAGTTAATGGGTCGAGATAAGATAATAGCTAGGTAATTATCAAATTTTACTCGTCCCCACTTATCTTAGAGTAAATATTGTTAGACGTTTACCAACACTTGCGTAAGTTGGACAAACGCTTGGAAAATACGTTAATAGGAAAATAATTTCGCTTTAGGCGCGTCATATACTTTCGAATATATTTTACGGAATTTTGTTTCAATATTTTAAACTACAATCTGACTCCAATTTCATTGCCACTTTGCGATTTAATAATTCCCTTTTCAAAAGATAGCTAATGGTTCCGTGATGGCCATATATAAATTATATCATCATCTATCTAATCATAATAATTCATGAACCACTAGGTTTTGAGTTCTTCTTTATGTTCGTCTATGTTGACAACATCATTATCTATGACCACCACTTCAGATTCATGACCTACTGCTGTTACATGAAAATCGGATTGTCAATATTCGAGTAATCAAGTAACAAACATAAATAAAAACATGCAGTCGAATTGAGATTTTTTTTTATTTCAAATCGATTAAAAATAATAAAAGTCATCTGCTTTGTGCTGCGTTTAAAAAAAATTAAACAAATAATAAAACTAAAATTACTACCTATTTAATAATCTTAAAATTAGTGTGTGTTGGTCCGGACTCCTTTGCAGAATAGACCAGAATAGACCATGATTTAACTTTAAAAATATTTTACAAAATCTACATACAGTTCTCGACGGAGAGATCTAAGGGATAAGATGGCTTGTAGGAAAGTAAGTATCTTCACGCCCATATCCCCGAAGAGGTAGGCAGAGGTGCAAACAGGGCACCCACGACTAGCCGAAGATACTAAGTCCCATAATGTGATAGGTGGCAAGCCTATCGCCAACCGGGCACGTTTCCAATCCCGACCAACATTTTTTTTGAATTAGAAAATTGGAAAAATCTAATTTTCTTTTAGTTGGATTCGAACCCGAGACCTCATGCAGTCAAGTCCAACACCCGGACCGCTCGACCACAGAGGCGAAAATGGCTTGTAGGATCCTTCAAATACTCACGCCAATTGGTTAAAAGTCGCTTAAATCACATAAACACGCCAAAAGGTTGGCCTTCCTGCCAGGCAGCTAGTAAAAGGCGAGCATAGGCTTTCCGTCACTAGCACCGTGAAATCTGACTAGGTGGTAGAGTTTCGCAGCGACTCACCCGGATTGGTACCACCGCCTTACCTATTCCTATCGCCATAACGTCACGACGTGTTCCGGTTCGGAGGATAAGGTAGCCGGTAAACTTACTGTTGCTCGAGGCCTAACATCCCAGCGTCAGGTTGGCAACGCACCATTGCGGATTGCCACCTTTGGTGTCTCTAGGCGGCGTGAATTTCTTACCATCAGGAAATCCATCTGCTTGTTTGCCTTCCAATAACATAAAAATAAATTAAATGTACAAACTAACTTTACAATATGTAAATGTCCATTTGTTTATGGAGGTTGTTCCAAATGGATTAACAACCATAGACTGTTTTAACTGTTTTTTGGATGCAGTTAAACTTGGAAAGAATTTTTATAATCCTCCAAAGAGACTAAAACCTTGACTATAGATAATAAGCCACTGGATTATAAAAAGTCCACTTAGGTTTTTTTTCGTTTTGAAACCGGTCGAGCATTATAACAATGTTTTGTTTTAAGATATTAATTTTGGGACATTTTAAGGAAGGAGAGTCAAAGTTTTTGTGCTGCTACCTGCATGAATTTAATGTAATTTGATCGGAGTATAATGGAGCTGACTTTGATGCTTATAAAATGCAACCTAAACTCTTTGTAATTTGATATAGTGTTATATTTTAGGTTGATTTGGTGTTTAAATTCTTAGGTTTCAAGGATTCCTTTGGTATTTGTAACAGAAACATAAATAAATCATTAAAAAATGTTCAATATCCCCCGTCAAAACTAATCCGTAATGTAGTTTAATCCTTCTCGATCATGACTTTCAAACATAATCTGCATCGAAATTGGTCCAATTGTTTAGGAATTATGATGCCACTGACGGAGACATACGCACATATAGACGATTTAATTGCTGATAGATTATATTTTTCATTTTTATTTATTAGATATTATGTCAGGTGAGCTGATAGAAAGATAAGCAAGAAAGATACCTTTGACCCATCCTGCTAACCCTTTTTTCGCTTAAATTGTATTATTCTGTGATCATACATTCTTAAGATTTGAAAATTCGAAGAAATGACCGCCGATCTAATAGCTCCATTGACCAACTGCAACGCTTGGGTTCGATCCACGACGAGATAAATATGTGATAAATAATTTGTGTGATAAATAATTTTATTTCTGCATTTCCGGGTCTGGGTGTATATTAAATTTATTTTGGTATCTATTTAAGTATTTCTTTGTATTAGTATCGTAGCCTAACATCCATAACACAAGCATTTAATTTTCTTAATTTGGGGTTAGATTCAATTTATGTAAAAAATTCACAAATTGAATAAATATCCGTGGACAAATTGTCCGGGGATATTTTTGTATTCTTTATGGAATAAAAGAGAAAGTTTATCTAATTAATAATTTATTGTTATTCATGTAGTTATTTTATTTAAAGTTTCCGTTTCCATTTTAAAATAATAAAAGCAGGCAAAATATTTTTTTAAGTAATTTGATGATTTTTAGTTTTGCAACAAATCGCGAAAAATCTTACATGGTTAGAAAAGTCATTTTGTATGGTTCTTGTAATATCAATGTTGCCAACTTGTTGATGTTTTTGTCAAATGGCAATCTTAACTAAAAAGCGATGCTTAAAAATCTGACAAATCATAGTACTTTGACTTGAAATTTTACTTTGCGTAACACAGACCTAGTTTCTCCATATCCATGGTTATGTAAAAGCAATAATTGTCATAGCGTTTGGAGGTTCTGTTTTTGTAAAATTTGTGTATTTGTTTTGTTATTTACTGCCGTGTTTTGAAAAATTTTGAAACGGTCAGGTTAATTAAAACTTAAATAAATTTATTTCAAATTTTCTTGATTAATTTTTTTTCTTCTTTCATAAAATACTAGCTGTTCTGGCAAAATTCGCTCTACCCGTTCAGTTTGTATGGGAAAAATTAAAATGTTATTAAAAAGTATCCAATATTTGTCTCCTGGTTCTAAGCTACCTCCCTATCAATTTTCAGCCAAATCGGTTAAGCAGTTGCGTTCTACTCGTAAATAGCTTTGATACATAAAGATTTACTTATTTAAAAAGCTAAGTTTAATGCTTCAATATTATGCTTCAGTGTCCAGATGTGAGAACCCTATCGCCTGTTAATAGCGACATAAATAACTAATGCAGGTAATCAAAACTAGGAGCCTAGTAGTAAGTAAAAATCGTACTACTGCAAAACCTATTTACCATTAAGCTCAGCGCTTGCCTATATCGTGTTCCGTGCTGTGTAAGTTGGCTGACTTATTGATTTGCACGTATGACCTAAGATCCCGGTAATAAAATAGAAAAGCACTATCTTATTTACTTTAAAGTAATAAGCAGTGAAATCTATGGCATCTATGGGTTGTCTCTTACCATGAAAAGACCCGCTTTCTTGTCCGCTATTTCATGGAAGAATAAAACATATAGACTATTTGTGAGTCAGTATGTCACATTGATATTTTATGTATCGCTTTTCTTTAATATATTTAAAATCAGGTATCAAAGTATTATTAAACAATCATCAAGAGAAATTTTATTTAATTTGCATGTTATTTTAGATAACTGACAATAAAAATGCCTTGTAGAGATAAGAACAATTTAGATAAGAAATGAAGATGGCATTTAAGTGATTTTAGTGATTCGTCATTTCATTATATATGTGTTTTTAGGGTTTCATAGCCAAAGGCCAAAAAACTGAACCCTTTTAGATTCATCATGTCTGTCTGTGTGTCTGTATTTCACTCCAACTGAAAACCTGCAACCTGAAAGAACTGAAAACTAAAAACTTGAAAGATCATTTATCTTATGATGCTTGCTACGTCATGTTAAAGTTAATCAAAGCTGCGCTAGCGAAGTTTTTTTTTGTTTTTATGATATTAGAAGGCAAACAAGAAGATGTATTTCCTGATGGTAAGAAATTCACGTCATCTAGAGACACCAAAGGTGGTTATGGTGCGTTGCCAATCTGAGACCGTGATGTTAGCGCTTAAGCCAAAGTCAGTTTACCGGTTACATTATCCTCCGAACTGGAACACGTCAACGGCAATTTATGGCGACAGGAATAGGTAAGGCGGTGGTACGAAACCGGGCGAGTCGCTGCGAGTCTCTACCACCTAGTCAGATGTTCCGGTCTTAGTGACGGTAAACCTATGCTCGCCTTTAACGACCTTCTTGGCTTACCTTCTTCTATTTTTACGTTTATTATTGACTATACCTCTCCGATTTCGAAACTCGACGATAAGCTATGAGCCATTGTAAAATACTTTGTATCGAGCCAACTACCATTAATTCAAGCGTGGTTTTACTATTATTGTGTTTATATGGAATATTTTAATACGAAATGAGATAACTGGATAGGGCTTGGGCTTTCTCTCGCGTCTTTCTATAGTAATGAGCCTCGCTGTTTGTCTGTACATCCATACTATTGTGATAAATGCGAAAGTCTATCTGTCTGTTACGCTTTCACGGTTAAACCGCTTAACGGATTTTGATTAAATTTGATATGCATATAGTTGGAGCTCCGGGCTCAAAATAAACTACTTTTTTTAAAAGATCAACCTTCAAGAAACGGTATTAAGAGCGGATTAAAGTTTGTTTAAAAATCTATTCTTCGCGAAGTCGCGGGCAAACAGCCAGTACTAAATTGTAAATAAGCTTTGTCGTAAAAGCGTCACGGGAATACTACTGACGGAGTTTTTTTGAAAGACCACCGGTAGGGCTACCAGGAAACTACAATATCTGGTCAAAATTTCAAAAGGTCCAAATTGTAGCGTCATAGTCGGGGGAAAATATTACTTAAAAACGTTTTCTGTATTAAAATTTACTATTATATATTATATATTATACATACAGACATACATATCTTCACGCCAAGTCCCTAACGATGGTAGACTGAGAGTATCGAGTGGACCTCACGATCCTGACATTTTATATTTAAAAAAAAAAGTTTTTGGCACATCATAGGATCACAGTATTTAAATATATCGTAGGTACACGTTTTACATTTTATTCTAGTTGGTATTCGATGTGGCAAATTCTGTTTGATTTAATTTTAATTTAATAAATTACCTTGAATTGTTTTTTTCGAACATTTTGTTTATTTGTGCATGCCAGTTTTTTTCCACAAACCACGCATAAATATCTCCACGCCATGTCCTTAATTAGGCAGAAATACTCATACGATTGTAAATATGTTACAAACTCAATTCATTTGTCAACTTCATAACATCGTATTACAGAATTGGCACGATTTGTTGTTTTCTGCAAATAAATGTGCCAAATGATCAGCTAATTTTAACACTTTACGCAATAACACTCGATTATGCTCTGTAATGATGTCTAGGTTAAATGTTGACATTCAAATTAAAGTAGCAGTAGTAGTAAGTATAATCAAAATTGACCTAGTTATTTCTATTGGTTCCGGGCTTTCATGAAAAATAGTGTTGGTTTTTGGTCCAAATTTTTGGGCTAGATTGGTCGTACAATTCTTGTGGGTATTTTCATTCTCAGGTTCACCACATACCATTGCTATCTTTGGTGAGCTTGCTAAGCAAAAAAGGATGCGGTTCTTCTAAATATTACTAACAATTTATGTTTTTTTATGGCACGAGACAGCGTGGATTTCTGAAGGTAAAAGACTATCGTGGCCTAGAGACCTAAATAATGTAGGTACATCATTGTCCTGCGACCGAGATGTCAGGCACGTTACGTTGGGCTGGTAGACAGAAACCCTTCCCTTCGGAATGAAACATGACATTCGTTATGGTGACAGAAACATATAAGGCAGTGTATTTTTGACCCATGCAAGTTGCTGCATATCACTCTATCACCAACTATATTTTTGATGAAAGTAAAGTATCTTCATGCCCATATCCCCGAAGAGATAGACAGAGGCACAACCAGGGCACCCACGACTAGCCGAAGACACCAAGTCCCACTGTGTGTAAGGTGGTAAGCCTATCGGCAACCGGGCACATTTCCAATCTTAGCAATGTTATTTTTTGTTAGAAAATTGAAAATATACATTTTCTTAATTTTTAAATATATTTTACCTTCTTTCTGTGTATGATCACCAATTTATTAACTCTTCCGCTGAAAGCAGTTTGGATGTCAGATGTAATAAGTATACCTTATTACTCTTCAGGCAGGAGACATGCTTCTCCTGCCTACCTTCTACCACACACAAAAACATACACCATAGCATCGTTGTGAAGTGAAATAAATACAAACAAACAAACTTTCGCTTAAACATTATTATACATTTATTAACATTTCAATGAATCGCCTATTTCTTTGTAATATTTTAATAGAATTGTAAAAGTCGTTTCCACTATTTTAATGTTAACGTAATAAAGTTGCAAGTAATGTTGCCAGATGAATGTCTTAAAATAGCCTGTTTAAAGTCTGGAGAAGCGTCGTGCTTGATCAGAGATCGCTGGGGCTGCGTGACGTCTGCATCAGTGACACCCGATAGGCCATCTCACGACCGACCCACTTTCTGCCAAGGTCACCGACTGACCTCCTAGTCCCCCTATTTCCGTTTCGAGCATCGTCTGCTTAGCATATAATCCGGTCGAATCTAGACTAACAGTTTTAAAGGTTTATAATGTAAACTTTGTATTGTTAACTTTAAAATAGATTTCTAACTAACGGTAAAGCAATGGAGATTTATGTTTATAATGTTAGGCAAACAAAAGAGTTTTGGTGGTAATATATACCATACAGACCAAGATGCGTTGCTGATTCGTTTTTTTGTATAAGTTAGTTAGCTTTCCGGCTACTCTTTAATAAGACGATGATAGTGAAGAGAACTGACTATATGGCAAGAAAAAAAATGACGGTGTTACCAAAGTCAATATAATATTTTTATTTACTAACCTCTGGTGTTACTAATGCCAGACTTTGACCGTCTTACTACAAAAAAATAAACACCTCTTACTAAACGCTGTCTAAAATTTGGATTCCTAACAGTGAGATCCGAGTAAGAGTATAATTGACAGAAAGTGTTGGTGTTAAAATAAGAAGGGGCATGGTCCGCTGGTTCGGACATGTGGAAAAAATTATTGATTATTTTTTCAACCAGCTGCCCGAACCAAACCAGCATTTTATTTTAAGGTGAGAGAGATAAGATATTTTTAGGGATTTGCCTGAACTTAGTCCTGTCTGTTAATTTTAATGTCTGGGGACCCCTTTATACGTAAAGTGCCCGGACGTAGGAGGATAAAATTTGGCACACTTATAGTTTATGTGTAGGAGAAGTGCAGAACGCTAATATTTTTCAATAATAATGCTTATAAAGTACATTAAATCAATAAATTAAACATTACCCACACTACCATGCATTTGACACACACAAACAAATATATTGATGATAACGATACAAGATCACAGACGGCACACTAAAAAGTTTGGAAACAAAGTAGTTGGTCTTGAGAAATGAAGATGGGGTTCTTATCAACAAGATATTAAAATTTATTATGGTCGAATTTCGACCAACGGGCGACCACTAGTCCAAATAAATACGAAACAAGCGACGACTACCTACTTTCAATCAGCCAAATATGACAGATCAATTTATGTAATAATATTTTCAAAGATATTTACCAATTTAATCATATTTATAAGTTTAATATTCTCGATATTTCTTTTAATCAACCTTCGAACCCAAATTAATTACTACTTTATAAAAGTCAAGTGTTTAAACTTTAAGTGACATTTATTGACACACTTGTTTCGGATTCGGAGTGAACTTTTAACTTTGTTCTAGAAATTTCTCTTTTAACAGGTTAATTTCAGCAGTACCGTATTTTGAGACAGTGCTAACTGCTTCTACACCTATTCTTGCAGCCATAATGTTGGTGCATGTGTGATGAAATGGTAGCCATAATTACTGTTGTATTATGGTTTGAAGGGTAGAGTAGTCGATAAAGATACTGCACAGGCTGTCACATAATTTTTTTTCAATGTAACACTAACATTAAAAAATTCCAATAACCCCTGATACAACCTACGTGCAATGTGGCTCATATTAGTATCTTTACGCCCATATCCCCGAAGAGGTAGACAGATGCAATCAGTGTGCTCACGACTAGCCGAAGACACTAAGTCTCACAACGTGCCAATATCAGTTTCTCACAGGGCGTTCTCAGATGGTCCTTCTGATGGTAAAAAACCGACCTACTCCTACAATTATGAAGATGGCCATAGTTAAGGCGGTGGTAATAAGCACTCTACCACCGACTGATGACTGACTACAGTAGTTGAATAGTCCAGTACCAATGAGCTATGGGGTCATCACAACCCATCCCTCCTTTGGTTATTATTAACTTGGACTTGTAAAAACCTCATTATGACTGCGCTAGTGGAATAATACAGTAACAACTAACGAATGGGGTTGTCACAACCCGACCCATCCTCCTGGGTGATATCAATTTGAACTTGTAAATGACTGCCCTAATGGAATAGCCAGTAGCTACAAACGAGTGATGGGGTCGTCATATCCCTACGCCCGGTTATCATTTGGGACTTGTGATATCGTGGGTGTGACAGATGAACAGATAGGGAGCCAATCAGAGCGTGCACGCACACCGTGCCCGCGGTTTGATATACACACTTTCTAATCTTAGCCATTGTCACTATTGGCTAACTCGTATAACCAGACTTTCGCCGATTGTTTTCATGCTACATTACATTTTCTAGGTCTCGTAACCTATTAACATTAATTTTGATTATTACGTCACGACGATCTCCAATTTTTAACCGACTTCAATAAATGAATTTAAAAAATTGGTCGAGTGGCTAGTAATATAATTATATACTGGCTGCCTGTTCCGGCTTCACTCGGATGGTAAATTTTTTGATTACAAATTGAGATGTAAGCTATCCTATCTTTCAAATTTGGATTAAACTGCACACGGTGTGCGAATTTGATTGAAATCGGTTAAGTAGTTTAGGAGTCAATCGCAGACAAACAACGTGACACCTAATTAATATATATATATTAAGATACTTTTCTTATATGTGAGTCAGTGTGTGTCACTGAACTCCTAAGCTACAGGAGTGATTTGGATGAATTTTTTCGTGTTTGTTCAAGAGGTTCAAATAGGAGTTCTTTTTTGCAGTTCTACTGGGACTAAATTAATCATCTTAGCTATAAGTAGGCAGCTTTCCCGATACCTGAAGTCATAACCGACAGTTTTCGGCACCTTAGATGTTTTTATAGTCAAGATCGTGTGCCAAAAGGGTATTTCAACCCCAACAACCCTGCATAACAGAAAACAATAATGACGAGCGAGCAGCGATTAGTATCCAATTAATAAAAAATAAATAAATATCTCTGAAAAAGTTACGCAAATTGAACGCGGCCATAGGTACGTTTCTCAGTGTGTGGCCGCGTTCCGATCCGGTGGTAATTTAAGTTAGTATTTTCAGAGATTTGTAATTATATATATTGTCTTTGGTATTATCTATTATATATAATAATATAGACTCGCCACAAGTGCCTCTTGTAAGGTGAATGTGAATAAAAATATACTCTATTCTATTCTTGAATCTAACCCCAAAGTAAGCATATTAAATGCTCTTGTTATGGGTGTTAGTCGACGACACTAATACATAGAAATACTTAAATATATACAAGAATAAATTTAATAAACACCCAGACCCGGAAATGCAGACATCTAAATGTTCATCACATTAATGCCTGCCCCGTCGGGAAACGAACCTGAGCCTCGCGGTTGGTCGTTGTAGTTAGGTGTGTACGCTAGCCACTCGACCAACGAGGCGGTCCTCGTTGCGATTCGGGCAATCTCTCAATTATTACATATTCCTGCCATTGGTCACAACTACCGTGTTCTGGTGTGGTACCCATAAAACACAAAAGTTTCAAGTTTTAACCTATTAATGATATCATAGTGTTCATTTTACCAGCATAATCTGTTTATATCTCCTGTCATGTTCCTCAAAGGATCATATTAGATAGCCAGTTTAGCAGTTACTGTGTCTCAGGTTTACTACGAAATAGGAGAGCGGGCAGACAACTTGGCTTGATAATGATGTGTGTATTTTAGAAGGCATGCGATTGGTTGAGCGCTGCGACCGGTTGTCCCACCGGTTTGGTTCGGCATAGGACTAGCCGTTAGAGATATGCTCTACTAACGAGTGGTAGTTTATTATAGTTATTATTGGTAGGCAAACAGATAGATTTCCTGAAGTTTCTTAAGTATGAACTGGCAAACGAGCACACTATATCTGATGGTAATTAGTCACCGTTTACCATAGAAGAATATAAGAGTAGGACTCTTGTTGAAGACATTAAAACGCCTCTTATGTAGTCCAATTTTATATTTATAACGTTAACGTTATCATTTTTCTTTGTGTTGTGTTTAGTCCGGTGAAGTTTTAAAAACCTCGCGGCTAGCAACATATTAGCCATTTCAAAAAAGATAATGACTAACCATCTGGTGACACGCTTGAGCATTTACTTACTCTTACGTGAAAAAAACTTAAAAGTATATAAACATCAATAGCTGTTCGTTAGTCTCAATAAAACTCGGGAACAGCTAGACTGATTTGCATAATTTTGGTTAAGAAAAAAAATCGAGGAAAATAGTAAAAATACCATTTCAATTGTTTCTTTTTAAATAGAAGGGTGGAACGAAGGTCGCCGGGACAGCTCGTGCTAAATATTTTTTGCTATTAAAAATCCTTACCCAAAACTTAAAACAGAAACCTGATGATAGAGTCTTGAAATAAGTGGCTGGGTAATATCGCTTTACTTTTTCTGTTGCTCGCCATTGTCATGTTTCGATTTGTTAAGGCAGTTGATAACCTTACCTTCAGGATGGTACTTAGCTACACACCATTAACATTTTCTTTCTAACTACCAGAAAAATCGTTTTCTATGTTCACACTAAAAATACAACAAATCCCTGACAAAACCTACATGTAAGTTAACAACATCTCGATCACCCATAAAATTCGCATTAGAATCGGTCCATCCATTCAAAAGATATGATGTCACAGACATACACACAGACGCGTCAATCTCATAACACCCGTCCTTTTCCATTGAGGGTTAAAAAACTTATATCTGACTAAAGTGATTAATAATTCTGTTGATTTTACAATTCAAATTACTTTCGTTCATTGTAAGAAGAGCACTGAATGAAACCATTTGTCTTGACACAGGTGCGAGGTTCTTTTTGTAACCGCAGCTCGATTACGGCGGTTATACGAATTTTATTTCGATGTTCGTGAATAAAACAGGCATTGTTTATAAAATACTTTTATATTTTCAAGTTCAAAACGTAACTGAAGCTATATTTTTATGTTGTAATAGGTAGTTATTTCATCATTTTTTTGTATAACTTTGTTATATGGTAGGCAAAGGCACAACCAAGGCACCCACGAGAAGACACTAAGTACCATAATGTGATAGGTGGCAAGCCTATCGCCAACCGGGCACATATCCAATTCCGAGCAACGTTTTTTTATTAGAAAATTGAAAATACCACATTTTCTTTTTGTCGCCCGACTCGGGATTCGAACCCAAGACCTCATGAAGTCAAGTCCGACACTTGGACCGCTAGACCACAGAGGCGACATGTTATATGTATGAAGTGAAAATATTAAATTAAAGAGAAATTTACTTAATTATTATTGATGTTTTATAAGTACAATTTTAATAAAGTTCTAATTAAATTGTAAGAAGAAACCAAAAAATAAATAAGTAATTAAAAGAACTTTATGAGCTGTGACGTAGAATAAAAACAAATAAATATTAAGCTATAGACAGCTAAACTGACACCGACAGATTGTTCTTTGAGATATTAAAAGAGATTGTTTTTCATAAGATTGAAATAGTTTTGTTATTCTTATATTATTAATTGTCATCACCTCATAATTTTTTTGACCTTTTTGTTTTAAAAAAAATATTTTGTTTGTTTTGCTTTCTCATCTATAAATCCAAATTTCAATCATCTGCCAATTATGTGAAATTTCTAGTTTTTTTTTCAGATTTCTTAATGTACTGTTAAACTTTCTTCTTCTACAAGAACCTCATCCTGAGTTTATATATGTATACATTATGTACGTATAGTTTAGACCAATTTAATAAAAAAACAATTTTACTAAAATTTACTTACAAAAGACGTTTACATTAATTTGTAATTGATATAAAAGTTTAAATACCTACTTTATAAACAACTTTATCATGCATACACTTCTATAGTAAGTATTTTATAGAGGCCAGATACCTATATGCGATGCAGTACATATCTAATAGTAAACTATATCTTAATATATATAAATTACGTGTCATATTATTTCTTCTAAACTACTACCGATTTCAATCAAATTTACACACCGTGTCCAGTTTGATCCAACTATAAATATAGAATAGCTTACATCTTAATTTAGGATCGAAAAATCTACCAATTGAGCGCAGCCGGAACATGCAGCTAGTATATGTATAAATGAATGAATTTTGGTGTATCACGCCTGAGCGAATGGATCGATTCCAATGTCAGGAGAAGGTTCTTTTGATATAAAAAAAACCGAGAAAATGACTGGGAAAATGTAAGAATTTAGTCCATACAATTTGTTAGTAGCTATTATTGTCAAGCGATACGAAGTTCGCCGGGTTGTCTAGTTTTTTATAGTATCCAACTTTGTGTCTACTAAATAACCTGACTAACCCTAATTTCTCATTACGTATACTTTTTATGTAAGATGTTGACTAAACTAAATAATATGAACGTTGCGAAAGAAGGTACGTGCGCGATATCATCATAGTTTTTTGCTTTATCAACATAAAATTGTTTTGTCTACATACATCATTAGAGGATGTAATTAGGGTTGTCAACTTTCTTTATATTTTCCATATGCAAAGAAGTTGGAAATTCTATAAAAACACATTGGATTTATTGAAATATTTTCCGATGACTGGGGTTTCTTCATTCTTGCGTAAGATTTCTAAAAATCGGGTCATGGCACTGACGAGCACTGAGGTTATGGTAGCAGAAATAGATTAAACATAGATATCACAAAGCAGTTTTTAACCGCAGCCCACTGTTGTGGTATACCAATGCAATAACCATTAAGTCTAGACGTCGTCAAACTTGTAGGTATAATAGACTAGGAAAAGGCAAAAAACATAAAATAAAAGATAGCCATAGCTTATTCTATCTTATTACGAAAAATCTATTGTGTTTGTTACTTAACTCCTAAATAGCGCTTTGATAGTAGTTATGGCTCCTAGATAGTTTAAAAATTTAATTGGACCGGGCGGCGTTACAAGTCGTATGTCACCAAATCAAGGCGGTACAAAGTTGGCTGTATCGGCTAGTACATATTAGTAAAATTTAGTTTGGGTTTATTATCTGGATATTTTGTAGCGGTGTTCAATCAAAGAAAAAACTTTATCCAATTTTAGTAGAACTTAGAAAATACCAGATAAAATTGTTTAAATGGAAAAAAAGTTTAAATCCATACCAATTCTAAAAATGCGAAAGTGAGTCTGGTTGTCTTTTCACGTAGCAAGGGTGTATTATATAAGATATTTTATTCGAGATATTTTAAAGGCTGAAGCGTGTAATAGGTTACTATTTATCCTGATATCTATACGGGTTCCAGCAGAAGAGCTAGATCGATGATATGCGTGGGCATGATTGTGGTAAGATCTAATTAATAATATGAAGGTTGATGTAACTGTATGTTTATATAAAATAGGTATCGCACACCATTTTATGTTATAACTAATGCTTTTAGAATTCAAATGAATCTATATACATAATATACACCTACGCAAAAAGTTTTAAGTTGTTAAGTCACCGATGCGTGGAAAAATTTAATAAGTATAAATTGGGCATTCCTATTACTAATTACTAATATGTAATGATTTTAATAAATAAATAAAATACCTAGACATACACGCCTGACTCCTAAAACCTTTTAATTTCTGACTGTCCGTCTTGTCAAATTTTCATGCATCGTATAAAATATGTTATTATTTTGTTTAGTATGTATTGCTCACAACTACCATGTTTGGCATTTAGGCTAGTCATATACGTTCGGAACAGTTCCATTATTCCATTCCATTCCAATAGCAAATTAAAACAAATTTATGGACTTAACACATACGTCAATAATCCTATTAATATTACAATTACGAAAGCTACTTCAAGCTCCTTGAAGCAAAAACTAATGAACCGATTTTAATAAAATTTGGCACACATGTAGAAGGTAACTTTGATTAACACATAGATAGTTTTTGCTAATTCCTTGATTTTGCTTGAAAAAAATTCCTGTGGGCCATTAATCACTCAGGCAACGCTGTGGGCAACAGCTAGTTTTCTATAAGTGTGAATGTAATATGATCGGAATTTAGATTCAATTTTGTATAACAGAATTCCGTAAAGGTAATTTCGAAGCTATGTGGCGGATAGGTCTAACATCTTAGCTTTAGATTGGCAACGCACCATTGCAAAAAATTTGTAATGTTGCAAATAAGTTTTAAAAGTCACAATTCAACTTCTTGCTCTTTAAAAATGCGCACAATAAAGTTTTCACTAAGAAATAAAAACGAGACTTCAAATAATAGCATAAAGAATGTTACGAAGCCGGTGGATTTAGAAATTTCCGTTGAATAATCTGTTCCTATTTTCACTATCAGTGATTGGCCTTGTGTGCTTCTATTTCGACGTTCGTGCGTGGCAAGTTGCCATTACAATATTTTGGTTGCGAAAACAGGATAAACCAGAATGTCAACTTCGTACTTAAATGCGGTACGTGGAATGCAATGTCGGTATCCGCGAATGTCATCTTAACGCGATCACGTGATACAATATTTGACAATGATGACTGTAGTGTAAAATCTGTTTATGATCTACTCGTGTAGTGTGTAATATTTCTACCACATGACTAGATTGTTATATCTTTTTTTAACTGTTTTTTTATTTATCTTAGCTACTGTAGTGTAAAATCTGTTTATGATTTACACGTAGTGTGCAATATTTCTACCACATGGCTAGATTGTTATATCTTTTTTTAACTGTTTTTTTATTTATCTTAGCTATTGTAGTGTAAAATCTGTTTATGATTTACACATGTAGTGTGCAATATTTCTACCACATGGCTAGATTGTTATATCTTTTTTTATTTTTTTTATTGCACTTTAGGGTTTCATATAACACCGATATCAAATTGCTAACTCAGATGTATTTATAGTTTTTTTATATGAATTGTTACTTTGAATTGGACGATATATAATTTTCTTTTTTATTATTTTTATTATTATATATCGATAACTTGGTCGACGGATTAACGTACGTACCTACCTATTTTCCTCCACCGATTACGCCCAAGAATCGGGTTGATTCAGAAGAGCAGGTGTTATTATCTCTTTTTGAGTGTCTATTAAATTTATATTAATCTCATAAAACCACATAATTTATTCAGTTTGTGGAAAAAATAAACATTATTGCGATCTGGTTAAAAAAAAACTTCCTCATTTTGACATAAAGTGACATCCCTAGTTAGATGTGGCATTTATGCATTTTATTTTTAAAAATGCTTTCTGCTTAAATCTTTCCTCTTTAGTGACAGCGACACACTTTCGTCAATGTTCGCGGCGACTTCGTGTCGCCGGAGCCTGCGGTTCGCCGCTGCGTGAGACACCTAGAGGGGACCCGGTCTCAGTCTCTTATTTTAAAACTCGGTAACCAGGTTAATGAACCTATAGTATACCAAACGTGTGAAAATATTTTCGCCATATATGCGCTTTTATTATTCACATAATAATATTTCACTTTCATACTATTTTTAGAAACGGAAATACGCACTTAGTGTCTCGGTTCAGATGTTTTATATACAAGTATATTGTTGAATTAAAATAACTAATTTCAATGATTAAATCCTTGTGCTTCTGCTAAATTGCACATTGAAATTTTGTTTTCATTTCTGTTTGTGTGTATGTGTTTGTTTGAAAGCCATACATTTATAAAGTTGTTAAATGTATTTCCAAGCTCCTT
This sequence comes from Calephelis nemesis, assembly GCA_002245505.1. Classification (NCBI taxonomy): domain Eukaryota; kingdom Metazoa; phylum Arthropoda; class Insecta; order Lepidoptera; family Riodinidae; genus Calephelis; species Calephelis nemesis. The sequence goes on from NJDD01038001.1 coordinate 111,226, forward strand.
GGTATTTCTGATATTATTCCAAATGTTTGCCTAATTTTTTCCCACAGAACAACAAAAATGTGAAACATATAAAAAATATTTTGACACACGGTATGGTAAACTACAAACGTATTATAATAAATACAAAACACTCTCATCGCGTTTCCTGGTGGAAAATTCTCATGTACGATATTCGCCTACGAACTCGTACATCTTGTGTAACCTCGACATAAAATATTGTAAAATGAAAACGAAAGCGTGATTTATAATGTAGCGAAGTGTTTTTTTATTGAGGCCTAGATATTCACCACTGCAAGTGGTACGTGAAGTCAAATAGCTTTGTTTTATTATAGGCATACACGGGATAGAGGAAAACAAGGAAAATGGGTTTCAGTGAATGTGTAAGCATACCTCGTGACTGGTCATCCAAGTACCACAGCGGTTGAAATGTTTGAATCTATAGTGTCAAGACTGACGTCGCCGCCTGTGTCGCGGCGGCGTCACACCGTCCATACCGCTCGGGAAGTGTGCAGTGAGCCTGAAGAAGAGGTACAGCCAGTGCAACGTAGATCGAGAGCTGCCAAACAAATTCTAGACAAGCGGCGTAAGGCTCGCCTTTCCTGTGCGGACTTAACAACAGCAGCCAATGGCGAGCCTGAAAGGACATCGCGTATGGATGCCCTTAAAGCTTTCCTGCCGTTACGACAGTCAAAGTCACTTGGAAGACTAGATGGTTTGAAAGAGGTGAGTTGTTTATTCTTTTCTGTTTTTGGCTGGAGTCCAAGTGTTAAAGGCGGGTTAATTACTCGCAAGCTTTATAACAGGTTTAAGATATTCCTATTCCTAAGATATTCCTTTCCATGATTTTGCGCTGACTGTACTTTTTTAGTTTAAGTATTTATAACTCCTTTACCGCTTAAACTTACAATTGTCACGTTCCGGCTTGGAAGGATGATTTGCTGATAAATTAATTAATGAAAGAGGATTTACTTCCAGATTTTTTTATCAGAATATCCATCTGTTTGAAATCCTTCCTAGGGCTTAAAAGCGAATGTTATACAAAATATTATTTTATGAGAAATAAATACGAAAGACATATAAAATGTATGCGATGCGAACCAAATTTGGAATTGAATTCAATCTATACAAAAATTGATAAAAATACGTAATTCGTCTAAATGAAATAGTGATTTTATATTAAGCTAAGCAACAGAAATTACCTAATTATAAAGAGTAAGTATTATTGCGCATATACTCGTAAAGTGTGGGACAATTGCTAGCCGTTTCCTAAGTGAAAGAATATTTTTAAATACCAATAAGATTGTGGTTGAAGTTTGAAACAGGTTTTGTAAAGTCTGTAGTCACTGTAGTAGTTAATTTGCATACCAGACGAGATATAATATATGCATATAATCTGGTTGTCAAATGATAAAAAAATCTTTAGCATTTGTTCGGTTATATACAAAAATCTGACAAAATGATGGAATAATTGACATAGCTAATACCTAATCTATAGCATTTATGCGGTTATATATAAAAATCTGACAAAAATGATGGAATAATTAAGATATCTAATACCTAAATGGTAAAAAATTAACATTTTTCCCCGTGTTGGTCCGGGCTCTTTTGTAGAATAGACCATCTGCCTTCCTTGCCAGGCAGCTTGTAAGAGGCGAGCATGAGCTCACCGTCACTAACACCGTGACATATGACTAGCCCGGACTGGTACCACCGCCTTACCTATTCCTGCCGCTATAACGTCATGACGTGTTCCGGTTCGGAGGGTAAGGTAGCCGGTAGGTATACTTACTTTTGCTCGAGGCCTAACATCCCGGCCTCAGGTTGGCAACGCACCATTACCACCTTTGGTGTCTCTAGGCGGCGTGAATTTCTTACCATCAGGAAATCCATCTGCTTGTTTGCCTACCAATATCAAAAAAAAACTTAGCTAAAACCTTATCTGTAGCATTTATACGGTTATATAAAAAAATCTGATAAAAGTTTTGGAATAATTAACATAGCTAATACCTAAATGGTAAACTCCTGCAATGTTTTCCCGTCCATTTACTTATATCCCGTCCCATTTACTTGTCACTTTATCGACAGTGCTCTCCTTAATCGTTCTTGATTTTAAGGGTATAGCTATAGACTATAAAGTGACCGGTGAACGTTATTATTTAAAAAGCTTAGCATTTGCGTGTTCCTGGGATAAATTAATTATTTAACTTTGAATGTGTGTGAATTTCATCTGTAACAGTGAACTCATTTAGTAGGTACTTAGAACTATGCATCTTTTATGCATAACTACCCGCGCTAAAGGGAAAGAAAGGAAATAAAAATTTCGACACTGGACTGAATTCTCAGTAGCTTAAATGGTTAGAGCATTCGTCGGCTTGAGGCGAAAGGTTACAGGTTCAAATCTTGTATGGGGTGGTTTTTTTTCTTAAAATAAAAAGAGATATCACGTAGTATAAGTATGATACATACTATTTAAGTATTTTTATGTTTTAAAATCGCTAACTAACTCTAATACCACAAGCATTTAAACTTTCGGGTTAAATTTAATTTTGTAACTTGACCAGAATATTTATTTATTTATTAGTGAAAATGATTATTATAGGTTTATTCTAAACTCTTAAACACTATTACTTAAAAATTTCTTATATAGGAATGTATAAAGTATTTTTATCTACTTATAATAAAAATAAAGGGAACCAAAGAAATCGGAAACACTTAGAATTTCTTCGATTTAATTGGCTAAAAGCGATGTTAGGTTAATCACGTCACAGTTTTCATAACATTTTATTCGTTTAAATTAACAATAGTAAAAAGGAAACATTAAAAAAATGAGCTATATTTTACTACACCACTTAAATAAAAAAGCATAAATTATAAGATAAATCTCACGATTTCGTACAGTACGAATATATTTTTACGAAACCCAAGTACGACACGTGGGAAAACGTAGTAGTGTGTGAATTTGCATTTTGATTTGACACAATTGTAAGTACTCAGCTTCCTTTGACCTTGTTTTAATATTCAATTCACTTTCAATGACTTATCCTATTAATACTATAAATGCGAAAGTTTGTCTGTTTGTATGTTACTCCTTAATTTACACAAAAACTGCTTTATCGATTTTCATGAAATTTGGTACACACATAAAGGGTTACTTGGATTAAAACATAGGGTACCTAGTTCTTATCACTAAATAATATCTCCTCTGTGGTCTAGCGGTTAAGGTATTGCACTTTACTGCATGAGGTCCCGGGTTCGAATTCCGGGTCGGGCAACAAAAAGAAAATTTGGTTTTTCCAATTTTCTAATAAAAAAAATGTTGCTCAGGATTGGATATGTGCCCGGTTGGCGATAGGCTTGCCACCTATCACATTGTGGGACTTAGTGTCTTCGGCTAGTCGTGGGTGCCCTGGTTGTGCCTCTGCCTACTTCCTTCGGGGATATGGGCGTGAAGATACTTAAATAATGTTCCTGTGGGAACACCGCGGGCAACAGTTAGTTTGATCATATTTTCGCTAATGTACATAATAATATGGCGAGCGTAAATATGTAAAGTTAAAAACTGATCTAACTGTTACACATACGAAATTACTACGGTTGATTAGGTATCCTTTTCGTCATTGTACTCATGAGTATGTCGCAAGCTCCAAGCGCGTGGTTTCAAATGCTATGCGAAATCCTCTTACGATATACCGGAGGAAACAATGTTAATAAATACGCTTCTATTATTTAATTTCTTCCAAATATGACATTTAATTAAAATTTTTATTCATACACATAAATTCCAATTTATAAGATCTGTATATCTTCGAAATTCTTTAACAAAGCTGCAATTTTAACTTTGGACCTTATTTTCCATTTTTTTTCGAGTAAAATAATTACAATTATTTTATGGAAGGCGCAATAGAATATTTTTTTTTATGATATAGGAAGGCAAACAAGCAGACGGATTTCCTGATAGTAAGAAATTCACGCCGCCTAGAGACACCAAAGATGGTAATGGTGCGTTGCCAACCTGAGGTCAGGCTGTTAGGCCTCGAGCAAAAGTAAGTTTACCGGCTACCTTACCCTCCGAACCGGAACACGTTATGACGTTATGGCGGCAGGAATAGGTAAAGCGGTGGTACCAATCCGGGTGAGTCGCTTCGAAATTCTACCACCTAGTCAGATGTCACGGTGTTAGTGACGGAAAGCCTATGCTCGCCTTTTAAGAGCTGCCTGGCAAGATAGGCAATTTGATCAAGTTTCTCTTTTTTTATGTAGTCCATAACTTGTAAGTCTTAGGCTAAAATCTGTTTTAAAAGAACCCGTTTTTGAACTAACTTCGCCTTAATGTTTGAGTAATAATTACAATGTGAATTTCTCACATAACAGAAATCAGTCTGCTGTTACTCTGATTCTCTTTTGAACGTGCATGAACGGATGGAAAAAATCTCTAATACTTTTACTTTGGGTATTGGCTCTAGGAGGTTCTTAGAAATAAAACCCCGCAAGTTTAGCGAAACATCACTTAATTTAAGAAAACTTAACGAAAATATAAATTTTAATAACAATCAGTTGATTAACATTCATATCAACTTAGATGTTGAAAAATCGCGTCAGCTAAAAATATCAATTTATGAATTTTCTCAAACACTTATACAAAATATGTAGTTACCATACTATTGCGAAACCTATCACAAAATAAACTGAAGATAAGTCTGAAGGTTACATATCAACAGCTATGCATACATGCATAATTACAATGTCAATCAATATCTCGACATAAGACTCGAAAATTTGATACGAGACAGCTTGAGAACATTCACAAGGACCTTCGATATTGGCAGATAGTGCCAGGAATGTGCGACAGGTTGAGCAACCTTGACTTGTGTTGATTCTTAACTCATTTATTTTATGTAGTTTAAACACTCTTAAAATATTAATGTTTAACAGAGAAAAAATGTTTTTTTTTATGTTGTTACAGAAAAAAAAAATTGTTGCTTGTCATTTTTTATCTATTTATTCTTCGTGGTCCTTCTTAACTTTATGCAGTATTCATGCACCATCTTCCTCACTGTTTTCTCTCAAAGTTTGCCTATTACACTGAATAAGCTTCTTGTCTCTACCTATCTATTAGAGTTGAAAAGTGTAGTCAAATAGAGACCTTAACAAGTATTTAGGCAAACTTTATAAGAGTAAAGTAAACAGAGTAAAGAATCGAAGTGAATACTTAAAAAATACCACAAAGAATGAATGTATCAAAAATAATTTAAGACGCAATCTTATTTATTTTATGCATGACTACTAGCTGATTCGACGAACTTCGGTCCGCATTAATTTGGTGAAATGACGACATCAGCGTCATTGTGTTTTCAATCCATCCAGGAACTCATTGAACTATATCTACAAAATTTCGACCTAATCGGTCAAGACTTTTAGGATTTCAACAGACATACGTACAGAAAAACAATGTATTAACATGTTAATATTTTATGATCTTTCTCATATTACGTAATGTTGTAAAAGTAAATTAAAAAGTAAAACAATGAATAATACAAGAAAATACTACGTTTTGCCCCTCATTAGGTTTACTTTGACATTAGTTTTTTATTATAATAGTGGTGATTCTGCTATGCACACACTAAACTTATTTTAAACAAAAACGGAACAGGGGCCCTACCATGAACGCTTATAGCAGTATTATTTCCATCTTGCTAAATGTCTGCCTTTATAAGCAACTTTATGGTATACGTCATAAGGTTGTCTTTCTTGACTGACAATTAGTATTGTTGAAATAGTACTGTTTGAAGAGCTTATGGTAACCCCCCTGATTGAACACTACAGACATGTCAGATTTTTCATTTGAAAATGATAGCATCTAAAATAAGTTTAGTTTGTGAATAGCAGAATTGCTACAACTATCATAAGGTTTAGGGTGTATGCTAAACATAAATCTAAGTTTAACTAGAGTCTAAGTTTATTAGTTTTAAGTAAAATTAGTCTAAATAATTAATCATCAAATAAATGGCATCTGGCAACTTAAATTAAGTTAAATTTACTACATTTTATCCCTCCTTACGTTTATTATAACATTGATCTAACGGCTGATTTTGTAATTTTAAAAACGTTACTTAAAATACCTTCCAGGTTTCTTGAAGGCATAATTTATCACTTTTAAAATTGGGTAGGTTCCTATACAATCCTAAGTTTGATAAAATCTCAACAGTCTAATGTCACGAAATTCGGGACACTCTATGTCCTATGATATTCACAGTTGATACCTATTTACTAAATATTTGATAGTTGAATTTAAGAAATGACAAACTAACTAAGTATTTACAAGCAAAAGCCGAGGAGCTTAACCGTTACAAAACGCAAACTTCTGATTCCACAGATTAGGAAGGAATGCGATAGACAGGTAGGGACAGGTATGCTATACCTTGAGATAAAGTTATCTTAGATAACGAATCTTATAGAATGTGCGCGTGTATAACTGTTCCGTCTCAATGTCTACCCTCTCTATCTTAAATAGGTTTGTCGCTATCACGTCCTTTCTCGCAAAATTCTCGTGTTCCATGCTGTAGTGTTGGGAAGTCGGGAGTCTTGCACGTGTGCTCTAACATCTTAGTTAGTTGTAAACAAGGCACCAGTAACAATTATGGTGTTTCTTGGCATCCGTTGTGTCAAACAGATGTTGTTTTATATTTTTTAACACAAAACAATTTAATGTTTACAGTGTATTACGCAATATGTTTTTGTTTTTCAACATAGATGATTATTTATCCGAATCGCTTAATCTATCTTATGAAAAAAACCGCATCAAAATCCGTTGCGTAGTTTTAAAGATTTAAGCATACAAAAGGACTGAGAAAGCGACTTTGTTTGTATTTGTAAGTAGTGAAATAAATCAATGTTATTTAAATCAATATAATCATAAAACTATGTAATGATTATTCTGACATTACGAAGTATCCGTCCGAGTTTAAGATGCTCTATAGTAAAACACAATCTAGGATAACTCACACACCCACACGTGTAAGAACAGACACATAGTCGTTTGCGTGCTATTTGCCAAGTGATTTACACACAAACTCCACGTCGCTGTGCGCATCTGTTTGCTGCTTTGTGAGGGTATCGAAACGTGTTAACGCCTTTTGTCTGTCGCACCGAATAGGAACATCTGCACAGGCTCTTATTAAATTTGTAAGCAACGGATCAACTGGTTGTAATAGAATAGCCTTTTAGGGCTTTTTATTGATTTAGACGAGTTATTGCGCAGTGGTCTTAGAATGATATTTTATTATTAGCATTGTTTAAGGCATAATGTCTATTATTGATTCTCTACAAACCAAAAGAGGATCTTTTTTCTATTTAAGCATCTGTGTCACAGGTGCGTGGAAGTTGAGTGCGAAGTTCTAAAAACCGTGAGGTTGACAACACATTAGTCATTTCCAAAAAAAAATGATAATGTTGTTCGACGTAGCGGTGTTGTAGATTTCTTTCTTTTTTTAATTTTATATAAATTTAACCCAAGCACAGGGCAAGTGCTAAAATTAAAATATATTGTAGATACATCTCATACAAGTGCAAATACCTATTTTGGATTAGTATAGTATAAAGCCGACATAAATTCTAGTCTGTATTATAATTTAGTAAAGAATGTTATGTTAAATTAAACCGTGGAGTACTTTAGTATTTATTTATCATTTAGACGGAAAAAGTTATCACTTCACTCCTTATTTGTTAATGCATCAATTTGAATTTCCCCATATTAGAAAATCTGTAAGTACGTTTTTTTTTGTCTTTATACTTACTATGTATAAAAGTAATTAACAATTTGACTACTCAGTGTCAGGTATTTAGGTTGAATTAGGAAGGTTCTTAGGTGTGTTACTTGAAGTAAGAATCGAATGGCTTGTTTTTTGCTGTATTTAGCGAACTCAGTTCCTGGTAGTCATTTGTAGCTAGAGTCGTCTAACGGGGTCCGTCTATCGTCACCACAGCGTGCTGCGAACAACCATTATCACTAGATTAACCCCTGCCTATGTATGCAAAAAGTTAAGTAGTAGTGTGGTAGCTAGAGACTACGTACGTCTCTATGGGATCTTCAACTTTTCATATGGAATCGACTTTACTGTTAGGTGTTCAGACAATCTCTTTAGTCCATTTTCTATATATTTTGACGAATAATGTATTTTCCAATTTAAATTTCACACTCTATTTTTACTCTGAAATTAAGTTTACTTTTGTAGGAACACTACGAAATAATGTGATCTCTACACTTACACACTGAGCTCAAACCGCTAGAATTTTATTTTTGGAATCGACAAAATTTTACAATTAGTTGACGTTTTTAAGTATTTGTATGTTAATGATTTTTTTGATTTGAAATTTGACATTCCTTTAAGAGCTCGCTTTTGACTGTAATATAAAAAATATACGCTTGCTTATGGAATCAAAAGAAAGTCATTAAAAAAACGGCAATATGATTTGCTTCAGGGTGGAGATGAAACAAGTTAATGGTTCTATGAATACGCTTGGTAGTACAGTAGTAGAGATTTAAGTATTAGAACGTTTTTTGACAGCTTTAATAAATCTATTTATTAATATTGATTGCAGCATCCACGAGATCAATAATTATAGGATTTAAATATATCATAGGATTTAAATTTTTGCAGTTGATAGCCAAGTTTTTGAAAACTATTTCAAATGATTGACTTTCGAAATAGTGTAAAATGTGTTACGCTACATTTTCAACAGATGTTACTAAATCTGTTTAGGTATAACCATAGCATAAGTATATTTACACCAAGTCCGTCTTATTAATAAACATTGACTAACGAAAGAGTAAAGTTAAGTTGATGTTTTAGTCTGTATCCTATTGCAATAAAGACTTTAATTCCAGGTTGAACCTTGGAATACTTTACTCCGTGTTTATTGATAAGGCGGAGTGGGTATAACATCAGTATTCGCTATTATTTTTCAGGTTGATTGGTGAAATTATTGTATTACGATAATGCTAACGATTTCGAAGGTTTATATACACTACGTTAATGCGTTGCCAACCTGAAGCTGGGACATTAAGTCTCTTGCATCAGGAAGTATTTAGTAATGTAAGATACACTTTAGGTCGTCAATAAGACAGCTTGCTGCTTTTTTTGTATTTGACTTATGTGTTGCTAATCTCGTGGTTGCACTTCACCAGATTTTGACGCTCTCAGGTTATTGTCGTATGAATGCTGTGCAGCAACTTGCATGGGTTAGGGTTCACCACCTTGTCATGTTCCGTTTCAGAGCGTAGACTATACGGTTGACTTTCACATTAACGACCATCATTAATGACCTATCTACAGATAAAGTTAGGCCTTCTAGAGTATTGTTGCTAAGATATTTTCGTTAATATTGAAGAATAACAGCGGTTACCTGGTAACTGATGTAAAATATTACGATCTTTTGTCCGAGAAATGTTATTAATATGGGCCGTAAATCTACACCATCATGGCAGCAACGTGCCTGTAACAGCTATGGTGTCTATAGGCTACGGAAATTTTACCATTCAGAGTAGTGTGCTTTCTCACTGGATTATCTCTAACGAAAATAATTAGTCGGTCTTTAAAGTAACTGAAGCCGAACACTTCTATGGGTCTTAAGATGTTACCAAATTATGTAAATGCTGGACGGTAATTAGTTCACTAATTACCACTTCATTACCATTCTTGTACAGAAACATGTATGCCAAAAATAATGATGTGTTAAACCATTTGTAAATAACAAAATTCATACATCATTGTAAAGTAAAATATTCAGTTCACGAATTGTAATAAAATGTTTACATAGTTTCTAAATGGAATAGAGTAGGTACCTATTTATTTTTTATAGATGCAAATTAGATAGATATCTAATACTGAGAACTACACCTCGCCTTTGGATACCAAAGAAGTTATGTTGCGTTGAGTTACCAAATTGAAACACGACAATAACGAGAACTGGCGCCGGGTACAGGTAGTATAGAGCTATAAACCTAGTCGAGTCGTCGTAGGACTACTTTTATCTGATAGAAATGTGATTGGTATTTGGTAGTACGAGTATTATAATAATTAGTCTAGTGTTATAGTAGGTGGAATACGTTGTAACCTGGTATTAGTAGCTAGTAAAAAGATAAACTAAGTAGTAACGTAGCATTGGTAGACACTACTTTTTCTAAAACTACTAGTTCTAGGTGAAATACTAAGTAACCCGGTTAATGGCAAGTAAGAAAAAGTAGAACGCTGCATTTCCTTCTAAACTCCGTAATGAAGATATGGCGTAATATAAACGAAAAAAATAGTAGGTAAACTAATTTTTTATCGGTTGAAAAAGTATTTGACATATTTAAGTTTTTTTCTTTTTGCTAACCATAGAACTAATACCAACTTTTTTCTTTACGGTTGATTGGCGATAGATTCAATTGCGGCTGATTCAGATCAGGCAAAACCAGTTACAGTTTAAATTAATACTCAAGACACTGGTCTACCTTCGTGAACCTTATGTTTCAATACCAGTGTTTGTTTTTGAGTTTTAGGGTTCCGCTCTTGAAAAGTATTGAAAACTTTTCGTCATAATAATTAAGCCCTTACTGCGCTACAAAAACCGACTGCAGCTATTTCATTGGGTACCATGTCGTGATTTAGTCATTCTTTCTTTCGAAAGGTATCATAAGGTACCGAAATGTGGGACCATTTTATAAACATCCAATAAGTCGTTTTTGAGTTACACATAATGATGCAAAAATATTTTACAGATCTTCTTGTCAGATCACAATAATACTAACTAGGGACTACCGTAGAATGATGAACTGTCTTACTAAAAAGTAATCATCAAATCGGTTATAAAAACTATCCTATGTGTTAATCCAACTTACTCTCTATGTGTGAACCAAATTTCATGAAAATCGGTTCTGCAGCTTTTACGTGGAGGTGTAATAAACAAACGGACAAACTTTTGCATTTACAATGTTAACAGCATATATATAAATTTGTTTATACGCTGATACACTGACATTTGGGTTGTTAAAATGAAAAAGAATTAGTAAACCCTTTCAAAAACTGCCCTTAATTAGCCCCCGACGTAAAAGGAGGGGTGTGATAGGTTTGACGTATCTGTGTATATGTATGTGTCTCTGTGCCATCATAATTTTTTTAAACTCATTACCCGATTTCGATGCGATTTTTTTGTTTGAAACTTTTCATGACCGAAATAGTTGTTAGCTTCATTGCATAAAGGTTTCGTTGAAATTTGATTTTTTTAAGTCAGGATTGTTTTATTTACTGATTTCAACCCCCAAAAGAAAAAGAGAAGTATTGCAAGTTTAACATATTATCGTGTGTCTGTCTATTGCATCATGACTTTTGAACAGATGGAACAATTTCGGTGCGTATTTTTGTTTGAAAGCGTGCATGAACAAAATGGTTTTTAGCTATATTGCATACTTACAGGTTTTGTCGGGGGTGTGTAGAACATTTTTAAATTTGATGTTATTTATTGGCAGGTTGGCTGAAAGTAATGTCTTTTATTAGTGCTATGCTTACTCTTTGTTTTATTTACTTTAATGTCCCTGTGTTTTTTTTACCGCGTTGAATAAAAAGTAAATAACATTTGTTTTGTTTTTCTACAAACTCCTCCCAAGGCTATATCTTTTATATAAGGCTATAGTTTAATAAATTTGCACTTGTTCTTAGTTGTACTGAACCCTGAGTGCGTGCAAGTTGAAGTCGCGCTTGATCAGTTATAGATATTTGGCAATGGGATTGCTCGCCGGATCGGTTAATGAAATCGTAATTACCGACTATAATTATTTATTTATGTACTACTTATATTATTTTTTATTTGTTGTTACTGCATCATTTAGATTGATTATTTTTATACAAAAAAAAACCGTTGCTTGGTATGATTTGTGTTAGTCTTATTTGTTAACTACTTGTTACTAGTAGATTTTTCAGTGATTTGAATTTTTCGAATGAACTTCACTCAATTCAGTATCACTCTACCAGTAGTGAGCTTGTTGGTAGTGCTCCCCTCTCTCCTCTTAGGGGCTGCCAGGAAGCCGCCTAGAGACAGATAGGAATCAGGGAAAACCGGAAAATAGGTAGAGGTTCCTTTTTTGCTTATTTATTCCTTGCAAACTTTTTTTGTTTCCTAGCTTTACAAACTTAACAAACATTCATTTAACGTTGTACAAAATTGTTTACATATTTATTTAGGACAATGTTTAAGTGTTAAACATTTTATCAATATAAAGTCAAACATCAAATATGTCACGTACAAATGACAAACATCGTTTGTCGCGAATAATGGCAAAAACCAGCACTGACGTAATAATAACTATGTGTCAGGTTTAGCATAAATACCTTTGTATTGTGTCAGAACATTATTTTGTAAGTCCTAGATGTACAATTGCTGTGCCGTCTGGCTTTGGTTGCTACTACTACCATATGTAGAAATAATCCTGCTGCCATAACGCTGCTGTTTTACGGTTATTTTTTTTTAACATTGGAGGGCAAACAGGCAGACGGATTTCCTGATGGTAAGAAATTCACGCCGCCTAGAGACAAAAAAGGTGGTAATGGTGCGTTGCCAACCAGAGGCCGAGATGTTAGGCCTTGAGCAAAAGTAAGATAACCGGCTACCTTATCCTTCCAACCGGAATACGTTATGACATTATGGCGGCAGGAATAGGTCCACCAATCCGGGTGAGTCGCTGCGAAACTCTACCACCTATTCAGATGTCACGGTGTTAGTGACGGAAAGCCTATGCTCGCCTTTTACGAGCTGCCTGGCACAGGAAGGCAGATGGTCTATTCTACAAAGGAGCAAGGACCAACACGGGGAAAACACAGGTTTTTCCGTTTTGCCAATCCAAACCATCTTTATCATCTTTGTTTTCTCAAAGCAACATGTTTATTTCTGACCAGAAAAAAATAGTTGCCTCGTTTATTAAAATCGTCAATTTTTTTTAAATTGTTATTTCTTTTATGTTGAGTAACATAGAGCAATAAATATGATAATAGCGACCATTGAACAGTTTCAGCTATTGATTGATAGGATTGTCACTCCCCTATTCCAAATTCCTTTCTTTTCTATTCCAAAATAGGTAAGTGTTTTAGAATAGATATTTCTAATCCTTGTTCAAATCTGCTGCTTTAAATTATGATATGAATATCCTCTCGTCCTTTTAATTAATTTTAGATAATTTAGATTTTAAATGATATAGCATCCAAAACCACTTATTTTTTTACAAGTGCTAAACAGGTAACTTTTAGTGTATTACATTACTATCATATTACTATATTACTGTTTTAGTGTTTTCGGCTAGTCGTAGGTGCACTGCTTGTGCCTCTGCCTACCACTTCGAGGATATGGGCGTGAAGATACCTTTTTATTATATCACTAGATCATTGTTGCAACAGGAGCAATATTGTAATAAAATTACTCAACGTTCTAACCATGACACGTCAGGAATATATAAATATGAGAACAAACGCAAGATTAGAGAGGCACATCCTGTGATCATTAGAGCGGTACTCCACTGCTCACAACCAAATACAAATACGATAGAAACGATACGATATAATACGATAACGATACGATAATATTATCGACATTTATAAAATGAAAAACGTAAGCCGCTAATGACTCTCGATTAAAAAATCATAAATTGTAGGTAAACACCAGTTTAATCACGTTTGATGCCACAAACACATACTCACAGACAAGTTAAAATTATGACATCCCCTTTTTCCATCGGGGTCTTGGGGGTTACAAATAAATTGTAAAATACATAATATGTTGCCAGGCGCAAAACTCGAAGACGGCGTTACCAATAGTGCTATCTTTGTTTTTTTTTGTATTTAAGTTGCTCTATAAAGATATTTATGAAGAGAATAAAAAAATATAAAGGAAATAGGAAAAACAATGCTTGCAAAGTTCGATTAGTTGGCTAATCTTAAATAATCTTGAAGTTATAAAAAAAACAATAACTGGCTAAACCTATCCGTTAAGTAGCTAAGAACCATCTCGATCACATTAGCTTTCAAAGAAAAAATCTTCATCGAAATCGATTAATTTTTTTAAAGTCTTCTGATGCAAGTAAGTGACACACAATTAGATATACACACATAGACAGACGTACTTACGTAGACTTATAGTTGCCTCATTTTTTACTCATTGGGTGTAATCGAATGGAACATGTTAAATATTGCAAGACAAAGACAGGTCGGTAACTCACCATTAACATATTTGTGTCTCGACCTGACGACCTCCCACTTGTGTCTAAAAGTAACACTTATATTTTACCACTAGAAAATTCATCAACTAATTTACTTACCTTTAAAAACCTTGAATATAAATCTTACTACAATTCCTACATTTGATTGAAAAAAATACAGCTTGAAATCGTTTCGGGCAGTGGACAACCGCATTTATCAATTAAAACATTGTGATATTTTCATAAATTAGCATTTTAAAGGCTTGCAGTTCGATGCGTCATATGCTAATTATAAATTAATATTGCATCATTATCATTCGATCCACCAAATTCAATATTAACAGTTACATAATTTTTGCTTGAATGGTTTTTGTGAAACATAAGTAGTCTTTTGGAGAGAGTTTATAATGTGATAATAAGTTACGAGTAATCGATGTACTCAATATAATGTAGAGAATGGATGATGTAACTACTGTTCAATAGGGTTGTCGAATTTTAGAAAATGAAAACTGTTATAAATTACTAGTTTTGTAATTGGATAAGGCCATCTTGTGATTGCTAACAAATAGGTAGTCATTTTATTGGCAATAGTGGGGCCTAACAATCGATGCATCAACTTTAATTTACTCATTGTGTTTTGATTTTCACAAAGGAAACGCAACGGATCTAGACATTGGTGAAGTCAGATTTGAAATCAAGGTTTTTTTAGTAAACTAGTAGATAGATTTCCTCATGTAAAATAAGCGTTGCCTCTAGACACAAATGTGTTAATGCTGAGTTACCAACTTGTCTTTGTTTTGAAATAGTTAATCCCATTTTATTACACCTTAAGGGTAAAAAAGGAGGATGCTCTAAATTTGACATGTCTAAATGTGTATGTGCATCTGTCTGTATATCAGTTTATTGCATCGTAATACCTAAAACAATAAATAAATTTCAATGCCATTCTTTTATTTTACAAAAAATTTTAATACTAGCCGACTCAGCGAAGTTCACACTGCCAGATCTTAACAGCCAATAACACTGTGTAGGAGAAAAATAAAGTAATAGTTTTCTTATCTTTTTTATCAATTGTTGTCAAGCGTTCTAGGAGTCCTTCTTAGAAGTCGATTTATGAGCTTATTATATATTATAGTGAAAGTAGATACGTAGTGACAGTAGATATAGATAGTGATTTTATAGTAATGATCGTTTTACCAAAAAATACAATTGCCAACCCTAACTGTGTCGGACATTTGAAAGCTGGCAGACATAAAGCCACTGGTTACCGACGACAGGTGCTTCACACCTTTAGTACAAGAGATGTGTGTGCTTTTGAGATATTCCAGAAAAATATAGGTGTCAGTTGGAAACCTTATTAGTTACTTTTTAAGAAATTTTGAATTTTTTGCTGCATAAAAGCTTGAGTGTTTGAAGTTTAATTTAATCTAAGTCGTACAATTTATTTTATTAAGTAAAAAGGCAAATGTTATACTATTTAGCCCCACTATTTTACTCGCACCCCGCCATTCTTAAAAACCTACCTAACCTTTTTTCTTATCCAACTACTTATTCAAAGGTAAGTAAAAATAAAAATAAACAAAAAATAGCATTGTGATATTAAATAAAAAAAACATTTTTGGGTGTATGAGATATCTAACTAAAGTAAAGTCGACAACCCTAAGTTTTCCGATGATCATTTCTGGTATTGAGTCAAGCCCGTCGCGAATGACAGCTGCTCTGCATCTTTGCATCAATTATTCTTTATTATTTGCTTTTTATCAGCCACAATAAACACCTGCTACTTATTTATAATATCACCATGTATTTATGTAATAATAGTTACTGTACAATGACAGCATAAAAATACTGTTTTGCTCAAAAACTAGCGAAAAGACATTTAAATTGTAGCAATTTTCATAATTTTGATAAGCAGACAGCATTTGAACCTGAATGAAAGGTCATCTCTCGTTAGCGAATTCTTTAACTAACCGAGCTACATAGGACGCGAATCCCGTAGCGAAATTTTGGATTCCTTTCTTACGCTGAACTAAAATTAAAATAGCTTAAGATGATTAAGAAAGTTAATACCTGCTAACTTAAGCACACGTACTTTACACACACGTACGAGGGTCAAACTGAAAGTTCTTAGAAAATCAAAAACTAAGCATTCTAGCAAGTTATTAGTTTTATTATAACTTTTCAAAATAGCATCCATTTACATCAATACATCGCTGCATTCGATGGAACCATTGAGAAAAGCACCTTGCCCACTCGGCCTTAGGGGTCTCTTCGACGGCGTTTTTAAACGCAGCCACTGCTTCTTCGGCGTCCATAAAATATTTTCCTCGAAGTTTTTCTTTTATTTTCGGGAATAAATACAAATCGCAGGGTGCGAGGTCGGGGCTATACGGCGGGTGACCCAGTAATTCTACGTCTGAGGTCGCCAAATAGTCGATCGTTTGCCTGGCGGTGTGCGACGAGGCATTGTCGTGATGAAGGAGGATCCTGCTGCGAGGTCGTTTCTCTCGAACTTTTTCCAAGACAAGTGGCAAACAGTTGTTAGTGTACCACTCTGCATTAACCGTTTTCTGTTCCTCTAAGACAACTGTCGCGTAATGACCTGTCTTTCCGAAGAACGAGGCCACCATCTTTTTTCCAACACTTCGACCTCTCTTCACTTTAGTTGGCAACTCTTCGGAAGGAAACACCCACTGAGCAGACTGTCTTTTGGTTTCCGGATCATAACAGTAAATCCAGCTTTCGTCACCCGTTAGTATGTCGAACACAGCATTTGAGTCACCTCCTTTAAATTTTTGGATCATTTCTCGGCACCAATCAACACGGCGGAGTTTTTGAGCCTCGGTCAAATTATGCGGTATCCAGCGGGCACAAAGCTTCCTGACCGCTAAATGTTCATGGAGGATTTTGTGCACTTGACTCATACCTATGCCTAGACTTGTCCGAATCTGCTGATAGGTCACTCTTTTGTCAGTCTCTATCATACGCCGCACAACACTGATATTGTCTTCAGTCGTCGCTGTAGAAGGCCGTCCCTCACGCAAATCATCGGTGAGATTAGTTCGACCACATTTGAATTCATTAAACCAGTTGTAAACTGTGGCACGAGATGGGGCTTCATCGTGAAAAGCCAATCGAAGTCTATTATAACTTTCTTGTTGACTTATATGACATCGAAAGTCATAAAAAATCATTGCACGAAAATTTTCTCGGCTTAAATTCATTCTGACGTGCACAGACAATTTTCAATTTGCCGCCAAATCGTAAAACAAATGACTAATGAATGAAATGTATACTCAATATTTTTGGTAAAGAGTTCTATTTTCAAATTTTAAACTTATTTTTTTAATATAATGCTTTTAAGTTGCCAGTTCTGAAAACTTTCAGTTTGGCCCTCGTAGCTCTTTGATTGTAAGAGACATCCGTAGCTTATAAAGAGCATAAATATTATGAATGCGTCGCTTTTTATTGGTCGATGTGTTTTGCCTAACGTGCTAGTCAACTAACTACCTTGCTCTCCGAACTAAAAGAAAATAATGGGAATTACTGTCTTCTTAGAGACAAGAGAAGTTGCTACATAGCACTTTTGTTGGTAATGATGAGCCATTTCACCTGTTCTTGCCTTTTATGAGCTGCCAGAAAAAGAGGCATATGCCTTATTCTAAACAGGGAACCAGAATCAACACGGGAAAATTATTTTAATTAAATATTAACATAAATCTAAAAAGTTTGTTTATTGTTTTGTACGAAACAAAAAGCTAGGAATTATGTATTCTGTATTATGTTATGAAATTTATTTTGACAAAAAGATGATTCTCCGAAAGATCAAAAAGTGCAGATGCATGGTGTTATATTTATGTAGAATAAAGGAAATGTATTATATCCAATATTATATACTATACTATGTAATATCTATATCTATCTACTAATGAATCGCTTACTGGATTATTCTGCTACATGCATGCAAATAGAATAGGAAGTAAGGATTTGTTCCACTTCCTACCAATGGTGATAGGCGCCATTGCATTAGTGCTTGCCGTTGTCATATTCCGATATAGAAATAATGGACGATATTCATATGTTTTGAACGATATTCCAATATAGAAGTAATGGACGATATCCGTGTTTGCTTGCTATCAAATACTGTAAAACAATAATTATAAATGAAGCAACAAAAATAAACACAAAAAAGAAACAAAGACATTGATATGTACGAATAATGGCATTTAAAATAATTTTAATTAAATCAGCTACCCAAAAAACCACCTCTCGACCTTTAATATGAGCAATGAATACAAGTTTTTATGTCCAAAGATACAAATGGACCTAAAAAACCAGCACGCGCCATCTTGAGTGAGCAAAGATTTGAACTAAGGATGGTCTATACTTATCGATGTAAATTGGTATCGATGTATTTGTATCCAATGAGTCGTTGAAAGAGTCGTTTTGTAAATAAATTGTGACTTGCTTTGAAAAAACATATAATATATTAGTTCACATGGACAAGATTTTTTTTTATTTAGGTGTGTGAAGCATATCTCGTCGTAAAACATTGCCCAAGGGTTGTGTGGCCGGTAGGATAGAACTATAAGTCAACAGCCTCGGTCACAGTGACGGACCTATATGAGTTAGGATGTCTATTATTATAGGCCACGGTTGCCGCTTACTGCCAGAGATAGGTGCTTGGTCGCTGATCTCTTATATAAAATTCCGCGTTTTTCAATTAAACAGAAACTGTCGAACTACTGTGTAACCACTAAATTTAGTAATATTTTTAATTATTTATACGAGATACTCCCGATAAAATATTTTTATTTTATTCAATGCAAAAGGCCGAAATATCCGACCGAAATACACGACGTTTTAACTTTAAAATCATATTTCACTAAATTTAAACTTATTTTTATGAAAATTTAATAACTAATATAATTTATGCTAAAGTAAAATATAAATACGATATGTATGTATGAATGTGTACAAATTATTATGATCCGCATCGATAAGATATATCGATATGAATGTGAATGTCTTGATTCTTGTCCATCTGTGTTTTGAACCTTAGTGTTATGGAAATCATATTTTTTTTTGAATATAAAACTTACATTTAATTTTTTGTAGTTTTAATTAGCAGCATTCAGTATTTAAAATCTCGGTAACCCAGCAGGAGGTTTAACGTGAAGCTTAGCTATTGTATTGGTATAAATAATAACCTATTTATGTTTGTTACTACATACATAACATTAGTTATGACTTGGATCGCCTGAGAAACTTTGCTGGGTTAATCGTTACCTGTATTTATTACAGTGCTATATTTATATCACTTTACACCTATGTACGCACATATCTTTTGAACGACTATACCGGTTTGGTTAATTTTGATTTTTAATGATTTGCGAAGCTCCAGGAAAGGCTTAAAAGACAAGAATATAGAAAAATTTGTGAAAAACTAGGAATACTTGAGCTTACGAGATATGTTCGATTCCCAGATCGGGAAAGAAAATGTGTTTTTTGTTAGTTTTCTTATAAAATAACGTGACCCGGGATTGGATATGGTCGGCGAGAGCCTTGTCACCTATCACATTGTGAGGCTCCGTGTCTTTGGCTAGTTATTTGTGTCCTGGTATTTGGTAACTCGGCTCATCTTTTAAGGGATACGAACATACTCACTTTATTATATATATTACCTTTTCTCTCAATCCCGCCAAATCTCCAAATAGTAGAATTGAAATGACGACATTTCAAATTTCATATGTAAACAACGTTACCTGGCATACGATATTTTTGGCAATAGGCTGGCCACCTATCACATTGTGGGATATTACAAAAAGCTTGTCGAGGGTGTCCTGGTTGTTTCCTACTTCTTCGTGGATACGGGTGTGAAGATACTTATTTATTTTAATCTTATCTCTCGGTCCCGCTAAATCTTTAAGTACCTTATATGTATTGAAGTGACGACATACTACGCTTAGGTAAATACGTAACAAAAGTGGTCATCAAACGTACAGTAATTCGTAAGTACACGTAACCACTTAGCGTCACATACCCTCGTAGTAAAATGGTTACGGAGTGTGCAGTTATCATTCACACTTACGTAACATAAAGAGCTTTTAGATTTCCTTTTGTTAATACCTAAAGTTGTAAGAAAATTGGGCTTAACCAATTTCCCAAAAAAAAACGTTGCTCGGGATTGGATATGTGCCCGGTTGGCGATAGGCTTGCCACCTATCACATTGTGGGATTTAGTGTCTTCGGCTAGTCGTGGGTGCCCTGGTTGTGCCTCTTTTTAGCCATTTAAAAAAAAAGACTGCTCTTGCGATAACATTTGTTAAGATATACTAATAAACAAGTTGCTTATAGTGGTTTTTCCTAATCATTCTTAAGAATATATGGTTCTAATCAATACTTACTTACGAATCGAGCTTCAAGAGGTAACCCTACTAAGGCCGTAATAAAGCGTTGCCAATAATAGGCTGGGATGTTAAACTTTTTCCGTAGATGTATTTTTTATGGCAAAGGACAGCGAACAAGCACGCAGCTACCCTTATGTTAAGAGAACCACAGCCCATACATATCACAGATGTTTTAGTTGCGTTTTGCGAATTGTAGTTGCTCTCTTGTGGTTGGTTTTGAGGCCAATTGTGCAAGTCTGCCGGCTACCCTAACCTCCAGGCCATAACATGTCATTGTTATTATGACGACAGGAATAACTCAGGCGATGGATTCCTGCCTGGTCAAGTTGCTGCTACAGCACTCTACTTTAAGTTTACTTCCAAATCCGAATATGAGAGTGGGAAGTAAACATAATGGCGGAAAGGGGTAGGAGCTATAACAAAAAAACCAGACGAGTTATTACAGAGCTACGTCATATTTAAGGCAAGATCACGGTGCAAGTAACAAAGAACAGCCACTTTTTACGAGGTGTTTTAATGCATGTATTGCAATAATTGTAATGATTTTTCGCGAAACTCTACCACCTATTCGTGGTCACGGTGCTAGTGATAAACAAACCTATTATGTGATTGAGTAAAATTATAGTTAAAAATATGAAGTTTTCGCCAGGTTATATATCTATCAACTTTATAAAATAAGTTATTAACCAAAACTATATTTTTGTGGCAAGTTCTTATTTGTAAGGGCTATTCCGAACAGTAGACTTGCAAAGGACTGTTAGGGTATTCATAAATACCTGTGACCACCTTCCTGTACCATCATGAGATCAGTCCCGTATTGCACTGTCATCCGATTTACACATGCCTGTAAAATTCATACATACGTATACAAACATACATACATACATTGCATGTAAAAAAAAAAGTTAACTCCAACTATTTGATTAGATACAGCGTCGCGATTTTATAATTATTTTTTCGAAAAATAGCATTTTTTCCGAAATAGTCTGAAAAATTAATCCTACTAGTAGTTTTTGAGTTATACTTATTAATGCAAAAACATACCTAAGCTAAAAATTTATCCACTAATACTTAAGTTTAGTTTAAAAGCCACTAGTTGACCTCGTAATCGTGATCCTTCTTAAAAAACATCAAAATTGGTTGGCTTTTATCATAATAATCACCAAACATCTAAAAAGAAAATAAAAAACATACAGTTTAATTGAGACCTTCATCTTTTTTTGGAATCGCCTTAAAAAAGTTTCCCCGTTAGAATTTTCTACTGATTTGCTATGTAATCGAAAATAAATGTCACCGTCAAAAGAGTCGTGTTGGTTTTTTTTGCTTTTGCTCAATAAAAAAGAACAGAGAATCAGAAAGATAAACATAGAAATATACAGTTGAATTGCTCGATCCCGCACAAGATAGGACCGCACATTGTGTTTATTATTTATACTCTGCGCATGATTTGTTTGAAAATATTGTCCGTCCTACAGTGTTGTGAAATAACATTTGAATACAATGGTAAGTTTGATTTATCCCATCAAAGTCTAGATAGCAGTTTGATTTTGGTTATACCTAGATACTAACTAGGTAGGACAAAAGAAAAATATCACAAGCTTTTATTTAAAAAAAAAACGGTAGTGCGAGTCGGACTCGCGCACCGGGTTCCGTACTAGAATCTAGGTATTAAAGTTTACCAATTATGACATTTGATTCTATGATGTAAATAAAAATATACAGTTTTGGCAATTTATCCTTAACACGTGGCTTGATGACTCACCTAATAGGTAGAAAGTTGGTAAGACGTACACTTACCTAATAAATTACTGTTTTTTTGACTGACGAAAGAACTGAGTAGGATAATTCTACTGTATTTTTTTTACGTCAGCCCACGTTTAATTTGCTTTAGAATATTTTGTTTTATTTTGGATTGAGTATAAAATGTGGCCTCATAATTATTATTATGGTCCCGTATGGTAATTGGTTCAACGCTTTTCACATTGTGGAGCTAAATACCCTTGACTAACCATAGATTCTCTGGTCGTACCTCTTCCTACCTCTTTTGGGAAACGAGCGTAAGTTACCTGTATACATTTTATGTATAACCTTTTTTAAATGATGACTTAGATCAGTCGCAAAAAAAAACTAACAATAGTGAATTAAACTTACATTTTTATTTTAATATGAAACACTTATATTTTCCATTAACATTAAAAGAGTGAAAGTGAGTCTATATTATCAGTGAAGAAATTAAATGCTATATTCTATCAACCACGACACCCACTCGATACGGCCCAATCAAGTGTTTAATCATAAAATGTTATTTTATAGCAATAACCATTCAGGTTTTTGATAATCGTAAAGTATTTTACGTTTAATGAACTAGTTAATTGCTTCATTTGGTTTGTATGCGTTAAACCGGGTTGATGGTTAAATTTTAATCATTTGATATATTAATCTTGTATGTAGGTTCATAAGTTATTTATACCCTACACTGCAATTCTAGTTTTTGTTTTTTAAATCCCATTAAAATGTAAGTTTGAAATGATGGCCAAGTTTACTATTAAGAAAATTCGTTTTTGAAAATGTTTTTGTTTTGAAAAGAGTATGATGATATGTATCACCCTAGTTAAAAGATAAAAGTATAATGTAATCATATCTAATCCTATTATATCCTAGGTAAGAGTCAAGAATATAATATCACCCTAGTTAAGAGACAAGAGTATATTATCACCCTAGTTGAGAGACAACAGTACAATATCACCCTTGTACTTTGTATAACTTCTAAAAAAATTAATCATATGTGATTGAATTTACGCAAGCTAAAGATTTAATTTAGTTAGTTCTTATCAACAAATAACATTTTAGAAATACAATATAGGAATTACATATGTTTATTTTATACTGCTGTTCGTTCCCATCACTCACCATAAAAATTCACTTCAGGACGAGGTCGCGGGCAACAGCTTTTATAATCTGGCGAATTTCGTTCCACTAGTTCTAGAACCGGAAGATGAATATAAGATACTTTTATCCCGTTCAACTGATATATGTATCTTCACGCCCATATCACCGAAGAAGTAAGCAGAGGCAAAGCTAAGGCACTAAGTCCCACAATGCGATAAAATATGGTAAGTCCATCGTCGACCATGCACATAATTTCCAATCCCAGGCAACGTTATTTTTAGTAGAAAATTAAAAACGGTATTTTTAGTATCCTGGGCAACGTTATTTTTAGCATAAAATTAAAAATACACATTTTCAATTTTCCTGGGATCGAACCTAGGCCCTCAAGAAATAAAGTGTGACGCCAGACCGATAGACCAGCTATCCAGCTACTATCAATGTTTAAATTTTTTTCAAACATTTTTACATTATAAGTGATATCTAAAACAGTTAAGTATTTTTAATTTAAAGTATTTTTTATAAGTATTTTTAATTTTAATATTCTAGTTATGTAATATTTTATTCATGACAAGATCTCGTGATATTTTGTTCATAGTCCAGACGATTACGCGGGTGTCCCATGATTGCAGACCACCGCTTCCGGGACAACGGGACCTGCATTCCAGACATGACATTGAAATACAACTGGCTACCTTTTTTGTTTAGTCGCCCTGTAGGTACTTAGTCTAGTCCGATTTCTTTTTTATTTCATAAAGAAAAACATCACCATAGACATTGATCAAAGATTTTAAAGCAACGAAATGTGATTATCTATTATCCACTGGTTATCCTAATGTGAGATAATAACAAGCGCATGGTACTCCTGATGATAAGAGACAATCGTGGCTATATGTCATCATCGTTGATAGGTCAATTGTGTAAGTCTACCCTACTCTTCGGACAGGAACAAGACTGACTAATTTTGGTGGCTTGAATAGATGAGTGGTGGATCCCTACTCTAGCAAGTTAGTGCTCATTTATCTACCACCAGCGGCTTTGCCTATACCTATTTAAACCTATGCTCACCTCTTGCAAGCAACCAGACGGAGAGCCAGATAGTCTATTCTACTCAGCGAATAACAACAGAGTCGAGCTTCCTACGGAAGTAGAGGGCTGTGATGAAACTCTTTCTGATTTGTATTAGCACCTTACCTCGTTATTTCCTCGTGTTGGTCTGGGCTCCTTTGCAGAATAGACCATCGGCCTTCCTGCCAGGCAGCTCGTAAAAGGCGAGCACAGGCTTACCGTCACTAACACCGTGACTTCTGACTAGGTGGTAGAGTTTCGCAGCGACTCACCCGGATTGGTACCACCGCCTTATTCCTGCCGCCATAGCGTCATAACGTGTTTCGGTTTGGAGGGTAAGGTAGCCGGTAAACTTACTTTTGCTCGAGGCCTAACATCCCTGCCTTAGGTTGGCAACGAACCATTTCCACCTTTGGTGTCTCTAGGCGGCGTGAATTTCTTTCCATCAGGAAATCCGTCTGTTTGTTTGCCTTCCAATATCATAAAAAAAAACTACATATCCCCGTCAACAGCGCACGCCATTACAGTGTTCCGCACTAGATTTGCATACGCAGCCCGAGTGTCGAACACACCGGTGACGGGTGTCTATGTTTTATTTTACACTATAATTTAAAAAAATATGTACTTTCTATAAATACGAGGAACAAAAACAATTTTGCAGTGCATCTCTCATCTCAACAGATTAAGCTTTTGCATTTACTAATGTATGTATATGTTATTCCAATCAAAATCTCCAGTTTTACCATTGAATAAAAAAATGTTGTACTTTCTATAAATACGAGGAACAAAAACAATTTTGCAGTGCATCTCTCGGCTCAACAAATTAAGTTTTTGCATTTACTAATGTATGTATATGTTATTTCAATCAAAATCTCCAGCCTTACCATTGAATAAAAAAATGTAATTTGAGAAATTTAAAAAATCTGTTCATGTATAAAAAGCATGTATAAAAAAACATTTGAGACAATAATGATTGGGGATTAATTACTCCTTGTACAAATCTGTTGACATTTAAAATGTATGTTTGAAACAATGATTAAAAGCTCGAGTTTCTTTTAGCGGCTTTTTTAGTGAATGGCCGCGTTCTCACCGTTTTCAGATTTGTATGAGAGCGTCATAAGAAACTCTTGTATGATCTATGTATTTTTTTTTGTTGCAATCGCAATTTTTCTTTTATCTGTACTATAAGACGTTGTTTCGTCGCATAATTTAAGATTCTGAATTTGAGTACCTACCTTGTAGGTTTTCATCCCTTGCAAGTTTCGAAAATTTGCAGCTGCTAATAAACCTTTGTATCTTTTGATTGTGTTAATTTAGAATTTTGAGTGTTTGCTATAAATTTCAGCGTTATACCTTTACGCGTTCCTGTGAAAAAGGGTCTTGACAGATGGGCGGACAACAAAATTATCCTACAAGGGTTCCGACTTCCGTTGTTCCTTTCAAGGCACGGAACCCTAAAAATTGTTTAAGCTTACGCAGAATCATTAATTTGCACTTATTAGAGCTTGTTAAAATCATACAGACATCAAAATTGTTTCATACCATAGTGGCATAGAAATAGTATAAACTTCAAGCTTCTGCAAAACCACTAAACTTCACAAGAGATTTACCAGAATTGTAAATCATTGTTCAATTCCACTTCAAAAGAATGAATTACTGATACTTAATCATCGGTTAATGTTTTCTGTGTTTGCATATTTACGATTCACTCCCAATAGGTGGTCCTCGCGATTTGTCCGAGAAACCACTTGACGGGTGGTTAACTGAACAATATTTAAAGAAGCTATAGCAATATTTATGTCCTATTCTCTGACTTTATCAAATTGATATAAGGTAATGGTGGTAATTCTGCTGCGCAGTAACTAAACGAATTTTAGTGCAATAATTTTTATGCAAGTAAAAGATAGAGACAAAATACATTTAATTCTGCGTAAGTTTGTACGCGACATTTCTGTAGGCTTTTAATATACGAGTATATATTAAAAACTGATATTCCAATCTGTATGGTTTTTTATCTTTAGCAATTTTTTAATTTTTCAAAAAAAGATTGAAATAAAATCTGCTGAAATATCATCTTTCAATCGTTCATTTGGAACGATATTGGCACATTAGCAGAAAATGCGTTTTTTCTGACATTGTAAGGCAAACAAGCAGACAGATTTCCTGATGGTAAGAAATTCACGCGGCCTAGAAACAAAGGTGGTAATGGTGCATTGCCAACCTGAGGCCAAGATGTTAGGCCTCCGAACCGGAACACGTCAACAGCGGACGCTGACGTTATGGCGGTTGGAATACCAATTCGGACGAGTCACTGCGAATCTCTACCCTACATTTACCTTTTACGAGCTGCCTGACCGGAAAGCAGATGGTCTATTCTGCTAAGTGTCCCGGACCAACTCGCGGTAACTAACGTAATTGCAACAAAATTATGTCAATAATTGCCTTTTTGAAGTGAAAACTTCAAAAAGGCAATTATTGTAGCAACGCAACGTTGCTAGCGCACTTTTTTTGGAATGGAAAAAAACTTCTAAACTCGCGTCAGGACACGTGACCTGATCGAAAATTCGTAAGACGGCGCAGGGCACTCACGCGAATGTTCGTGTTATCATGTTTGTGTACGATAGCGCTATAAATTATTATTGTATTCTACCACATAAATGATAGTACTTTCATACTGATAATTAAAGCAATTCGTATAAAATTATTCCCTAACCGTTCTAAAATATCAAAAGTGCCCAACGTTAAAATTCAAGTTTTTACTTTTGCCGGCATTCCCGAAGTGCAACCCGTCTTTTTTTTGCGGAGTGAACACTTCACATTTGTGAGTTTAATGAATGGTAGAGTGAAAAAAGCAGTGATAGTTCATTTTAACGCATGAATAAGAGACACTATGTCAATCTTTAAAAATTTGCAATACGTCACTATTGCTATGAGCGCTATGAGCTTAAAATACTAGTAGTAAATGTTGACTATTGTATATTCTCCAACTACACAGGTACCTACACCTGTGTTAGAGGATGCGCCTTTCGCTTGAATATCGAAAGTGCAGATTTGATGCAACAGTCTTGACCCTTGGCACAGACACGACGCAAGCCTCTAAACTTTAACATGTTTCTTACAATATTAAAACCCTGTGTGATTTATTGGGTTTTGAAATATATTTGTGAACCATATTTAGTTACAAAAACACCGGGTATTCGCGATGAGAATCATTTTAATCTGGTTTTAGATTTTGCATATTCCTGGATTGAAATACCCGTCTATTTCTATTACACATTTTTTCTATTTTTAACGACGATCATACAATCTCCTTTTATTTTCCAAAATCAGTTAAACTCCTACATTTTTATGTATGTAACAAGATGTTTCCGTTATTTCTATTCACAAATGAAATACATGAAATATATAACCAAATATAATCTCCACTACTTTTCAAGTTAGTGAAAAGGACGCAGATGGACTATTCATAAGATTGTTAAGATTTGTTGAGATTATGCCATAAGTTTCCGCGTCTCACTTCCCGTCTCATTTGCGGTTCTGCAAGTCAATTTCAGCGGTATTTGTGTTCAAAGCTCGTGCGCGTCACCCTTTATTATAGAGTGGATATAACAGTGTCTCGGTGGTTTCATTAGCGACGTTCTATTGTGGGGCGGTCTCGGTCGGTGCAGAGGAAAATTGTCATCGGCGAATGCGGCTAACGTAACGGGAAAGTCAATTATAACCTTTGCATCGATGCAACTTTCTTATTACTAAGGGCTTGTACACATCCTCACGTTACGACATCGCCGTGGAACGGTGCGGTAGCGGCGTGTTGACACAATACAAATATGAAACAGTGTTGAAACTAAGCCTAGTTGTCTAAATGCTTACCTACACTTCAATGAAACCATAGAGTCTTCATGTCATTTTTATCAATCGAATTTCAATAACGTTGTTTACAAAATATATAGATATTTAATCTCAAAATGCTTGATAATCCCAGCAAAAGATGAATACGCTGGTGATATATTAATAAGATCGCTGCAGCAAATAACAACATAACCACATGTCTTGAAGTGACATTCGATACTACTGCACCACGAAAACCGCTTAGGGTAGGGAGTGTGCCGCTTTAGAACGTGTGTAGGTAGTTTTCCTGCAGTTCAAATTTGTGTTGTGGCATTGATGCATCAAGCTTATGCACGCTACAGCAACGTTACCTCGAAACGGAGTATCAATAGTCGGAAGCCGCATGTAGCTTATAATATGATGCGCTCTCTCATTTAATGTTCTTCGTGTTAGCATAATATATGGCAAAAGATAATCTCTGCCATCTCTTATGCTAATACAAGTTTTTGAATCATTTATATCGCTTATTGTGTAATGTGTAGTCCCTATTTCAAAATACTGTTTAGAGTCAAAAATGTTGTAGAATTTCACAAATCATACTTAAAGTGTAACGTTGCGATAATGCGATATGTACGATGCGATTATATAAATTTGTAAGTTCCACCGCAACGTTCCACCATGGCGACATCGCAGCGTGGTGATGTAGACAGGCCCTTAAGCCATTTGATACTAATAGTTAACTTGAAGGATAACATTTACAACATACTATTTGTGTAGATAATGTTATAGAAACGCTGTTGCCTACGTATTAACTAGTTAACCCTGATGGAAACATGTCGAGATGCCGGGAAAAGTAGTTTACGTCCTTCTTTTAGTTTTATTCTACGCTAAAAATCTTAACTTTTTTAATAAATAAAATTTTAATGAAAATTAAATTAAATGAAATTCATAAAAAGTATCTTAAAGTTTAAAGTAAAACTAAGATTTCAACGTAAATTGTAAAAATGATAGTAAATGCACTTATTGAAGGGTACTTTTTGTTACCATCTAAGTCACTGTTTGTTAATAAGATTTTAATTAAAATTAAATTAAATGAAATTCATAAAATGTATCTTAAAGTTTAATGTAAAACTAAGATTTTAATGTAAGTTGCAAAAATGATAGTAAATAGACTTATGGAAGGGTACTTTTTGTTACCACATAAGGTCTGAATGAAAAACTGTTACTTGATCAGTGAGCTCTGGAACTGTTCGTTGACTTCGATTATATTATCGTTGGCATGGGAAAACTCAACTCATTTGTTTGCATTGAGCAACCTTTGTATATGTTACTAGATGTTGCCCGCGGCTACACCCGCATCTTAGAGGCGTATAATTTGCTTACTTTGTGTAATTTGTCCAGGGATATTTTATTTATTACTAGCCGACCGGTGGACCGTATCACTTGACATTAATAGCTACAAACATTTTTATTGATTCAAGCACTGTTTTTACCATTTACTCTGCATTTTTCTCGTTTTTTTCTTTTTATGAGTTTTTCTTCGGACGGAATAAAAAAAGTACACAAAAACAAGGAATTAGCAGAATTGGTCCATCCGTTTTGGCGTAAATAGGGATTCGTTTATTAAAAAATGTTTAGATTATTTATTATTACTATTTTGCAACTAAGAATTTGACAGCCAATTTTCGAAACGCCAATGAATGGAACGGAAACGGTGTTTCGGAAACTGCAGCGACTTCAAAAATGAAGATTTTTATTTATCTGAATTTTTTTATCTCAGAACCTTTAATTATATGAACCGAGTGTTTTTATATAATACACAGAGTTATAGGTAGTGAGCATTTGCCTAAAGTTAGAAGAACATAGACAAGAAACTGAAACTTCCTTAGGACTAAATTTTTTTGGGACATCTGTCTCGGAATTCAGGACAACACTTAAATACATATATTAAAAAAATACCCGGGACCTCAAAAAGTCAAGTCTGAGGCTGTAGAGGTGATACGCTCTAATATATTATCTTGTTTTAAGTAAACATCAAAATTGATTTTCTAAGTGGGTGTCTTTATTTGATACTCTTGTCACGACCAACCCTGTAACCATTGATATAAAACAAGTTATTGTTTAATTACGACTATACATGTACAAAACTTCAATTAATTCACTACACCAACTTCATGAACAAACTAGAGTTATTTATTTTCAATGCTCTTGCAACATCTAAGTTTGAAATAGATTTTCTCAGAAATAACCTTAGATTAGTAGATGTGGTCATTTGTATCCATCAAGATTGATACAGTAACCATTGGTATACAACATGATGAATACTACGAATCTTATTTACTGCAATTCATTACAACACCTTGTGATTATATTTCTATGGTACGAGTAAGGAATGTTCGCAATATTTTCCTTAATGATCAAATTTGTTTAACGTAGGAAATACCCACTGGATAAATAATTGCTAAGAACTTGTGTTATTTAGAAAAAGTTAACTAATTCTAAGTTGCAATTAAGTAAGCTTGTTTTACCGTTTCTTCTCCAGATTGGCTAGGTTCGGAAATGGTGGAAGTAGATAGTTTTATAATTACTAACACTTAAACATAAACTAGTTTTTTATAAATAATAATGTAAGTAAGTAAACGTGTAAACGTGTTTATTAAATTTTCTGATAAAAAATAACGTTGCTCGGGGTAGCATATATGCCCAGTTGTTGATAGGGTTGCCACCTATCACATTGTGGGACATAGTGTTTTTGGCGCCCTGGTTGTACATCGGCCTACCTCTATGGGGACATGGGCACGAAGTACCTTTTTGAAATCTATATACCTATGTAAAAATGAACATCCATTTCACGGAAGGATTGACCAATTTTAATAACTATTTTTGTGTTATGTTAGATATTATGAGGAGAGAAATAAGAAGAAAATAAACGGGGAAAACTATAGAAACAAATGGAAAAATAATACTTTAATTTTTTCCATATAGTAGTTGTTAATGTCAAGCGATACGAAGTTCGCCAGGTCGGCTAGTACTATTCAAACATTTTTGGCTTAAACGTT
Source organism: Calephelis nemesis (assembly GCA_002245505.1). Lineage (NCBI taxonomy): Eukaryota > Metazoa > Arthropoda > Insecta > Lepidoptera > Riodinidae > Calephelis > Calephelis nemesis. Next base: position 142,698 of record NJDD01038001.1, read on the forward strand.
TATAATATTTGCACACTAGACCTTGATCGAAAAATATGTTTTCATTAACATGTGATGCGAAAATAATTTATTTAAATATGTGTTAATATTATCGTGAGAACTATTCAACACGAATAAATACATTATTTACATATCGTTTAGGTGTAGACATATTTTTGAAAGTATCTTCATGCCTGTATCTCCAAAGAGGTGGACAGAGATACGAGACAGTTTTGTACGAACATTGAAAAAAAACCTCACTATAGACCACAGAGGCAACAAACAACAACTATATATATGGCAAAATAAAGCGAACAAGCATGCGGCTCCATTGATGGTAAGAGATAAACGCAGCTTATTGACAACATAGATGTTGTAGGTGCAGTGCTGTCTTGTGGTGTGAGTGTTAGGGCAATTATGCAAATCTACTGGCTATCCTACCCTCTACACTGGAACATGACATTATCATTGTGGCAGCAGGAACCGGTAAGGTGGTGAATCCCTGGAAACTCGGGAACGTTGTTGCACAGAACTCTACTACCAGTTTTATTTTTTTTTTTATATAATATTGGAAGACAAACAAGTAGATGGATTTCCTGATGGTAAGAAATTCACGTCGCCTAGAGACACCAAACATGGTAATGATGCGTTGCCAACCTGAGGCCGGGATGTAAGGCCTCGAACAAACGTCAGTTTACCGGCTACCTTATCCTCTAACCGGAACACATCAACATTAAGCATTGACGTTATGGCGGCAGGAATAGGTAAGGCGGTCCGGGCGAGTCGCTGCGAAACTCTACCACCTAGTAAGATGTCACGGTGTTAGTGACGGTGAGCCTATGCTCGCCTTTTACGAGCTGCCTGGCAGGAAAGCAGATGGTCTATTCTACAAAGGAGCCCGGACCAACACGGATCAAATGAGCCATGTTGGTAATGAGCCGTTTCGCTTTTGCTCGCCTTTTTCAAGTTGCCAACCATTACGGCAGATGGTCTATTCTGCACCAAGGATCACAAAAACTATAAACAAATCTTAGTAGGTAGCTTGCATAGGTAAACGTAACACAGACTATGCCCATATTTACGAGGACAAGAAAGCGATCAATCTACAATTCAATATCACGTTAAGCGTGAACGTGCCTACATCACGTTAGCGTGCGTTTGCTTATCCACTTTCTAAGCCATTGCCCATATAGGTTATATTGGTATTATTTAACTACGCCACTGTGGTCTAACAGTCCGGTGTTGGACTTTTGAGGTCCCAGGTTCGATTCCTGGGTCAGGCAATAAGAAATAGGAAAATGTGTTTATTACATTTTTGTTACAAAAATAACGTTACCTGGGCTTGGATAAGTGGCCGGTTGGAGGTCGGCTTGCTACCTGGTCGTGCCTCTGTCTACCTCTTTGAAGATACCTCACTCAAAGTGGTCTAGCTGTACCTCTACTTTCATCCACGCTATCGCTTTTCTAACAGACATGCTGGTTTGGAAGACTCATAACATCACCTTAGATAAAACCCAATTGATTTAATGGTGGAATCAACCTTGGTCTCCCCGGGTACCTACATCCATTCACATTCGGCATTGTATATCCGTTTTGTCCATATTTCATCTTCCATTCTTTTCACATGACCAAACTTACGTAGTTTAATTATAACTAGCTGCGCCCCGTGGTTTCACCCGCGTAAGTCCCAATCCCTCGGGAACTCCGGGATAAAAAGTAGCCTATATGTTATTCTAGGTCTTCAGCTACCTACATACCCAATTTCATCGTAATCGGCTTTGTAGTTTTTGCGTGAAAGAGTAACAAACATCCATACATCCATACATACAAACTTTCGCATTTATAATATTAATAGGATTTAAAAACTCTAACACTAATGAATCGGTTTAGAAACCGTACTAGTAGACTCTATACGTACTCTAGTCGTAATGTCTAGAAGTAACATAGGCTATGTCTCATTAAAATCAATAAAGTGGAAGTGAAGCTACGCCTGATTGCACTTGCAAAGTTGTGAGAAACTACAGGAGATTTTTTTATATACCTACTAGTTTTTATCGTTGTTTTAACTTTTTTTAGTTCTCCCACGAGAACTGTAAAACAACTTCTAATATCTTTGAAAAAATCCTGTCCTTCAAGTGTCCTTTGCCTTCTAGAGACATATTTTCACTTTTTAGAATTTTTAAACATTTTTAAGGGGTGAAAAGAAATAGTATGTGTTCCCTCCTATTTCCTGTCAGTGAGATTTCAACTATGTTTATAAATGTAAAAAATACAGATACGACATTTTATTAAAAGTTCAGGAGTTTTGGAGTTATTCTGAGTATACAAATTGTGATGTGTGCGCTGATATTCATGATATGGCGCAAAACTTTAAACAAAAATACATGTTGATATATAAAAATACCGCGAGAATACAGGTTTGATTTTAGTACATCAAACATGTTATGCAATAAAAGGAATATAAAATTTAAGATACACCAATTCAAACATCATACAAGTTTAATTTATGATCCAGTGTCATCTTAAATTAAAGCTTATCATTATTTTTTAACATAAAGGCAGGCTGAAATTAATTTTTGATGTTTTTAAATTTTTGTTGACTCTTTACCGTCCATTGTTTGTGTGCATAACAAATATATAGCTCAATTCGATATACGCCCATTGGTCGAATTTCGACCATAACACATTTTAATATCTTGTTGATAAGAACGCCATCTTCATTTGTCAAGACCAACCTCTTTGTTTCCAAACAATTTAGTGGGCCATCTGTGATCTTTAATTGTTATCATCAACATATTTGTTTGTGAATTGCAAATGCATGGTTGTGTGGGTAATGTTTTATTTATCAATTTAATGTACTTTATAAGCATTATTATTAAAAAAATTTGCGTTCTTCACTTCTCCTACACATAAACTATATATGTGCAAAATTTTATGCTCCTGCGTCCGCGCAATTTTCGTAAAAAGGAGTCCAAAATTTTGGCATCACGTATTAATTTATAGATTTTAGTGGTTACATGCTTTAATTATACATGTATTTTTTATGGATACTTTAGCATCCATCTTTTTGAATTTGTATGATATAACAAAACATGCATTTTAATTCCGATCAAGTATTTTATTGCCGAGATACACTGCCATAAATTATTTTTAAAAAGTTTTTTAATTTAATGAAAGGACTTAAATCATGAGTTTTTCGTTTATGGCTTGAACATGACACGTTATAAATGTGTGTTGACGAGTTATCTTTTAATCTTACAACGATTTCGTATCCTTCAACATAAATCATGTGTTTTTTTTTTAAATGCAAACAATCCCTTTGGAATTTATAGCAGTTATTTCATGACATTTTTATTCAAACCTCATTCACGTTGTTGTCTATCAAAAAAATTGTTAGTTTATTCGCTTCTCTATCCTTTGAAATATACATGTTACTACAACATACATTAAATCAAATAGGTTTCTGACTTAATTTTTTAATGTATAGCTTTTACATGACGTGTTATAAATAAAATTTCATCTTTTAATATAATTAAAACTGTCTTTCTAATTTTTAAAGTAACAAGATCACTAACAAAGTGGCTTTAATGATGGGAAGAGGCAAACGTCATCCATACAAATCCTAGATGGTATTAGTTTGTCTGTATCTCACACTGTCGGCTTCCGCGCTCTCTAAAATGGGAAAATACACTTGAGATCACGGATATTATGCTATAACAATGATTGAGGTTATGAGTTTTAATTTAAATAACAAAAATCATGACATGATGAATCAATAATTTTTATTTATAGCGTAATAACGAGTAAATTAACCGTAAAACATTACATTTAACAATTCGCATCCCTTGCAGATAGCAATAACTCATGACAATTTCATTTAAAACTTATACATGACGTATCATAAATGAGTGCTGATATAATCTTATATCGCGGATTACTTTCTGCATTCCCTGGTTGCTGTAATATTTCAGCAGGCGCAGGGCAGTAATTAGCAGTAATCGATCTCGCTGTTTCTCGTTCGTATATGGTATGGGCGGGGTTATGTCTCGACCAGCGAGTGCGTTCACTACACTCCTCAGATAATTTCTCTATCTTTAGCCCGCGGTGTTACTGACCGAATGGCTACCGACTTGAGAGAGTGCATTAGAAGCGTCCGGTTAAGTGCAAGCGTCAAATCACTTCCTTTTATTTAACCTGTTATAGTAATTGTAGAATAACACTTTATAAACGTACACCGTAAGTGAACTAATAAGTAGCTAACACTTTGAACATTAAGAAAGAAGGATGGCGGAATTGGAAATTTTAGTTCAAGTTTGATAGATATATTAAAAAATTGTCTTCATGTCTGTATTTCTAAAAGATAAGTTTTGCTGATGCCACGTCCTACACACAGGTTTTTAAGCAAAAACAGTAAATTAAAATATGTTAAAGCACTTTCAAAATATTGCTGGATTTGGTAGACCATGGCATGGCCGTAGCTAGAGGGATGTTACATTTAAGAGCAATGCCATACCTCAAAAATATAGCAATGACCTACCTTACTACCTTCTCCCGTGGATCCCTAGTGGTCCACCAGGACCACCTTGGGAATTACTGCTAGAGGATGTACCTAGTATTGTATTGGAATCGGTTTTTTTTTGTAACTTTGCTGCGCTTGAGCTTTATTAGAAAATTGAAGAAACACGTTTTGAGTTACCAATTGATACGACCTGAGACCTCATGTAGTCCACCACTATACCACAGAGTCGATTTTAGTAGTATTCACATTGTTTAACATTTTAGTTGCAGTAAAATATGTATCTATATCTAGGTATCTTCGCGCCCATGTCCCCGAAGCCATAGGCTCAGACACAACCAGGGTTCCCACGACTAGCCGAAAAAACTAAGTTCGACAATGTGACAGGTGGAAAATCTATCGCCAACCGAGCATAAATCCAATCCCGGAAAACCTTATTTTTATAATAAAATTGAAACACATTTCCTTTTTTTGTCACCCGACCCGGGAATCAATCCATAAAGAAGTCAAGTCCAATACCGGATCACTACATACCACAGATTAATAAATTTATACAATGTATATAGATAGAACTAATACAATAATCATACAGACAACCAAACGTTTGACAATATGTGACTACGTTTAATAAATAAACGTATTGTTTATTATTATGTCAGCGCTTGTCACTGTCTTATTCCGTGGTAGATTTGCATACTTAGCTTATAAGGCTTGACTACGGGACAGTAACGTACCAGTAACATCTATAGACCTATAGACAGCTATTGTTTCTTACCATCAGCAGAACTACCTCTTATTTCGCTATCTTGCACTATAAAAAATGTTACAACTTTGATTCGAAAACTATTTTGCCTATTACCAACATAACCAACTTATATGGTGTCTTTGTAACCAATACTAAGTTTGATTCCACAATCACCAATCAGGTTTCCTAACCAGGAAAATTTAATTCGTTCGTGTAACCCAAATATACAATATTGGATATAAATCTAACACTTTTCAACTACTCGGCCGCAACTTATAATTTTCTTTAGATTGAGTGTTGTAATTTCGTTGCACCGGTTTTTAGTAATGTTATGGAACTCCACAACCCGTAACTAAAACTATCGGATATCCGAAATCAGATTATATTCGTAACCGTAACCGATATTGACGTTCCGAATTAATGCGACTAATCCGAAACTTTGATGTCACGTTATGTAAACGAACATTAATTAGTTTTGGTATATAAAAATGGTTTATTTACTTGCATTAAGTTTGCTGATGATTTTATATGGCTCCGTAACTGTAACTAAAATTATCGAATGTTGGAAATAAAGTTATATTCGCCATTGAGCCCTTATCAAGACTTCACGGTGCTATCGCTAGCATCTCTATGAATTATATTTGCATGAAAATTTTGAACAGAGCTTCCACTGGTAACTTACTGAACTAAATCATCAGACCGAAAACACTATATATTTTAAAATGTGAGCAACCGACCGTTATTTAGAGCAACTCATGGAAAAGACTCTCATATAAAAGTTTCAAATTATTCTCTGCCCTAAAGACGTATACAACTTTACTACATAGTCCATAGATTATATAACACACAGAGGATCCGAACCAATGCAGCGACAATGTATTTTCTTTCTTTTTTTCTTTTATATATATGGCTTTCGATCGTTATTCATGACTTACTTTGCCAATGTCAATTTAGTTAATTCTTATACAGTCATTAGTCACTATGTACAAAGTCATGTCAGGTCAGGGTCTTGAGTAAAGCGGTGGCATCGATACTCAAGCTCATCTGATGAGATTTGACAGTAACGAGGAAATAGACGATACAGTAATTTCTATATGATTATTTCATTTGTGCACTTTCACTGAACAAAATTAATCCAATTCCCACCCAAATTAACCAATTTCACTCATTATAAACACGAAATTTAATAAATATTAAAAAATTACGACCATCTTCATTCACAATGGCGCCAAAACTCAACGACAATGTCATTAGTGCGTTACTTAGGTGGTTGCGAAACTGTCAATTACCTAAGCTATGCTATTTAGATAACACGAAATTATTTAATATTCGTAACGAATGTTATATTCGTATCGATATCCAAATCTGAAATTTTATTTACATTCTCTGGTTCTTAGAATGTAATTTAAAACAGAAATTTCAATCATAATATTTTCTTATTATTGCTTCAGCTGTCTCAGCGAGTAAGTTGTACTTAGCTGTGAAATATGATTATTTGTTGTTTAAATATGGACCAGTATCATCAAGTTGTCTTGCGTACACAAATAGATCGACATTACATCTTAGTCATTTCAGATTAATGATCACCCACTAAGATTTAGCATTATCATTTGTTGCTTTGTTATTTTATAAACAATCATTTTCAACACATACTATTTTACATTTCTAATGTCTTTTTTTTTTAAATAAAAAAAAATTGTTTCATGTCAAGTCTAATTTTGACAAATCCCAGGGAAATCGAGAAAAATAATCAATATTTGTTTATTTAGTTCAATTAATATTAAAATCAAGTTTTTGCAGATTTACTGGGTTTACATTAGTAACAAATTAACAGTCTTATGAAAACACAAAAAATATTATTAGTATTTTTTTAAATATTCCAAGTTACTTAAATTGAATCTAACCCCAAAGTAAGCAAATTGTGTGGTTGTGTATGAGTGTTAGTCAACGATACTAATACTTAAATAGGTACCAGAATAAAATTAGTAAACACCCAGACTTGGAAATACAGATATCTAAATCACACAAATGCCTGCCCCCGTCGACAAGGCGGTCAAAATAATTAGAACTGCAACTTAAAAATATTTAATTTATGGAACATAATATACTACTTGTTTGGTATTTAGTTTTTTAACTCTTCCATCGAATATCTTATGCCCAGTGTCATAACTTTTGCAGACCTTCTTGTTTTCCTTTACATTCATTAATTACTCTTTTCATACAAACACACTGGTTTCTTAGACTCGGCTAATTCCCCAGCGATTTGGTAATCCCTGTCCGGGTACCTACAGTCGCCCACATTCACATTTTATGTCGGTTTTGTCAATTTTTCATCTGTCACTATTTTGACATCATCAAACCAAGGGAACATTTCTCTCACAATTACACCGAAACAGTTTCTTTCAATCTCTCTATGATCTCACTATTGCGATATCGATAGGCAAGCGATTAACTAAGTGATTCCAAACTTTCGTCTGTCTACCTTAACCAAATTTATATTCCATTTATTTACAAGTAAGAAAAACAAGAAAGTTAAAATAAATATGGTGTAATTACTACTTGTAGGTGGTTCTATGGATACAACAACTTTCACTAAGTGAGAGCTTATTTCTAACAAACTCCTTAATTTGAAAGAAAACCTGTTTAACTTTTAAAGGGATACATTCGTTTTTCTTTAAAAGATAGTAAAGCGACTTGCTGTGTTTCATAAACATGTATATTAGCTTTTAACATGCATTAGCAAAAACCAAACCGTTTTCACTGCTTCTCTGATAGATTACAGGTTTTTCATGTTTAAATGGTTTTGTTAATTTAAACATGTTTTTTTTATTTGTTTTCATGGAGTTTGATCCACTTTTTTACATACCTTAATATTTTTACTTTCCTTTCGCCAGAAATTATTTAGTAACAAATACCAGAGTGCATGATTTTGAATTACTTCCTGAAATAATTATTTATTTATTTATACATGAGATACTACTAATGAGATACTTAAATAAAAAAGTTTGTTGACTCTTACAAAAGCTAACATGGAATAGGCATAAGTTTTTCTCATACATACATATCGTCACGCCAAATCTCTTACGCAGTGGGAAGAAAGAAGCGAGTGCCAAATACAAAAATAAAAAATCACGCCGGTTTCGGAGTCTATTGATATCACCCTTAGACAAAATCTGAGCGACTTGATCGTTATTGATACTAAAAGGTTATAACAGGAACCCCGACATACAAATTGTATTGACATTTAACATTCAAGATATATATTTAACACGTAATATGTTGACATTTGTGTTTAATTGTTTTAAATTTCATTCATTAACAAAGTGGCGCAGGGAAGTAGGTCCTGGCTCAATATATTGTAAGACTGACCTCGATTTTTTTAATTAAAGTGATACTATTGTGAGGATATAAGGAAATCCGTAATTAATAAAATGTGTTACTCCAATAACTGGCCACAGCTGAGTCATAGTTCTTAAGGCACCGACGACTGAACTCGTATTAGTAATACCGGTATTTAAATTACAATAAAATTGCAAAAACCCGACTCTGTTTCATTACCACTTCGTGATTTAATAATTATTTTATTAAAATATAGCGATGATTTGTAGAGAGTTCCATAAATTTTTTTATTAAAATTCCAATTGTGATTTTGAGTTATAGTTAATGCTCTATGTGAAATGATGATTGCAGCCTCAATATAGACAAAAAATATGCATTATTAATTAGTATAACTCAAAAACTACTAATCGCACAAACATAAAATCATATTCAGGTTATCAATTCGGCTTTATACCAATCATATTGTCCTTTCCTTCTCTTATTAGGGTCTTTTACGTAATTTTAATTGAAATTTAATTTCAACAAAGTTTTCTTGGCGTTGGAATAATTTAGGAATTTAGGTTACGGAATTATTTTAATATTAAAATCAATCGTAATGGTGGTAGAGTGATGTGCAGCATTTGCCTTGATTGAGATCAATGTCCTACTTATTTCTGCGGCCAAAGGTTCTGTGCTCGTCTTCGTCTTGTTCTGTGCTAGAAGATAGGGGAACCATAAACTTTATTCAAATAACGTAAGACCTCGTCCATTAGATTGATCTACGCGACACATTACTAATATTTACGATATCTAGGCCACGGTTGTCTCTTGTCATATGGCACTTTTTTCAAGATTTTTTCGAAATCATATTTCTATTAAGAGAATAAATCGTTTAAAACAATATAACCTCCGCTGGCATCTTAATAGTAACTATAAAACGGACATTACCAAGTGAGTATCCCACGCGCGACCTGAACTGAATACCTAGTCAGAACTGCCGTTAATCTAGTCACAGTAACGCTGAAGATAATTTACAACCCCGTTGGTCTTAAATTTTCAAGTATATGGGCTAACTGCTCTGATACTACTTTGCTAGTTTGCCTTCCAACACCATAAAAAAAATGCTAAGCAACTTCTACGAGCTGAGCGTCGGTTTGTTTGTCAGTAATACTGTGACCAATAATAGCTTGCAGGGTTTTACGACTCATCCGAATTTCTTAAAGCTTATTACCGCTGCCTTACCTCTACTTAAAATTGATCTGCTAATGTGCTGAAGGAAGAGGCTTAATAGCTCAACTTTCGGTTGGCAACACACTATTATCACTACCCATGAGGACATTTATCTGTTTGTTTCTATTAAAATCAAACAAAAAAGAATATTAACATAATGTTGTATAAAATAATAAATAAATGAATATCTGAGAAAAACTTACAATAATAGATCTAACCCTAATGTAAGCAAATTATGTGCTTGTGTTATAGGTTTAGTCAACGATACTTATATATAGAAATAAATAATAAGTAAAAACCGAAATAAAAATAAAGGCGCAGACCTAGAAATACAGATATAATATAGATATCTTTGTTACATAAATATCATTTTTGGGATTCGATCCTGGACAACGTGAACATTAATTTTTGGTTTGTTGGTGATATGAGGAACGTTAACCCTTCAATATTTTTTTAGGTTTTGGCATGAGCGTTAACATTTGCCATTATCATGTCTCGAGCAAAGCGGTGGCCGCTTTACTCAAGCTCCATAAGTGATATTTGGCGGCAATGAGTAAACGTTGACGGCACGATACACTAATTTTCTCATGAAAATTTTACTTGAGCAACAGAATTGTACGAAACATCACCAACCCCGAATAATTTTACACATTACTAATTACGGTATTTATTAATTACGAAAAAACTAGACCATCAAATGATAGCACCAAATGGCACCAAATTTTTCAAAAATTTTATGGCACCAAAATACACTTCCATTTTATTTCAAAATTAACACCTCAAACGCCGTCACAGAATAATATTTTTTTCTTAACAGATAATAGTTATTAGTTCTTGAAACTGTTCCAAATACATTTTGTTTATCCACGTTGCCCTGGTCTGTGACATTAAAATTTATGACTTCACATAATGTTCAAAGCTTTCTCTAATTTTATCTGGTTTATCAGGCTTTATGGATCTATTTCTGGTTTGAGTCTTACTAACTCGAAGAATGGAGGAAATCGTTTAGCTTCCTGATTTAGCCGTATTCGCTCATACCTACTTTGCTAGCAAGTATGTACTGGTATGTTATTTCCTTATGCTTACATGAATTTATTCAAATAAGGAATTTAACAATTAACTGCATAATTTGTTATTTCTTGAATGAATATTGCTTTAACGTTGAGTAGTCACGAATGGTAATGACTAAGTAAAAACTTAGATTAAACCTTTAACACCTGCAAGTTCGTGGGTTAAATATTTTTCTTTTAGGTGAGTTTATTTTTAAAGTATACCAAGAATTAGCGAGGAATTTATTGTAAAACGTTATGTATTATTAAAATTGGTCCAGAAAGCTGCGATTGAATTCCTATCTAGTAAAAAAAATGTCTCAGCCATGTTTCGGATTATAAAAAGAAATCGAACTTAGTCTTTAATTTTCCATAAATATTTAAAAAAAAATGGCAAAGTAAGAACGGTGATATTTTTTGTTGTCAACCAACAAGCACAAGGGTCTCCTGATGATGAGGGACAACGGTGGCCTTAAGACACCATATATGTTATAGGTGCTACACTGTCCTGTGGCGAGCAGTGTGTCGTAGTAAGTGGATGTCTTAAATTTAAATAAATGGGAAGTTATATTCGTTCCGGTGCAAGCGAATCGCAGCGTAGTACAATGCGTAGGTTACACAGTGAACTGACCTTGATCTCTAGGAGATGACGTTTGAAATAGTTATAAACATACATACAGTGTCATACCAAGCGGCGTAGGCAGAGATGATCAAGTGCTAAGTGCCACGAATCCCATAGACCTGTTTATCTTTCCCCATACTTATTACCCTTTTCTTTTCTTTTATACACCGCTTATATGTATAATGATATCATAAATGACCTGATATAATGCGGAATAAACTTTTCTGCTGGTCCCGGGCCCTTATAAATAATAGATACTTTCTTACCAAGTGGCTCGAAAGAACACAGTAGTCAAATTAATGATAAAATAAAAAAAATCGCCTCTATGATCTAGCGGTTCAGTTTTTGGACTTGACTCCATGAGGTCATGGGTTCGAAACCCGGGTCGGGCAACAAAATGAAAACGGGTTTTTCAAGTTTTCTTATTAAAAAAAAACGTTGCTCGGGATTGGATATGTGCTAGGTTGGCGATAGGCTTGCCACCTACCACATTGTGTCTTCGGCTAGTCGTGGGTGCCCTGGTTGTGCCTATCTTTACGGGGATATGGGCGTGAAGATACTTAAAAAAACAAATAAGTATGTAAATTGAGGAAAAAAAGAACAAACATCATTTGTAACTGATTTCGACACTTCTGGTGGCAATATAATAATGGCTATCTCTTACAATAAAAACAAACTCGTTCTCTATAAAAAAAGGTTTATGCAACCATTTCACTTTCCACAAAATCCTATAAAAGTCCATTAAAGGGAAATGGTTGTTTTCTCATTCAGCCTTGTCATAGTAGCGTGGGACGAACGCTGTCGATTTTATCAATTTCACAGTTCTTTTAGTTTCGAGTACAAATATTTTAATAGCTAAGTCCAATTTTTGTAACGGGATCTTACCTTTTTTGGTATAACGAGGCAAGTTTTTCCGCCATAATTTTTATCTTGACCTTTTGTTTCAAGGCTGTGGTAATTTTTAATAAAGTTTTTCGTCACGTTCCGGTTTGTGAGAATTTTAAGATAAAATTCATTTTAATTTTGTATGAGGAATACATATTCTTACACAAGAAAAGTAAGGTACTTGTTAATGAAATATCGTTTCTTTAATGACAAAAATCATTAGTAATAAAATGTGTTATATTTTAACAAACATTAGAAATTGGAAAATGTGTTCGACTCTAATATTTTTGATGAAACTTAATTTTAGTGGAAGTCTACTTACTTTTATTTGTCACTTAATTAAATCTTCGGCATTGACTAATAAGAATAATATTTTTCCTTAGTTAGTTTACAATTGCTTTACTTTTTAAATTTATAATGCTTACGATTATAGTAGTTTTAACACATTTAAGAGATCTCTCACTCAAAATGATTCGGTCTACAAGTGCAAGCAACATTAAAAAAAAACTTTGTACCTATCAAACCGTATTGTGCATCTGTGGAACAAGTTACCAAATAATGTAATGTGTACTCGATCAACGAATAGATTAAAAAACAGACTAGACAGTTATCATAATTGAAAATAACTATTTTTATCTTTATACAGTGACGTACACATATGAGCTTTTAACTTCTGGTGTATTAAACAAAACAATAATGCAATTTAACGATTCATTTTAACAGATTTTTGATAAGATTGACTTATGTCAAATGTGATCTTTTAAATTGACTGTACTGTACAAGGTGTATTTCCCGTCCATAAAAAAACTACATTCATGGAATATCTAAGCAATATAAGAGGAAATGGAGACACTGATTAGCACACGTGTATCAGAAGTGTGTCACGTGGCCAGCGACGGATGTTGAGCCAACCATATGTTGCGAAACTTAATAACTAAAGCGTGGAGGAAAATGTTTATGGTTGAAGCTGTCGGCACGTGGTGATGAATAACTTCATAGCAATCTGGCTTTGATCTTAATTTAAGTATGTTTGACTTAAAGCTCGAATAAGAAAGCATCAAGCGTAGTTAAACAGATTTCGGTTTAAGTACTGTTTTCTAAGGGCTGATTTCACAAATTTTATATAAAACCGAGTTTAATAAACCAAAGACTATATTTACTAATCTCTGGTAAACTGAGTTCAGTATCAGATAATCTATTCGTACTTACCACGTCAAATATAATAATAAAATATTTACAATAACCAAAACTTCTTCGACAATAAAATTGATATTATTGACACTCTTGACAATTGAATAAATGTTTTTTTTAATTGCGTTTAAATTCGACGGTGAAATCCAGCCATATTAGACGAACTTTTAGTATTTTATTTAGTAGCTTTAATAGCAAGACCTTGAAAATGCGATCTTTTAATCTATTTATTTTTTCAAATCAAAATCAAAACTGATTTAAATTCCGATTGACATATATAAAATAATATAAATGTCGAATCTGTCTACTTGTTTGCCTTCCAATGTTATAAAAATAAAATTTAAAAAAAGTACAACATATAACGTCCTTCTTCTTTATTGTCGGATAAATATGTAAATTTATTTTATAAAATGATATTTTGATGATAAGATAGCTAATAAGCGCCGGTGTTAATAGCAACGGTAAGAGACAATTTTTACTTATAGACACCATGGATGTTGTTGATGCTTCGCTTGTTTTACGGCCAGGAATCTAGCCTACCTTCTAATATGGAAAACATAAGTGACGATCACTGACCCTAAAGTTATTTGTTAATGCTAAATAAAGTGCGTGCGCAGTGAGTTTATCACACTATTTTATGCGCGAGTTATCGCCTGCTGCGTTCACTTCCAGACACTCATATTATATGTAAGATATATATAATTATTCTAGACATGTATTTGTACTCTTTCTAAATAGCTGGACTGATTTGGTTAAAATTTGTATGTATATTCCAATGGGTTCTTAAAAGATTTGACAATAAAAATGGCGACACGAAGTTCGCCAGGTTAGCTAAAATTAAACATTACGAAAAACTGGCATTTCCTTTATTAAATATTTCTTTTTATTTTTCAGGTAAGAATAATTTCTTGAGCGGTTGTAAGTAGTAAGATATTTTTACTAAAAATTTAATTTAGGTTTTTGTTACACCAATTATTTAAAAATAACTTAAATATACTTTCATGTAAGTTTCCTTCTTTGCTTTCTATCAGGGCCTCTGTTTGATATATTGTGTTTGTTACCTTACTATTTTTTTTTATACAAGAGGAGGCAAACGAGCAAGTGGATCATCTGATGGAAAGTGATCACTGCCGCCTACGAACATCCGCAACACCAGGAGTATCACAGATGCGTTTGCCGACTTTTAAGGAATGAGTTCGCTCTTGTCTTGAAGGATCCTAAGTGATAGTCGTTTCGGAATAACGCCCTCAGTAACTGATTTTGATGTTAGTTATAAAGCTGTGTCTACGTGTTGATCAAATAATACTGCTTGAAAGCATCAAGAAAAAGCTCCGTTGAATTAATATTCATATTACTAAGCCATCACTTTCTTATAGCCATTATAAGACACATACCTGCATTACTGTTATAATTAACTACCTAATTGTTATAATTTAAACATAAGCTAGACTTTGATTTCCTTTAGTCATAGTCATATTCCATTATTTTAATCAAATATTGTGGAAATGCATTTGATCTTATGCTAAGTATTAGTCTCAAATGTTTGACTTTCACAGGCATGCAATTTTGATTATTTGTATAAATTTAATTATAATATTATGAAATTTGTCAATCTAGTTATTTTTTATACATAGAATTTTATGCCATCATTAATATATTTGTGTTAGGTATAATATTACGAAATATAAAATATTTGTATTTATACCTAATAGTTTGTTTTATATCAATATTTCCACTGGCGGTATAGTGCTTTGCAAATTACCTGGATAAGGATCCATAACCTTTACTGTTCCTACCGACATCTTTAGTAATTTTCCAACACCCGCTTCCCTTCTAGTGAGATGTGGTGAGTTTTGATGTGATGTATGACTTGCATTAACTCTAAAAATAACAAAACAGCCGTAGACTTGCACAATAGGCCCATGGAACATTTAAGACATGTCAGATTAGTCCGAACTTGTTAAGTTGTCATGTATGTATTGAAGAGAGCGATAATATAAAATTAGTTTAATCAGTGCGCTACAAAATTACCACCATTATGTGCGATTTCGCCGTAACTTGCTTAGGATTTACTTTAAAATCGAATACTATATGTAAACCGCTATATGTTGACCGCCTCGTTGGTCGAGTGGCTAGCGTACTCGCCTAACTGCATCGACGATCCGCGAGGCTCGGGTTCGATTTCCAACGGGGGCAGGCATTTGTGTAATGAACATTAAGATGTCTGCATTTCGGGTCTGGGTCTTTATTAAATATATTCTGGTATCTAATTAAGTATTTTTATATATTAGTATCGTTGACTAATACCCATAACACAAGCACATAATTTGCTTACTTTGGGGTTAGATTCAAATTGTGTAACTTGTCCAGGAATATTTACTTATTATTTTGTTTACTATACATATATAAATAAAATAATAAATAGAGCTGCTGTTTACTAAACGACATTCAACTATCACAAACTCTTACTATTTTCGTAAAGTTTCAATCGTTTGCAAAATCAAAATTTCTAGGCGTGTGAATAAATTAAATTCAATTTAATTTTAATTGTCAAACCGAAATTATATTTTTTTACAAAGAATTTGCACTTGGAGTGTAAATTTACAAAACTCATTTAAAATTACTACTTCATTGTTGTATACAAACTTCTAGCGCCTTTTAAAATTATTGACGAATTTCTTCTAACTGCACGTAATCTATAATATAAAAATGATTCGCTAAATGTGTTGGTAAGCGCATAACTTCCCATCGACTGGACCGATTTGGATTATTCTTTTTGCATTGCATTAGTTATTTCCCGGACAAGGTTCTCATGAAGAGAAAACTGAGAAAATTGCAGCGAAAATGGGAAAAACAATGTTTTATTTTTTCTCATCCAAACTGAACGGGTGGAACGAAGTACGCCGGGACAGCTAGTTTTAAATATCATTATTCATAAAAATGATCAATGAGACAGAAAATAAAGATAACTGGCCCATCTATCTTTGAATTATCCATACCTGTCTCATTACCAACACCAATTATGTAATGGGGGCTATTATCTCGTATTAGAAAGTTCTAGGACGTTATTAATATAGAGAAAGGTAATTATTGGTAGTATGACGGCCTATGTTCTGATTGCTCAAACCCCATAGCATTATCAGTGAAAGTGCTCCTTAAACAAGGAATTTACGATTAGAATTTCTCTCAAGTTACTCGGTTCCATTTTATTCTATCGCCGCAGTATAACTTAAAAGGGTTTAAACTTATTGTATCAAATGCACTTAACATTAACGGAGAATATTAGCTTTTTTATAGATGTTCCATTACCTTATGCTTAATTTTATGCCGACTTATCATCAATGCTAGCCACCCTCGTGTTATGCCCGGTTCCTATAATCAACGAATCGTAATCCGTCAGCTAAACCATTCGTAGTTTGTTCAAAAGTAACGGAGCGTTACCAATATTTTCAAAAAAATGTTTAGAATCAATAGTCGGAAACGAGCAACCGTTGTTAGTAATATTACTAAGCGTACAAAATACTACCATCCGTAAACAAAACGACTTGTTTTTTGAATATAGGAACCGGGCATTAGTGTAGCTGGTAAATTTACTTACACGAAAGGCTTAACATCCCAGTCTCAGGTTGGTAATGCACCAATAACGCCTTTGGTGTTGGACTATGTGTATTTTTTACCATTAAAGATTGTGTCTGCTTTCCTTTCAGTTACATAGAAATAATGCCTTTATAGTAGCGGCGTGGTATGATGACCGATTTGACATAGAACAATATTGATGTTAATATCTTTTGTTACCGGAAAAATATAACCAAATGCGAGTTGAATTTTTAAGTGTTTATATTGATTACTACTGCAGCAAGTAATAGCTCATCAAAAGTTTCAATAAAACGAAAAAAACAACTATTTGCATATGTAATACAAACGTCAAACTGGCCATTATATTCTGCCAATAGTATAGCAATTAACAATACCCGTATAGTACTTAAAATAAAGCAGATTAATTAATCTTTAGTTACTAAACCCTGGTGCTGCTTTAAAAAGTGAAGTTAGTAGTAGAAGTAAGTATAAAAAATAGAGTTTATTTCGAAATATTAACCGTTTGAAAATAGTGTAAATAATGGAAATTGAAAAATATGGTGTGGTGTGTTTAGGTGTACACAAGTACTTACTTATAATGTTGTGTTGGTGTCCTATGGTCGCTATATACGCCATATTACGTAAACGGTTGAAAGTGCTTTACAGATTAAATGAGGGTAATTACTCCCAGAGTAACGAATGCTGCATAGTTTTTGTAAAAGCCTGAGTGAACCAAATATGTCGTCTGGTGGCATATATGCGAAGGCGTAGCGTAGGGTTATCACCTGTGAAATGTAAGAAACTGAAAAAAACGTGTAATGTTAGATTTTTAAGAAATATTTATTTTTGTACGTGCGACAAGCAACGTAAATATTACGTGATCTCTTGTCATTAAGGAGATTAAGATTTATCAAAACATTTTAAAGCCAGATTGTCCAACAACAATTAAACAAAAGTTACAAAACTACATTTGCACAAAATGAAATAAAAAATGTTACTAACTTAAGACCAAGCTAAGACCTAGGCACTTTTGATGTATAGGTATATTATTAAAAGTTAGTAAGAATTTTCAGCGTCGTGTGATAGCTGGTAAACCTATCGCCAGCCTGGTACTTATCCGCGGCAACGTTGTTTTTATTAAAAAATAAAAAAATACATGTTTTTAATTATCGAAATCGAAGCTCGAATCTCTCATACCGGACCACCAGAATGCAGAGGAAATTAGGCATTATTTTTTTAACTCGCAATGTGATTCGTATACAACCAGTTGCTTTACGACTTACGACAAAACCTTAGGACTAAAGTCTGGAGTAGTTGACTTTGGAAATGCGAATGTGAGTTTTACGAAGATTGATATCTTTGTTATCGTCAAATCAAAGTAGATGAATCAAACAATTGCCAGCGTCTGTAACAGAAATAAGAACCACTAAATATTTCCAAAAAAATGGATTGTCTAAGCAGTATCATGGCGATTGGAATCCTTGAGGAAATTCATTTTCACGTATCCATGACCATTATTTCTACCAACATCCACTACTACTACTTCATACCATTGTAAGAATTTTTCACCGGTCTGCACGACCAAGTTCATGAGAAATTGTCGGGATGCGGGAAGATATTTTGTACAATAGCCAACAAACACACCGCTCTTCTGGTGGTAAAAGAAAACGGAAAACTATAGACAGTGGACACCATACGCATGATGACATTGTGACAGTAATAGAAACGGCAATGAATCTCTAGCCGAGCAAGTTGCTGCAAAAGTGGTCCTGTTGGTAATGACTCATGAAATCTTTGCATGCTTCTTGTGAGCTGCGAGGCAAGGACGTATTTATAACACAGGGGAACATATAATATATATATTTTTTTATTTCGGGAGACTTAGAATTTAGAGCATAGTAGCAACCCTATTTCAGGGTAAGGCAAAATGTTGATAATAACCCACATTATCAAACAACTGTCCCCTCTAGTGATGAAATGTTAATAAAAAGCGTTATATAACACTCTGATGCCGGGGATTCTTTGATCTTACGCACTGTTTTTATTGTGTAATTGTTATTTGTTTTAATTATTACTATAATCAGCACCACATGGTTAACACGTAAACAAAGTTTGTAATTTAAAAAAGTGCAGTCAATGACCTTCGTCTAGCTAATTGTGTACAGTTAAATTTAAAAATAAGTTTACGTTTTGCTCCTTGCAAAAAGTTAGAAAGGTTTGGTTTTTTGTTTCAAAATATAGCGAACAAACTAGTAACTTTTTGACACTAATATATACAACCGTTGCCTATAGGCAAAGCACGTGTTAACTTATAGCCGGGATCTTGAGCTACGTCTTCAAGTCTACCAGCTACCCTATTCACCATTATGGACGCCATGGCCTGAGGAAAAGTTAAGAGAGTGACACGAATCCGGCAAGCAGCTACATAGCACCATCTATGATGGTAATTCAGATTTTAAATATCTACGCTCATATTAAAAACAAGGCACTCACAGCTACAACTGGAGCATCAATTCTAGCCGAAGGTACTCAGTCCTACAATGTAATAGGCGGTAAATCTTGCGATAGGACACTTAACCAATTCCGAGCATTATTGTTTGTATTCTTTACGAGTATTAATTTTTTGTAGAACATTGAAAAATACATTTTTCACGTTTAATCCAGGAATCAAACCGAAAGCTCATGTAGTCTACGCCAACACCAGACCACTGACCACAGAAGCAAGAATCAGATTGTAATAATAAAAATTGTCCCACAATTCAATTTCACACCGCGCACTTGATAATTGCTGTTTTATTGCATTATAATCAATACCGCCATTTTGTACATCAATTACTTTTTGGCGACAGGCATATTAAATTATAAAACAATCGCGACTCACCACCGATTTGGCATGCGAATGCGCATTTAAATGTCAATATAAATCACCTATTGTCTGTAAGAGATTTGGTGCCTTTTGTGATCCAAAATTTCTTTAAAGGATTAAGATTAATTATATTAACAGATTATAAAACATTAAAATGCAACTGGCATTTAGATATCTTATATTTATCTGGAGCCTAGACTTATGAATATATATATCCTTTTAGCATTGCCGAAAATAAATTATCAGTAATGAAATAACGGGGCTAAATATTATGTAATTTTATTAATCAATTAAGAAAACCACATATGGATATGAAAGGAAAACACCTATTATTGGCAGTTTGTTAAAAAGTAACCGGGTTAAAACCAGAGCTAAAATTATATAATCTTTTAAAAAGCAAAAAGGTTACACATATTTTTGGATAGTTACCCATAGTGTTACATAATATTTTATGTCTTTGGGTAAAAGACCACACCAAAAAGTTGCCAAACTCGACTTGATTTCAGGTTCGGACATTATCTAGAAAATTACCTCGTTTTAATCAGAACTGCTATTGCGTTAAATGATTTTAACTTGATTTATGGACGTAACGAGCCGTTAAATTTAAATTACTCTAATTACAGACATCGAGACGTACGACGGTGGTACTATTTATAAAGCGACATCACAAAGGAGGTTCTTAACACCGATGTGTAGATTTTGTTAGTTTTTTCTTGCAGCTTTGCTATACGTACATCGTCGTAGCAGTATTTGTATTTTGTATAAGTGATAATATTATGTCAGTAATAAAACTGAATCTGTATACTTTTTTTAAATTGCTATGTAATGAATAGTGGTAGGTTACTGAACCCAAAACGATGGTATTTATAAATGTACAGGTTTGTCTGTTGTGTGATTACTTTTCATGCTAAAACTACTAAACGGTTATTTACAATATAATTTGTGTAGTAGGTAGTGGTTATACCCCGAGTCAAAATTTCGAATACCTTTTACTGCATGAAATTCTTTTGTTTCCATTACAACCACGAAAAGTCACTTCACGACTGTATGAAGTCGAGGGCATAGGTAGTGTTAAATCTTTAGTGTTAAATAAACACTAAAGGGGTGCTACTTTTAAATTGTCACCAAGTTTCGTTGTAATTCATATTATACTAGCTGTTGCCCGTGGCGTTGCCCGCGTACTTAATGGTCCATCGGGAACATTTTTTCTTAATAAAAACTATTCTATGTGTTAATCCAAGTTACCCTCTATGTGTGTGCCGAAATTCATGAAATTCAGTTCATCAGTTTTTGCGTGAAGGAGTATCAAACAAAAAAACAATCACACAAACTCACATTTATAATATTAATAGGATGTTTTTCATTAATCGAATCTATAATTCTGTGTATTTACAACTTACGCACTGACTGTTACGTATTTCGATTTTAGTAAATAAATAACATTTAGGTAATTAGGTAGGGACAATGTTCGCAAAGGACACAGTGCTGTGAAAAAACTTGCTACCTATTCCTGGCCGTTTCTTTACTCATGTGTTCCTAGCATCATAATGACAGAGTTTAACTCTGTCGTAATCGCTCTACAGTTAAGGTAGCATTTTAGTAACTTCCCCACCATACCACCACCTCAGCCATGGGATGGCGACACTCCTATGTCTTTGGTGAATAAAGACCACGGTTGCTTTTCATTATCAGGAGAGCTGTGCACTATCTATCATATAAAATAATTATGTCAACCGATGATAAGTACTCGTACATAAATAGCTCCCCAGCTCTACTATACAAATTTCTTAGTTTCCAACTAATAATACCGCCATCTCCTTATGGACGTTCTAGATGACGGTAAATATTGGTTAGATTCATTTAAATTTAATAATAATCGGAAGATAGAAACAATGCTTTTTCAAGGTTACCTTTTTTGGGAAGGCGTGCTTACAACCGTTTAAAACGTTTTTTATTTCCAATAATAATAATAATAATAAATGTTTCCGGACAAGTCACACAAATTGAATCTAACCCCAAAGTAAGCAAATTATATGCTTGTGTTATGGGTGTTAGTCAACGATACTAATATATAGAAATACTTAAATAGATACCAGAATAAATTTAATATAAACACCCAGACCCGGAAATGCAGACATCTAAATGTTCATCACACAAATGCCTGCCCCCGTCGGGAATCGAACCCGAGCCTCGCGGTTAGGCGGTGTAGTTAGACGTGTACGCTAGCCACTCGACCAACGAGGCGGTCATTTCCAATGATTATTTAGTAGAATAGCGGTCTAGTAACGTCTACAATGAATTATGATAATTAACAATGTTTTGTCCTTTCCAACAGGAGAGTTAAAAAAGTACAGTCAAACTCAGGAAATTATTAACCTAAAAACAATATTTAAGAAGCGCTCTATAAATTTGACTTCAAATAAATGCTTCGGTTACGAAGCGAAACGTACGTTGAGTTTTTAGTAGTATGTGTATTGTTGGTGCTAGTAAAACAGTTTAGTGGTGTGTGTGTGTTGTGTGGAGCTGGATATATTTTGGGAGTTTTAGCTTCCGGTTAGTCCAATTCACTCTTAGCGCACTGTTTTGCCTGTTTTGTTACGTCATAATACGTATACATAATTTTTGGCGGAAAATTGCTAGTTAAATAATTTACTTGGAACATCAAATAAATATCTGAATATAATTATACGAAGAGACTTATTAAAATGTACATTATTCATAAATATTGAACTTGGGCCCATTCCAAACTCGATTTCGCCCCATGGTCATTACAGAGTGAAAGTGATCCCTTTTGAAAGCATCATGATTAATGAGCTTCATTAAGCATCGGGAAATAATCGTCCAGAGATAGGTCAAACAAATGATGCTATTAGATGCATTATTTCTGAAACATCCAGTGATGTAACCTGTAACATTACAAGCGTATCGGAAAAGAATTGATTACCACCATATATTCTTAAGAATGATTAGGAAACCACTATAAGCAACTCTATTATTAATACATCTTAACATATATGTTATCGTAAGAGCAGTCTGTATATCCGTCCTATTATAAAGGCGCGATTGTGTTTTTGTTCAATCATGGTGTGTGGAGACAGCTAGACGACTGGAAAGTTTAAAGAGAGCTACTTTTAATTGATTTGGCTTTCAGTCTGTGTTTATGTCTATCTGTATGTCTGTTTGTCTGTCTGTCCATCTGCCTGTCTGTGGCATCATAGCTTTTGAACGGACGGACTGATTTCAGCGATTTCATTTCGTATGAAAGCTGACGTGATTCAGATGATTTTACATTAATATGTGTGGTATTTGGAGGATGTGTGGTATTTCTCCACGTGTTGGTCCGGGATCTCCGGTAGAATAGATCATCTGCCTTTCTTACCAGGCAGCTCGTAAAAGGCGAGCATAGGCTCACCGTCACTAACACCGTGACATCTGACTAGGTGGTAGAGTTTCGCAGCGACTCGCCCGGATCGGTACCACCGCCTTACCTATTCCTGCCGCCATAACGTCATGACGTGTTCCGGTTTGGAGGGTAAGGTAGCCGGCAAACTTACTTTTGCTCGAGGCCTAACATCCCGACCTCAGGTTGGCAACGCACCATTACCAGCTTTGGTGTCTCTAGGCGGCGTGAATTTCTTACCATCAGGAAATCCGTCTGCTTGTTTGCCTTCCCATATCATAAAAAAAAATATTTTAGGATTTTTTTGAGTTTGTAACATGATTAGTAGCATTAGTAGGTCAAAATCCCGAGGTGGTGCTACATAAATTTTACCATGAACCAATGGTTTTTGGAGACGAATTTTCTTTGCATGTAATGATAATTACATTATACATTATAAGCATCACATTAATAACGATGCGTTGCCAAAATGAAACAAATTGAATTAAATTTAAATTAACCGGTTAAGCCTTGTTTAATATAGTTCAACAAAACTCGTGAATTGAAAAAAAACATAGCTGATTGGTATGTATACGTGCAATGTTACACTACCAACCTATCTTTGCTTTTTAAATTATAGGACACTTACAATTTAAGTAACGTTTGTTCAAAAATACGTTTTGAAAAATGTATCTTAAAGGAAAAAAAAATTGGCAATTAACGAACTCACTGTCTGGGACTAGTCTCAAATAAAGCAGTACTATAAGAAGCAGACCATCTAAATAACTCATTACGAATCCATACAGTAATGTTTCCAATAAATAATTTTTCGTGCAATTATATGAGACATCGAGATATAAAATACTCACTCACTCTCACTCGTGCGAACTAATAAATATTTTATTAGCGAGAGTATTATTTAGGCCATAACTTTATGATTGTAAGATTTGTTTATGTCTTAGTTCTATAATAAGAACACACTTTTAACCTGTTATTACTAACCAGTGGTAGTATTTTTTGTACGTATTCATAACCTTCTAGAAAAGAACTTAACCATTCTAGTAAGATCCCTATGATACTCTTGGTGTTGTGAACATCTATGGGCGGCATTGATCACTTTCTTCAGGCCAACATCTTGTCTGTTTGCCTCCTCTTCTATGAATTTCCAACCTGATTTTACCTGTTGCGCAACTAAGTTCGTAAGTCATTTTTGATACTATATATTCTCTAAATTAAGTATCTTAAGCTCATCTGTGAAGAGGTAGGTAGAGGCACAACCAGGGCATACACGATTAGCCGAAGGTCCTTAGTCCTACAGTGTTACAGGAGGCATACCTATCGCTAACTGTGTGCATAACTGTTTTTATAAATAAATTAAATTGTCCGACCCGGAGATCGAATCCGTAACATCATCAACACCATTAGACCATAGGGAGCGCCTAGAACTCATATTTACTAGCTAACTTAGCTGACTAACTTTTATGTTAAAAAAACTAATTCTACGTCTATTTTGTAATCAAGGGGGTTATGAAAGTCTAAAGCAAAGCAATAGTGATGTTTATTCCATCATAGCCTATCCCAATCTCAGACTACCACCAAACAGATTTAAGGTCATCATACTAAGCTATCCATCTTTAATTACACTATTCAAAGTTATTCCAAGATAATAATCAAAGTCGTCATCCCCATTTTAAGTGACTGGGCTACGGAGATCGTGACCAAAATCCTAAATTGGGCATATCGATGTACTTCCACTTGTTAAGCAACCAGATATCATAGCTCTTGCTGTTGTTGACATAAAGATCAATTTTGACTAGCAGTTTAAAGCCTTTTGTGTTGTAGTAAACAATCGATAGTATACGTAACCTCACATGCATAGATAATGGGATTATGAAGCCTCCCTGCATGAAGACGAGTATGAATGACATTAAAGCCCAAAAGCTTCATCAAAACTTATTTATGTTTTATTACCTTATTTGTATTCAATATTTCTTCAACATTCCTTTACATACTGCAGCGTTTTGTTTGAAGTTGCTTGTATAAATCTAATGCCACTGTTAGTAAAAGCGAAGGAAGTTTGGAACGTGAAATGAATGATTAATTTAATGGGTAATAATCTATTTTATAAAGCAATCCATAAGATATTGACGTTGAATGAATGAAAGAATGAATACACTTTATTATGCAAAATATAAAATATAAAAAAATATAAATATAAAAAATACAAAATATAACATACTCTTTCACTTATAATAATATTTAACTTCAGTATCTTCACGCCCATATCCCCGAAGTGGTAGGCTGAGGTCCACCCAGGGCACCCACGACTAACCCAAGATACTAAGTAACACAATGTGATAGGTGGCAAGCCTATCGCCAACCAGGCACATATCCTATCCCAAGCAACATACTTTTTTATTAGAAAATTGGATTTAAAATCCAATTTTCTTTTTGTTGCCCGACCCGGGATTCGAACCCGGGACCCCATGCAGTCAAGTCCAACAACTGAACCGCTAGACCACAGAGACACAAAGGCAGCCTTATCGCTTCAAAGCGATCTCTGCCAGACAACCTTAAGGTGAAGGAGACAATTTATGTAATTTAAAAACTAAGGTAAGGCTTCATACGTTGACTACATAAAGTCCCGGAAAAAAAATTGAATTTCTTCATCGGGCAACTTATCAATGTGTTTTTTTTATTTTTGATTTGAAAACTAACGGTTCGATTTCGATGAAACTCGGTATAACTATACGTTATTATCCTGGGCATAAAAAAAATAATCTTAATTTTTCAGTTTTATCACGCGAAGACCGACATCCGCGCGGACGGAGTCGAGGGCGGAAGCAAGTTTGAAATAAAAATCTTCCTTGTTGTAAGATAAGATAATTACATTATTTGAGTTCCATGGATATTTTTTTGTTTACCTAATTTTTATAGTAACATTATTGCAGTATTTTTTATAGTTTTATTGAGCTTGAAATATAGACGCGTATAAAAAGATGTTAGCTTTTTGTTTGTTACGTATCACCTGTGTATTTAATAGTTAGTGTTGCCTGAAGTTCTAGTCTGCGACTCTAAGTATGTATTTCCAGTTTTCTAATAAAAAAACTTGGTCGTGTAACAAAAAGTGACTAGTTGGGGACAGGTTTGCCACCTATCACATTATAGGACTATAAGTACCTTTGGTTAATTGTAAATGGCCTAGTTATACCTTTGCCTACTTCCTAACTTATACATATACATCTATTTATTATATATACCTATGTATATACCGATCGTGAAAATACTTCTTATAATGTTTTTAAATTATAAAAGTCATATAAATAACCTTAACCTAAACCGATGAATCATAATACCGTTTACTCAACCACGCAAACAGTTGTAACCAACCTTAAAACAATAAAACAAGGTCAATAAGACGAACACCATCGACTGAGTGATGTTAATAATTGGCACATACCATGACTGGTCAAATATCAAACAAAATACAGAACGGTATAAGCATTCTCAACCTTCGCATTTAAACAATAGACATTGAAAAAGTGTTAGTAATAAATTTATTGATATTAGAATGAGATTTAAATAAGTTAAATGAATGGCAGTTAGTGTTATAGAGTTAAATCTTCTGATAGAAGTTGAGTGAGTTTGAGTCCGCTGAGTAGAATAGACCATCTGCTTTTTACCAGGCAGCTTGGAAGAGGTCAGCAAATTTGAAAGTGGTCATTACCAAGAAGACCACGGGTGGTAAAGCGCCGTGCTGCAATTTGACTGACTAGGGATCCACCGCCTTGCTTTTTCCTACCGCGATATTGGCAATATCATGTTCTGGAAAATTTGGCCTAACAACCCGGCCACAGAACAGCAACGCACCTTCGCTTACATCTGGAGAGCCGTGTGTCTGTTCGCTTGTCTTATCGCATAAAATGGTATTTCGTACTGACCTAACTGTGTCGATATTGTTAAGATAGATATATTTTGATTTTTGGAAAACGTAAAATGTTAAGAATTTTGTTTCAAATAAATTATGTTACGACTTTTCGAGATGCAGTTGTAAAAAAATATTAATAGAGCATTTTTAAAATTTAAAAAAAAATGTGTTAAGTTCAAACAAAATAAATACGAAAACGTATTTTAACTTTAAGTAAAATGTAATAATGCAATTTTTTTTAATAATTATTCAATATAGAAATATACTCATACTTGCTTTATCAATATATTTCTTTAATATTATCTTAAACAAAAACAGATTTTTTAGTTTCATTTTCATATGTTAAGAACTTAGTTAACAACATCTTTAAATCTCAACATTATTTTTTGTAGTAAAGTGACAATAAACTACACAAAAACTAAAAAGTTATCAATAAACTTTTACTCCACACTACTAAACACTGTATAAAATTAGATTCGTAAACAACAACATGCTATCGTGTCATCCACTTATAGCATGTTATTGATTGGATGTAAATTTTAAACGGTGTTTAGTTAAACAGGCATCTAATTTTATGGGGTGAGGCGGTAAATTTTCCTAACGTTTGCTTGCACGTAAATTACTAACCATCACAACTCTTCTTTTTCATTTACAAATGTAATTCAACCCCTAAAAACTAAATAGAATGTAGATAAAAAGAATATTAATCTGTGGAAACATTTCTTTCAAAATAATTTCGAAATTAGAACGCAGGGGCTTGCGTGCAGCCATCGGGGTAATCACGCACGCTAGTGGTAAAGCAGGATCCCCGTAATAGTCTAATAATGGAAAATTGGATAAATCTTGTAGATAATACCGTTCAAGAGACCTACCGACATATATTCTGGAATGTTGT
Organism: Calephelis nemesis; assembly: GCA_002245505.1. Classification (NCBI taxonomy): domain Eukaryota; kingdom Metazoa; phylum Arthropoda; class Insecta; order Lepidoptera; family Riodinidae; genus Calephelis; species Calephelis nemesis. Next base: position 170,877 of record NJDD01038001.1, read on the forward strand.
CAGACTAGGCTGCAAACATTGTTAACACTTGAACATATACTGCAAGATTTAATAAAAAGGCATACGAATATATTCGTTGATAGCAGAAATATGTGTGTTACAAAGTTATAAAATACCTAATTATAGACATGATAGGGTATAAAACTGATTTACTGCCACTGTTTCTAAACCAATCAGAATATCACAACTATTGAGATTCATCAGCCTTCTTTAGTAGTACCTAATGGCTTCCATTTGCAACTCGAACTTCAACGAATTCAGAATTAAATAATAGTTTGACGTTTAATTTCTTCTATTACATTTTTTATTGTTTTTTTTAAATCAGAACCATACTACTACTAGTGATTCTCTTTTCGACCGACTTAAAAAAAAGTAGGAGGTTTTTGTATGTGTGTTCGCGGAAAACTTCGTCATTTTTAAACCGATTTTGAATATTTTTTTTTGTTGGTAAAGAGATACTTCAAGGGTGGTCCTATGATAAGGCATCCTGGAAAAATCGAGGGGAAATTTTAAAAATTATAGGGGCGACTAGTGCGTTTGTTTATTACAAAAACGACCTAATCCGTAGTAAGTAAAAAAAATTGTTGCCTGTGCTAAAATAACCAAAACATAAAGCTATATTATTACCAAAATAATTAATTTTATTGTTTTAAAATACTGGTAATAAAAAAATAAACGTCACTTTTATGTTTAAAATTAAGAATTCTTAAAATCGATTGATATGTTATATTCTAAAATTAGAATTTCATTTTATTATCTCATATTTAGTGTTGGGTCCGAAAGCGTAAAAAGCACGAGTAAAAACGACGTACTATTTTGATATGCTTCCCTTTGTTATTACGTTTCGTTACTTCATCTTGTATTTTTTCGTGACAGTGGCTCTATTTCTCAAGTTTCGTGACAGCTGCTACTTACAATTCCATTATGGTTTTAAATAGAATTAATTTTGCAATAAACGGCACGTTGCAACTTTAGTTTAATTTCTAATTTTAAGAAACTACGTGGGTGCTAAAATTTTAATAAGTAAAAAATGTTTTTCGTGATATTAGCATGCGGACATATTTTTTTATGATATTGGGCAAATGCTAGTTGGAATCTAGTTACAATCTATCACAAAGTACACCACTACACTAAATTAAAAACAACGTTGGCTGGAATCGGATATGTGCCCATTTAGCGATAGGCTCGACGCTTTCATCACATTGTGGGACTTAGTGTCCTCGACTAGTGGTGGGTACGCTGATTGTACTGCCTACCTTTTCGAGGATATGGGCGTGGAGGTACTTTTTTAAACTGAACAAACTTTTTTTGATTTGTTATGTTTTTGAAAAATATAAGATATATTACAAGTTGTAAAAGCTAATAGACTTCTTATAAAAGAGTTTTTTTCTTCGTTCAAACTATGCATAAGATTTAAGCACGGCTAAAAGGTTTATTATATAATAGTTCTTTTCTTCGTTCAAACTATGCATAAGATTTAAGCACAACAATGTTTAACAATGAATGTGAAATACTTTTATCACTTGTTATTACAAACATTGCAATATTTATATTGCAATTGCAATGACCCAAAAAAACGTACGATAGCTACTTTGGCAATTTTGTTTCAGTTTCTGATAGTAGAAACTCAGCAAATCTACATCACCCCATTGCTTATTCAGCACGTTTGTATGTGCCTATTTCGTTAAACTCGTTTGGCTATGACACATGTTAGAATTACTTACATACAGTGCGAGTGTATGTGGTTTGAATATTTATTTATGTTTATGATTTCTTCGCTAAGTATTTCGTACTAGTTGTTGAGCTACTTCGTTACTAAAGGTTTTTAAGAATTTCTAACAGTAAACAGGTATATCCTGGCTTGTCTTTGTTTATTTCTATGTCTAAGCATCTTTTTATTCGTCCTTGCGTTAATCTTGGTTGAAATCAGGATCAGTCTTCCTAATTTTCTTCGTCCACTTTGATGTTGAGTATCCTTTCTACCCTCTTCATAATAGGTTAATGTTCAACCAAATCTTATTATTATAATATTGATACTGTTACATAGCTTAATTCCTTAGACATTTATTATGATTTTATCTATATATACAAAAAAATAATTAGCAGCATTGGTCCATTTGTTCAGGCGTAATGCGACGACCACGCCAAATGGAATACCCATTTCGCGTGGTCATCGTATCACACCTGAATGTTTGGAACAATTTTGCTAAATTTTGTTTTGTTAGTTATTGTAAGGAGAAGTTTCTTATGAAAAGAATAATCAGAAAAACTGCAGAGAAAAAACAATATTTTAATTGTTTTTCTTATAAACTGTTAGTGGCTGTTAATGTCAAATACTAAGAAGTGCACCGGGTCGGATAGTTATGTTATATAAAAGAAGCCTAAAGTACGTCATATGGATTTTTTATAATTTAAATCTTGTCGAGTACAGTAAGATTACATTCAATTTTAAATGTAAAAGTACTTAAAATTTATTTCTTTATCATGAGAATTTGCCTGTTGGCCTTGAATTAATATGCTAGGTACTTCTGTAATAAATGTCAAAAATTAAATAAAATATATTAATTAAAAATCTAATATGTTAATCATGGCAGCGAGTATCTTGTTAATGGAGTTTTCGCTTTCATGGATTCGAAATCTCGTGCTCTATTAAAATGTAAGGAAAATGAGTACAGGAAATAACAAACAAACGACTGACATTCGAACTGTCAGAAAATGACTGACAAGTTTCACGAAACGGTTTTCATTGATAGTTATGAAGCATATTCATTTTGTAAGGTACTCTGTCGCGATTTGATATATTTTTTAAAAAGATATCAAATGATTCCGAAATAATTCCACACACATTTTGTGAACATCCCACTAGCAGTTTTGAGTTAGACTTACTTTATTTTTTATATTTTTTTGTTTATGTTGACGACAAACAAAAAAATATGGATGATTATAACTTAAAAGCTACGATTCGGATCATGATGAAATTATTATAGGACCACTTCGAAATCATGCTCTACCTTTTCAAAAATGACTCATCAAAATCGGCTCGTCATCGCGTAATAAACGTACAAAAAAACATATAGGTAAATTGAGAACCTCCTCTTTTTTGGAGTCAGCTAAAACGAAACGGCGCCTTTTGTTACGTCCAAATAACGAAAAAGTTCAACTTAGATAAACATAGTCTAAAGTAATGAGACATTATTACTTTTGTACAATAAATTTGGGTATAATCTATAGCTTAATTCTTTTTGATTTTGGTAAATGTTTAAGGAATACGCTTGTTAACTTAACACATATTAATGAAAATTCAAAAACTTGATGCTAGTGATACAAAATCAACCTAACTTTCACGGCAATATGTGTTCGATTGTTTTTAATCTATAAATGTATCAGAGTAAGTATTATTTATAAATTTAAAAGGACCTGAATCTAAATCGATCTTTCAAAAAAAGGTAAGTTAATATGATTTTTTTTTAGAAGTTTTGTCCTTAAAAATGTTTATCAGAAAATTGGGATTATTATAAAAAAATGTGTTTATCGGTCCTGCAGTTTCAAAGCCTGTTAAATGTATGCAAACAATTAAATCTTTCCTATTTATAATATTAGTATAGATCGGCCATAACGACTTTGTCGTGTTCCGGTCTGTGTTCCGGTGTAAGGTAGTCGGCATACGAGTAGTTGCGTAGTTGGCCTAACGTCCCGACCATAAGACACTGTTATAGGTGTATGGTTTCTATAGGCTACGGTTGTCTCTTACCATCATAAGACGCTTGTTCGCTGACCTTTAACATGAAAAAAGTGTGACGGACCAATCTTCGAGCCTGTAGGGTTACTCTTGAAACTCGATTACCGCAATATTAGAAATTGGAATCGATTGTGTCGTTTTAGGTACTCTTGAACACAATACTGGCGAACTGCTACATTCAATCTAGTAAACAATAAATTGTTTTATCGCATTCGTTTAATTTATTGCTTACTTAATGTCAATACGCCGCTAGTACTGTGTTCAAAAGTACCTAAAATAACATAATTATACGATTCCAATTTTCAGTTTGCAGATTCAAGAAGGGGACCATTCTTACTGGTCACAAATTTGAGGTTTATTCAATCTCAATTCAAATGATAGAAGTACCATTTAACCTACTTAGATACCTACCTAAAAGAGGAACTTGACCACAATGTCCCTACGCCTTCTAAATTAACACAAAACTGTATGATAGATGTAAGTTATTTTGAATTTCGCAAACGATTCTCAGTCAGTGTTTAAAATATCCAGGATGTTTTGATATGCTCAGCTTGTGTGGGCTATAGCTGCTAATTTGTATTGTGTCGTCATATTTCAAGCTAGATACAACAATGGAAGGTTCGCGATTACCTGCAGCATAGCGACATGACTCGCATCAGTCAATTCTTTGCTGCTATATAAAGGAATATCCTCTACGCTTGCAACTTTAGTTAAGAAATTATTTTTTTATAGATAAAATACTTAAGGTTTCTGCGATTTTCCTCTAAGTACTTATCACAATTTAACTTTAGAAAAGTTACGTTTTTTTCTTAAGGGTAATTTGCCTCTTTCTGGGGCCGGCTAAGACATTTAGGCCAGGCTGCCACGTCTTCCGTATTAATTATTTCGTAATTAGTCACATGTCTTCCGTATTAATTATTCTTATACAGTCATTAATCACTATTTACAAAGTCACGTCAGACTCTTGAGTACAGCGGTGGTCACTTTACACAAGCTCACTTTGGAGATTTGGCGACAGCGAGGAAATTGACGATACACTAATTTCTTCATGATTATTTCATTCGCGCACGTTCACTGAACAAAACTAAACTAACTCCCACCTAAATTAGCTAATGTCACTCAATATAATCACGTAATTCAATAATTATGAAAAAATACGACCATCTTCATTCACGATGGCGCCAAAACTCGTTTTTTTTTATTTCATTTGTAATTTTCTGGGTCCTGCTAAGACCTTTAGGCCATGCTGCCATTTCTTCCGTATTAATTAATCTTTTTCTTGTTAATTATTTTCAATTCATTTCTTAAATTTCATTTATTATAGTCATAAGTCGTTATAAGTAAGTATCTTTAAGCTCATATCCCCTAAGAGAAAGGCAGATACACAACCAGGACACCCACGACTAGCCGAAGACACTAAGTCCCACAATGTGATAGGTGGCAAGCCTATCGCCAACCGGCACATATTCAATCTCAGGCAGAATTTTTTATGTTAAATGATAGCGAATAATGGTAATGGTCAATTTTATCGTGATGTTAAGAGACAGTAATAATTGTCGTCTAAAGACATTGGGGTTAATTCAGCAGAGCACCAATTAAACGTTATTTAGGTATGTGCGATTTTTTCCAACGAAACAAAAAGAAAAGATATGTAACATTTTATCAATGTTAGATTAGTTCGAACATGTCAATTCGTAACGTTTTTAATCATCGTTTTCCGAGAAGTAGATTATCTGTACAAGTTTCATGTACAAACTAATCTGACAGCACTTAACTTCTATCTCTGTCTGTTACAATAATTGAGTAAAAAAAAAATATTAACTAAATTAATTTTAAGTTATCGAATACTTGCTAAACTAATTTCAAGTTGTCTCGCTAACCCGATTTCAAGATATCGTACTAAACTCAACAGAATTACCACCATTTATAGATATTACTACTGAGTCGCTTTTTCATGACCAAGATGATGTCACGTGTACTAATCTACCAGTTGATCTACCTTTCAGTACAAGTAAATAATGGTAAGCATATAATCTGTGGTGTTTAAGGATAGGTAAAACGGCAGCACCAGTTTGGGCGAGCATTGCATATACTCCGTAGAATAATCCAATAACCTAAATTATCACCAGTGGGCGATAGGGTTCTTGCATACCCATAAGATAATAGGCGAAGTTATATGTGACAAGTTAACTAAGACACATATAACAAGCATATACATGTGCGAGCCTCGGGTTCGATTCCCAACGGGGGCAGACATTTGTGTGATCATTTAAATGGCTGTATTTCCGGTCTGGGTGTTACTTAAATTTGTTCTTTTATCTATTCCAATAATAATATCGTTGACTTACGCCCATAACACAAGGATACGAGTAAAATTTGTTGGTTAGATAAATTTGTGTAATTTCTGCATGGGTGATAATAATAGGTATTAAAAATACAAAATACATTTAAAGGAAAATGTGGTTCGGCTCTTTTAATAATTGTTTTTATACCTAAAATAGAGTTAACGCGTAGTTTGATAAAAGTATGTAGAATATTTTATTCAAATTTAAATGCTTTTTTTAGTTTCGTTTCTACCTAATTTTTGATTAGGTTTCTGGGATACCGTGAAGTTCCTAATTTCTCAATATCATAAACGCAAAAATATTTTAAGTTTGGTATTTATGAAGCAGGAACTATCAAGTTTAATTATATTTTCTACTATCTAGAAGACAACTGCTCAAGTATATTCTTATAAATGAACTGCAAATAGAATAGGACTGCCAGCATGGTTGTAAAACAAATGGTTACAAAAACTTAAGATACAGCCAAGATGATCTGGTTACACTAGTTTTAGAGATGAACCCTATTAATTATGGGGCAGGTGGACTTAAAAGATTATTAGTAGATCACCTGTCATATAAAAACTTACAAACAAAAACTGGCTGGTATACATGCATTGTTATTATGCTATTATCTTGCTGACCGCCTTATTGTTTTTAATAATAGAGAAGATGGCAGATGATGGTATGGTGTTACTGATGCTCGCGGTAATAGTGCAAATGTATGTATCGCTAATAGATTGCAGCTGTTGTTGATCTATTTGTATACAATGTTTTTAATTAAGCAAGGATGGAAACAAATACATTTGTTTAGATGGAAAGTTTAAAATAAACCTATTATTTACTCTGTATTTGTAGACAAGAGAGGTTTACACTTCAAGGTTTAGTAATTCAGGCTCAGACTTAGTAGTGAACTTAAACTTTGCAATTTATAGTTTAAAAAAAATGTCCCAAATCGATCATATTAATTCATTCACTATAACTCTAATCCGAGGTGAAAACCCTCAGGCGCTTCACTAAAATTTTTTTTATGTAATAGGAAGGCAAACAAGCAGACGGATTTCCTGATGGTAAGAAATTCACGCCGCCTAGAGACACCTAAGATGGTAATGGTGCGTTGCCATTCTGAGGTCAGGGTGTTAGGCCTCGAGCAAAAGTAAGTTTACCGGCTACCTTACCCTCCGAACCGGAACACGTCATGACGTTATGGCGGCAGAAATAGGTAAGGCGGTGGTACCAATCCGGACGAGTCGCTGCGATTGCGAAACTCTACCACCAAGTCAGATGTCACGGTGTTAGTGATGATAAGCCTATGCTCGCCTCTTACGAGCTGCCTGGCAAGAAAGGCAGATTATCTATTCTGCAAAGGAGCCCGGACCAACACGGGGTACCCGGACCAACACAATATTTTAGTTGACGATCAAATTGCTCAGGTGTTATCCGGGGATGGTGTCAGGTTCTAAAACCAGAGTGTTTGTTAGAAAAGGATAATTAATTTGAGGAAGCTAGATAGGTCTCGTAATATTTGGCACTCGATACTCTCTTCTTTTTAGTTTACTTTATATTTATCTAAAAATATCGTTTAATACAATATATTTTGTAAGATATATCCAATCGGTTTGTTTGCTTATTTAGTGCTTAGCATTTTGTTAGGATATAGTTAGCATAATTAGCCCATATACTCCTCTAAGATCTATTCATATTCTAAAAGTCATTTAAATAGATTTGGCCATGGAAACGGCGCTGGTACAGAAATGTACATTTTCGCTTTTAAATGAGTAGGGATTTCAAAGAATGGAAAAATACTGTAATGATGTTTTTTGACTATTCTATAACACAGGGCGTGACTAGCATTATAAACAGATTTCATTCACTGTTGGAAGTATTTCTGGCTCACTTGCTTATGCAAGTGTGAACAGAATATCGGTCACGGTGTTTTCACCTTAGCAAACATTGCCAATATCAATGAACCGACTGCGATCACGATCATAATTTTTGAGGAAAATATATATGTATATACATATTGGTTTAATAAGTACAAATGTTTTAGATTGCGATCAAATCTCTCAGGTATTGGTGTCAGTCTCTGACACGGGCCTGTTTGTAAGAAAAAGGTAATGAATATTACTCTTGTATAAATAATCTTTGTATATACATATTAATATAAAACCATCAAAATCGGTTGACTTTTGACGGAGATATAACGAATCAAACTAGAAGAAACACAATTGAATTAAAAAACTCCTTCTTTTGGAGTCGGTTAAAAATGTCCATTGAGTAGTACTTATTGATATTTTAATAGTGCATATGTGCTATTGAGCTAAATGCCATAGAAAGGCTAGTGAGTAATAACAAAAAGTCAATATAAAATGACCTTACTAGATTAGATTTTAAATTATGACACTATCTCACAAATTATTGCTTTAATGACTTAGAATGACACATCGGAGTGATTAATGTACTTGGAAAGGCTTAAATTTATACAAATTTGGTATCCACTTCTTTTAATTCTTCGCTGCTGGCAAAGTGCTGTGCAGCTACATGACCGTAGTTTCTTATCTACCCACTGCCTTATCCATTCCTGTCGCTGTAGTGTCATATTCCGGTCAGGAGGGTAGGATAGTCGGAAGTAGTAATATAGCGACGCAACGTCTATAGCGTATTCTACAGGAAAATGCAGTGTACTCGTCACATATAGCCTATCACATAAAAATGGTACAATATAGACATACTATAGAATGAAAAGTGTAATAAATGTGGAGGAAAGAAGGCTATCCTGCAGATGTTACTATGCAGATGCTACTTTCTGTTTACCAAGCAAGGGACTTGGCGTGATATGTGTATATATTGTAATGTAACTAAAAAAATATTTTCACCCCATAGCCGAAGAAGTAGGCAGAGGAACAACCGGAGTACCCACGGTATGACGAAGGCACTGAGTCCCACACTGAGATAGGTGGCAAACCAATTGCCGATCGTACACACATCCAAACCCGGGCAATGTTAATTTTCTTCGAAAATTGAAAATAAACATTTTTTTGTTGCCCGACCCGGGCATTGAGCCCGGGACCTAAAGAAGTCAAGTCCGACGCTGACCCGCTAGAACACAAAGGTGATAATGTAATTATACCTAGATTAAAATGTTTTAAAGATACAAAACAGTTGCTGTCAAGATACAAAAGAAAAAATAGGTCTTGCGTATAAAAATTGCGTTTCGATGGCAACTTATGGCGGACAATCGAATTATCACCGCCAGGTGATGTAACTGCCGAGCTAGATTTATCAACAGACACAGTTAAAAATCTAATCGAGGATTTCTCTTCAGGGCTGAAATAATTTTAAACATTATTAGATGTTCCGGCGAATTTCGTTCCATCCGTTCAGTTTGCAGCGGAAAAGTTAGAATGGTTTTTCCCAGTATAAAAAAAAGTATCCTTGTCCTTCTCCTGGTTCGTAGCTACCTCCTCATTAATTTTCTACTAAATCAGTGCAGCCGTTCTTGAGTTATAAATAGTCTAACTAACATGGTTTTTTTATGTATATAGATTTAACCACTTCTGTGGTCTAGTGTTGGCGTGGTTACATGTCTCTGGTTCGAAGCCCGTAACTGGCAAATAAAAATATGCTTTTACATTTTATAATAAAACCTTGACTGGGATTGAATAAGTGTCTTATCATGTATGTATATCAGTGTATCACATTCTGGAAAGTTGCCGACGTGCCCTAGTTGTTCCTCTGCCTACCTCTGCAGGGAGACGGTTGTGAAAATACTTAATTAAGATTGGAAATAAAACACATTTCCGTTGCAACTTATAAGTTTTATTTAATTAATGTTATGGTTGCGAAAGCTTTATAAGTTTCTTGCACTATAAGATCGGCGTAATCGGTGGAAAATAACAGGAAACTTTAACATCAAAATAAACTAATAAGAAGGAGATTCATAAATATAATAAATAAAATTTAAATTACAAAAGAATAATATATATTAAAACAACTAGCTATTTTGGCGAACTTCATTCCACGTGTGTATGGGAAAAATAAAGTGTTGTTTTTAAAGTTTTTTTGCTGTCAAACGGTATAAAAATATTCGATGTCCTGCTCGTGGTTCTTGTGGTTTTAAGTGGTTTTAAGTCTCGTGGTTTTAAGCTAAGGTAGCTTAGACCCACCAATTTTTAACCAAATTATTGCAGCCGTTTTCGAGTTACATATAATGTAACTTACACGACTTTGTTATACATAATATAGATTCGTATCAAGATTATTGATACTTGGAAAAAGATTAAGATTTTATAAAAACTGCCTTTGGTTTTAACTAAATCATGACTAATGACTAGTTTTTTATACTTTCAGTAATAATACTCATAAATGAGATAATAAATATTCATAAGCTTATTACATAATAAATTAGTTATTCAACTGACACCGTTGACATCCATAGGTGCTTGTTACTGATCAAGTCTGTCGAAAGCTGTGGAAGTTTCGTCACATCTCCGACATGATTATAGCCCCGGATAAAATTAATTGCACTTTTTTTCAATAGCTGAATGAAATATGCGATGTCGTGGGTCGAATAGAGATGAGGATTAGGGTTGTCAATTGTTTATTCTTCTGCACTAATATTTTAAACAATTTAGTTCAGTGTATGTATGATCGCCTCTGTGTCTAGCGGTTCAGTTGTTAGACTTGACTGCATAAGGTCCCGGTTTCGAATCCCGGGTCGGGCAACCAAAAGGAAATTGGGTTTTTTCAATTTTCTAATAAAAAATGTTGCTCGGTTGGCGATAGGCTTGCCACCTATCACATTGTGGGACTTAGTATATTGGGCTAGTCGTGGGTGCCCTGGTCGTGACTCTGCCTACCTCTTCGGGGATATGGACGTGAAGACACTTTTTTTTTAGTTAAGTGTATTCGGACTTTCATTGTGTTAAGTACAGAGCTACACTTTGCTTATCCACAAAGTCCAATAAAATACTTTATCGAAAACCTTGAAGTTAGCAAAGTGTTCACCTTTAAAAAAAATGTTGTATAGTGTTAAAGGTCTGATAGTTTCTGTGTTTGCATTGAATAAGCTCTGGAATTACTGGACCGATTAAAAAACAATCTCACATACCATATTATCCCTGAGGAATACGCTATATTTATTACTACAAACAAGAAGCAAAGTGGAGTAGGGACGAATTATTATTGAGAAGGGCTTTTTGGCTTGGAACGTGATGATAGCATCGCCCTATTGCGTTTAGTAGAATTATCTGTCCTAATGATCTCTGTAGTAGCAAGTTGTAACTCTTGAAAATGTGTGTTAGGGTTGGTACTATTGCATTACCTTTTTCTGCCAACACGTCATTACTTACCACTAGGATGTCAATTGGAAGGGTATTGTGACAAGGAAATTTAAACTAACGGATTAAAATACCAGTCACGGGATGCCAAGTTAATATTAACATCAGTTTGGTCATAACATCACTAAGAAATTCAGATTAGTTTTATGCCTATGCCATAAAAATAATAGAATAAAAAGTATTGGTTTGTAATTTTATTATCGCAGTTACTGAAATACCTTGAATAAAATTGTATAAATAATTAAATAGTACTTAATTAATGAATGGCCATTAAATATATACAAGCCAAAAAGTTAAGATAAGGAATATAAAAATCATTACACTTGGATATAATCGAATTTTTTTAAGGAATTTGTAGGATTAGTAAGAGTGTAGATACGCACAATGACTAATCAACCAACGCACAATGTTTAATAATTGAAGCTAATGACGATTCGACGAATAAGTGTCCCCAAGAAAAGGATGTAGGAAGATATATTAAATACCGAAGCCTTTTAAATTTTGTATAATATTATGTTACGGAATAAAAGTAAATTTAAATAGAATTTTTTAATCATTAACTAGATATTCGTAGCTACATAAAATAAAAATTAATAAACACAATAATTATACTGGTCGATACTTAAAATTCGTACAATTTTTTAATGTAAAATTAGCTATCTTTGGGATGTTGACAGTGTATTGCCAACTTATTTGATATTACCGGATTATCCTACCTTGCTAATTGGATCATGACAATTTTGAATGATATGCATTGAAATGATCACTGAGATGAAATATGGCGGCAGAAATAGGCGATGATAGAAATAGGTGCCTTCGCGATTGTTACTATGGATTTGACTAAACATTTACAATATATTGTGAAAAAAAAACAATCAAGTAACAAGAGAAAATTAGTTTGATTGTATGTGAAGTAACAAAGTAATTATGTAAAGTTAGGCAACCCTAGATATGTCGGTCAATGATTGGTGCAATTGATGTCATATTTTGCCACTTCATGTCGTGATGTGTATTATTGTACCAATGATTGATGGATCGTTTGACATCTGTCGTGCTAACCGTTCGTATGAACGACCGATAACACTAATTACTAAACGAGTTCAATATTCGTTTGTCAAATAGTAGGGGTTTACTTATTACCTAATTTCATTTCTACCAAAGTGAAACTAAATAACAATTCCTAATTGAAGCTACTTTAGCCTTTTTAAGGACATTTAACCTTATAACCTATTACGATCAATTCTAATTAATACTGTCCTCAAATTCAATTAGTTGCAGTTCAGTATTATGGGTTCCTATATCATGTATCGCGACTCCTTGAAAAGTCTCCATGCTGTCTTTAAGCGTCATAAAACGGTCGCACAAAGCATTGAAAGGGTTAAGGGTTGCTAGGTTTCTTCACACACTTTTAAACTTCCTAAAATAACAATGGCTTTTAAATTTATAGCGATTTACATCTATGTAAAAACTTTCAAAACTATATCACGTCATGATACGCTATTTGGCATCAGTGATTGAAACGTCTCCAAAAATACTCGTCACAAGAACAGCTACAGTAGGTTCAAAAACCATACCAGTGAATTTTTGAAACGAACTACCTATTCAAAGAAAGATGATAAAAAGTACCAGAAATCTAAACCATAAAAAAATCTATTCTCAATTATATGCTTAATCTAGCACCTTCCCTTGGTTTAGCCTTGCCCCGAGGGTACACTTGATTATCGTGTTTAGGCTTGGACGGAATAGTAGATTACGTAGCAAGAGATTTAAAAGGATTTACATATTAAGTGACTATAGAAAACAAGAAGTATGACTTTTTTATTAGTTTCACAAAAAATCATCTGTTATATATCATTATATATATATATATAAAAATCAATAAATAAGGCTCATTTAATTTGTTATTTGATAAAGCTTACGATAGAGATAGAGAATGTTTATAAAAACTTGAGGCTTTCGAGGCTATGCGCGTACGCAGATCGCGCGTATTATTGAATATGGCCGCAACGCAATGGGCCAGTCCTGATCGTGCCGCGCGTGTGGATGCACGACGTTGTCCTTATTTTTAATAGCTCGTAATTATCGTGTAATCATTCAAGGGTCGGGCGTGACCCCACGCTTCGTGATGTTTTCGTGCTAGTGCTTCAGCTATAGAATAATTTGAACTGGTATCACTTATGATGCATGTAAGTACAGTATTTTGTGTCATTCAAGTAATGTCTTAAGAGTATTTAAATTAATGAAAATTTAAAAAAGTATTAATACATGCTCCATAGTACCTACATGCTAGTAATATTTCGTACTAAATACTAAATGGTACTTATTCGTGTAATGCCCGTTTTAGTATTTTAAACTAAAACATTGTTTGTGAGTACTAAATAATATCTAGTTATTATTTTTTATACTATTTTTTTTTCATTTCTACTTTCTCACGTCGGTTGTATTGCAAAGATATTCCACCAATAAAATCAAAATAAAAAAAATGCATTTTTTTTCTCCTTAATAATCAATTAGCTCTATAAAGTTTTAAATAGGTACTTACTATTAATTTTTCATGAGCATTTAATCTCGTTTAATATTTTGTAGTTAAAAGTAGGAAATGAGTTGCGCATAGTTTCGTAATTATTCGCACTTTACTAACCTCAATAATAATAATTACACATATATTTAAATTTTATTGTTACGATGGAGGTATTTCAAGTAGTAAAAGTTTAGTTTATCTTAACATAAGTTTAGTGCAATGTCTTACTTTAAGATTCTTTTTGTATTGTTAAATGGTATACCTACAATGGTATGGCAATTTCATCGACTGTTTTTTCAACTACACTATCGGTAATAAGGATATTTCTTAACACCAACCGTGGAGGTCTAAAGACTAAAGAGGTTTAGTCTTCGTTATAAATTTTTGTTAAGTGCCCATTTTTTTCTGCGTAACTTACACTTATTGTAAACAATATACCCATGCAGACGGATAATAAAAACTGTGTCTGTTCACATATTTAAAAAAATATTGCAACTTACCTAAGTTTTACATAAAAAAAGGAATTCTTGTCATTACTAAATTTAAAATAGGTGTGACGAATAGGAGCGATGATATCGTAAATCGAACGAAGAAAATTATAGTTTCGTTATACATGCGTGAAGCCCCTAGGCTTGACATTTTTAGTTTTGGTATCTTTGTATCTGTAACATAAACCACGCATTTTGCTAGTTTGTGTTATTGAATTAATTATTAATACAGATCACTTGTTTTTAATGTTATTCACACCTGATAAATAACCTTTTGACTTTTATATTGTTTTCATGTAGATTGTAAAAATGCAAATAATCTTGTTTTTGTATAATATTTATTCATTAATTGGAAGGACTTGATTTTTGTAAATAAATAAAAATATTTACTTGATAGTCTCTCAATCCGTTTAGCCTTTTGAGCTTTAAAAGAAGTTTGAAAATTTTTCTTTTAATTGTTTTCTTAATCCAAAACTTTTTGCATTATTGATATTAAAATCTATACTTTAGCATTTTTAAGCAATATCATTTTAATAAAATGCGATTTGTCTACGCTGAAGATGACCTTATTGCACTGATAATAAAATCGTTCTTTGACGTAGTCAGCAGTATTGAAATAATATTGCTTTAAAGCTTCACTATAAAATCCCAAGACTGGCACAACGGAAGTGTGTATATATACAACTCAAATATTATATTCTATTAAACTACAAAACATTTATCCTGTCCTATTGATATTATAAATGCGAAATTTTATCTGTTTGTTTGTTGTTCTCTCTCAAACAAAACACTTTTTCACTTCTCTTTCACACAAAAACCGTTTATCTGATTTTCATGAAATTTGGTAGACACATAGAAGGTAACTCGGATTAACATATGGGATAGTTTTTATCCTTAAACAATCTTCCTGTGCCTTTCCTTCCTGTCTTCGCGGGCAACGCCGCGGGCAGCAGCTAGTTCCTCATAAATAGTCCTAAAATATTCTTGATGTGATATTCGAAAAACTCATTTAATTGTTATTTTTATTTTGCCTGCATGAATTAAACCTGTCCTCAATGAATACCTGGTTATTACACTCATAATAAATAATTCATATATAAAAATAAATTCCAGTATGTTTTTCTATCTCCCATATTTATGTTATTTACTACGATGACGCCTTAAAGTGATTTAAACAAAATGTATTCTATGCAAAAATACTTCGAAAACTTGTTTTGTACTCGGATTTGTATATTGTGTAGGTAAATTATTCGAAACAGGTCTATTAAAAATAAATTTATTGTAATTTGCTAGTTGGTATACCAATAATATGGCTATAATAGTTTAACTAGATATTTTTTTACTAGGTGGTAGAGTTTTGTAGCGACTCGCCCGGATTGGTACAACCGCCTATCTATTCCTGCCGCCATAACATGAGTGCTTGCCGTTGACGTGTTCTGTGGCCCTACCATGAACGCTTATAGCAGTATTATTTCCAACTTGCTAAATGCCCGTTTTTATAACCAACTTTATGATGTACGTTATAAGATTGTCTTTCTCCGATGTCGATTAGGATTGTCTTTCTCCGATGTCAAAAACAGTATTATTGAAATAATACTATTTTAAGAGCTTATGGTACCCCCCCTGGTTCGGAGAATATAGTAGCCGCTAAACTTACTTTTGCACAAGGCATTTGGCGTCTCTAGGCGGCGTGAATTTTTTACCATCAGGAAATCCGTCTGCTTGTTTGCCTTACAATATCATAAAAAAAGTAGTCATTTGATTTAACTTTATTATTTGTGAGTACTGTAATACTATATAATCATTTACTATTGGTAAATGGTAAAACGTGTAGTATAGTGATTGTGCTGATAGCACAAATGTATCGTTTTAACATCTCGGGAAAACGTAACATACATAACATTGGTATGTTTTTAGTCAATAATCTTAACATTATTTCGGAGGTTTCGGTTATTTGGTTTCGGAGACTCTTGACACCACCCTCGGATAATACCCGAGTGATCTGATCGTGATAATCAACCTTGGTCTCCCCGGGTACGTTATAAAAGTTGCTACAACTTTTATTTATGTTTTTAATATCAGTAAAATTATTCACCTTGTACAGATTGTATTACTAGCGCTGAAGTTTTAAAAACCGCGAAGTTAGCTGCACATTAGTTTCGAAAAATAATATCTAGCGACTTCGTCAGCATAGAATAGATTTTCATACAAACTTTCATCCTACATAAGTCTTTTTGAAGTAAATTAAAAAATAACGAATGTTTGAACTCTGATCTCTAAGTATATACATAATATTTTTGTTGATTGGTTTAGGGTTTAAACCGTGAAAGCAAAACGATTTCAAATAATATGAATCAAATAGAAGTAGGTACATATCTTGTAGTCGCTTATATCTAGGCGTTATATTATAATTTTGTTGAATATAGTACAACATTTAACAAGTGACAGGTAAAAAATTAAAAATATTTAATTTATCTATTAATATACGAATGTAAATGAATTATAATGAATCTAGGAAAACATGAATAATCCGCTTACCTTTCAATAAAGGAATATTTCTCATGAACGATAATAAATAAGTGGTAACATATCTATTAATAAATGAATTTAAATGAATTATAATGAAGCCAGGAAAATACGAATATTTAAAAGTCCACTATTTATATTACTTATCCATGATAAAGTAATAATTCTTACAAACGAGTGGAGTAGCGACAGAGTGTTAATTAAAAGGAAATTAATATAGGGAAGGAGTTTATAATTGCTTTCTGAATTGATTTCAAATTACAGGAAGCTGGAGTGATTAATGTGTGTGTAAAAGATCTAACGTAAATTATTAGAATTAGAAGCTTATTAGAATGATATATTTTATACTGTTTATAGCAGACAATAATACACTAACAGTATTGCTATTGCAAATCAGAAACTTTAATGTAGCGGAACTTAAAATTAGTATTTAAAATAAGGCACTGTTAAAACCTTCTCATATACACATGTAAAACTAAGAAAGCTTGAAAATTATCTGTTGTTTAGCATAAAATCAAATATGTATCGGTACTTAGAACAAAACATTGTTTTTATATGTAACTAGCTTTGCTCGCGGCTTCATGAAAAGTTTTTTTACGTAGTTTTTTTTTTTTCTAAAATTATAGTTAGGCTACATATAACATCAGCTACCTGCTACTGAATATCCCGGCAACATCTACTGCCGTTTTCAATACTAAACGGTACAAGCAGACAGACAAAAACAAAAATGTTAATTTGGCATATGCCTACCAAATGTATGTAATAAAAAGCGGTCATATTAATGTTACAAACAGCAATTTGGTTTATTTGCCTACATATATTTTCACAGCGTCCAATAAAAATACAGTCCCCTCGTCACTATCAATCTGTCGCACACTCATAACTAAACAAAACTTTTATAATTACAAATGAGTTCAAAAATTCATTAAATTTATAATTAAATCACCTACTTATAATGTTATGCAACCACAAATTCAAAAAAATTAGCCAATCACATTTATAACGTTCATAGAATCTCTAGTTTTTATTCTTTTTATCTTAATTAGACCGGTTTTACTACAATTTGGTAAATGTTACACCCGTAATACAAAATGTTTAGTAATGTTCACACCTTACTACATTTTGTATTACGAGTGTTAGTATATTATGTTGTTTAGTAATGTAATTTAATATGTAGAGCGGTATATTAAAAATTTCGTCATTTATGTCAATTGTAACATGTTACTGATGTTGATTAACATATTATACTGATCTGTTAATATCTACAAATAAATAAATGGCAGCTAGCAAGTAAAAAAAAGGGTTATTACCAACAAGACCACTGGTAGAGTGCAGCATCTTGCCAGAGTAAAGATCAACCGCCTAACTTATTCCTGCCGCCATAAAGACTATGTCATGTCCCGTAAGCTAGTCGGTAGACAATTGGCCTAACACCCCGGCCACAAAACAGCACCGCACATACAACATCTATAGTGTCTATAGGCTGAAATTATCTCTTACCATCAGGGGAGCTTGATCACTGTTTTTTGCCATAAAAATAAATTAATATCCATGGATTAATTACACGAACTGAAATTAATTAAACCCCAAATAAAAAAGTGGATTATGTTATGGGTGTAAAAGAACAATACTAATACATAGAAGTATTTAAATAAATAGATCTTATTATAAATTAAATAAACATCCAGACCCAGAAAGACGGCCATCTGTGTTTATTAACCAATATGCCTGCTACATCAGTAATAGAACCCCAGCCTTATGCTGTATAAACCTCGGTTAACAAAGCGATATAATATGTATACGTACTAATAACAACTTCACAGTCATTGTAAATCTCAACTTAAATTAAAAAGTATCCTCAAAAAAGTTGGTAGAAGTACAACTAGACCACCTACAATTAACCCAAGATGTTTTGTTTTTTTCAAGAAAATTAAAATATATCTTTAATAGGGAATCAAACTCTAGACCTCATTTGGTCAATGCTAACACTGACCACTATACCACAGAGATGTAGTTGATCATTGGGACTACTCTTGAATCTCGATTTCATGCAAATCGGAATCGGATTTGTGTCATTTTGAACTCTTAAACACAATTAAGTTAACATTATCCGATTTCAATTTCTATTTCAAATAAAATCGAGATTCAAGTGTAGTTCCACTGATCAAAAGTTAAATATCTCTGTGATATAGTGGTCAGTCCATATGACCCATCTTAATATGTGGCCTTAATAAAAATAAAAGTGTACAACTATATAAGTATCAGGATATAGATCATTTGTATCAAACAAAAAGCTATTTTGTGCTAATGCAATTGTAAATAAAAGTACAATTACCATTCAATCGTCTTAACCCATCATTCTTTGATCCATTATATTTAAATTGCAATATTACGATGCAACTTCATTTCATTAGCGAATTCTCGTGCATTAAAATTGTATGACCTTGTTTGAAAGACGTAGATACTGGTACCAAGAGTGGCTTGCGTCATGCGTCAGGTAATGAGAAGACATTACAAAATTACCCGCCATTGTTCTGAGTTTACGGCTTTTCGATTTAAACCGTTTCTCAGTGTGTTCCCCGTTGTCATGTTTCAAATGTAACAACTTCAACACGCATATTCAGCAAATAAATATTTTTCTTTCTTTTCTTTCTTTCTTTCTTTCAAATGATACTGTAGGTAGATGTTTCTTAGTGGATCTTAGATGCGGTGATTTTATTGGGCTCTTTAATCAATTGTTTTGATACAGTGAGATCCGAGAAAGAGTGGGATTGAAAGAGTTCATGTGGATAGAACGACAGATGAAAGATTCACAAGGCAGATCTTGGGTTTTATCCGGGAGTGGTGACAAAAATCTCCGAAACCAGCATATTTGTATGAAAAGAGTAACGTGGTGGAAGCTTGGCAGGTCTACAAGAGTCTGCATGCTTTCCTTCCTCCTTGGCCGGAAGATATGTGTGTGTATGTTTGAAATTACTTAATATTCCTGTATTTGACTACCTCGGCGAGGGGTGCATGGCTATCATCACCAACAGGAACGTGAAGACACGAGCCTGTTGCCTACCATTTGGGGAATTGATTCATGATCAGAAACAGCACTAGCCAAATAGATAATCATTACGTTAGAAAATTCTTTTTTTTTAATATTCTGTTATTGGAACAGTTAAAGTAATAGAAGTAATATTTCAAACAGACAGTCTTCCTGGTATTAATTTTCTGACATAATAATTTAATGGCCGATTCCTGTCTACAAAGGTACACTTTATAGTGTGATAATCACGTTCCATTTCCTTTACCTTGGCATCCAGCTGTTTGGTTTCCACAAGTCTTTAAAACTTCCAGTAAGTCGTACAACACGTGACTCTATGAATAAAGCATCAGCTATTATTATTAAATCTGAATAACTTTTTTTATTTTTTCCCACATTCTTAACAGATAAGGTATTTTAGAAACTATCACCAAAATTAAAATCTCTGAAATTTAAATTTCAAAACCTAATTTACGCATACAGGAAAAAACAAAAGAAATTGTATAAGTTGATTGCGGTAGAACATACAGTACAAAGAATATTTAAATACTACGTAATAAGAGGCGTATCTTCAATAGATATGTAGCAAACCCGAATTTTGTATGAAGTTTGGCTTAAATGACACAAGACACTTGACAGACAAGTAAAAGAGTCTGTTAAATGACATGGCGAAAAGGTATAATCCGTTTAATTTGAAAAAAAGTTTAAAGACATTCAGATTTAAGGCAACTAGTGTCATATGATTTAGGTGAATAAAAAACATTGCAAATTTAATACTTTTATTTTTTTTATATACTAAATGTTGCGCCAAACTGATACAGTACGTCCTATTGGTAAACATTTTTTTTCCTTTCACACCTCAGCCATTTACCTTGAATGCCAAAATAAACAAATAGATACTGTAAAGTGTAACATATAACATATAATTGATAACAATCTCAAAAACATGTTTAGTTAATAAAAATATATATATTACAACTACCAACTACTAGACAGATCAAAGTGCTTAAGCCTAAATTCCTTTCTTTTTTTTATTCAATTTCCCGCCAAAAATGTATGA
>NJDD01038001.1:193147-210624 GCA_002245505.1 Calephelis nemesis
GCCAAACTGATACAATACGTCCTATTGGTAAACATTTTTTTTCATTCAAACCTCAGCCATTTACCTTGAATGCCTAAATAAACAAATAGATACTGTAAAGTGTAACATATAACATATAATTGATAACAATCTCAAAAACATGTTAATAAAAAAATATAAATTACAAGCTTAAATTGTATATGTGTGATATGGTTTTATAGAAAACCAATTACTAGATAGATCAATTTGTTAATCAATACTTAAGCCTAAATTCCGTTCTTTTTTTTTATTCAATTTCCCGCCAAAAATGTATGACAGACGTCAATTGAATTAGCTACCGTTCACGGTGCATAATCTGTACTATCCAGTTCCGGGAATCACGGCCAGTGAGTATTGGAACTCCAACCGTCATGTATTATTTCTGTACCAAAGCTAATTTTTTAAACTGTTTTTAATCAACCAATAAACACACAGTAATACTTTTCTTTTCTTTCTTACCCTTCAAGTGGGAACATTAACGTTACAATGGCGAGAACAAATTTTATTGCGACAGGGAGAGGTTACATTAAAACTAATCTTTCTTAGAATCTATCTAATTTAACTGGATGCTCTTTTAAAACAATTCAATAATCTAAATTAATTTGTTCCGCTGTCAGCTACTTGGGTCGTTACATACCTATGCTAATAAAGTGTACTTAGTTAGGAGCTAGATTCAATTTGTGTAACTTGTACAGGCATATATTTTTATATACTAATCATAATTACTTTTAAATATTTAAAATAGATAATTTTCGCAGTAAAAAACAACTATAGGATATTCTTAGGTTTATAATAGGTTAAATTTACTTTTCTGCCTCTATAAACTTGCATACGATTCCCGAGCACACAGCACTTGTAACACTTATGCTGTATATAGGTGTCTCTTAAGAGAACTGTTTGCTCCTTTTCTGCCTGTTAAAAGGCAGAAAAGAAGCAAACAGCTCTCTCTTACAATTCTAAATTAAAAAAAAACTTCAAAATCCCGCGACAAAACCTTAGTCAGTTTAGAACAATCTCGATTACGTCATATTGCAAACAAAAAAATACGCATCGAAATCGGTTCTTCAATTCATAAGTTGTACTCGTAATGCCATGGACAAACAAACACACATATGACAACTTCCTTTTTTCGTCGGGGGTTGAAAACCTTGGTGATCGTGTTACCTTAATTTGGTAGTACCAGTGCCGAATCTATTTGCTTTCAGACCATTCAGGAACCTATTAAAATATATATAAAACTAGCTGTTGCCTGCGGCGTTGCGCGCGTGGTGGCAAAGAAACATTGTTTTGTTACCGTTACCGTAAACCGTAAACGTAACGGTAAAGTTACCATCGATGTGTGTACCAAATTTCATGAAAATCGGTTTAGCAGATTATTGCATGAAAAAGTAACAAACAAACTAACTTTCGCATTGATAATATTAATAGCATAGGTTTAGTCCAATCGTTGACAAACACACGTACAGAAGAGACACACATATAATAAATATAAAAAATAATAAACCAATAGAACAAGTCACACTAGTTTATAACTATAGAGGTCTGGTATTACACGACCTACTTTTACCATCGACTAGAAGCATCACGCGAATACCGAGATTAGTAGGTGATAATAATGAACACGTTTTTTATGTAACCAGTGATTTATTAATCTATTGTTTCGAAACGTGACCAATGACCATTCTTTCTACACTATTCGATAACGTCTATCTATCAGCATCTGATCCATCTATTAATATGATAACGTTTTATGTAATATCGAGAACCAGTACATTCGATTTTAACTTCTATATTTTATTACAATTATGAGTGTTGGTTCTAAGATATTTTAGAATTATTTAAGCGCTTAATGCGAACTAGCCGAAAACGCCAAGTCGTATAATGTGATCAGTGGCAAACCTATCGCATTGTGGTTTGTGTTAGATAAAGTTTTTTTTTATTTCCCATCCAGGGGTTCGAAATCGGGACCTCGTGCAGTCAAGTGCAACAACCGGACCGCTGGACCACAGAGCGATATTATTAATTTTTATCTAATGTTTTTATGAACAGTGCTGTACTTCTTATTACTTTGCAGTCCTCTATAATTGATAGATTTGCTATTAAACCTAATATGAAAAGTTGAATTATTATTATAATATAATACAATTACGTGTATATATTCAGCGCTCATTCCATGTCTAATTAAAGAACCTTACTATTTGTTTCTCTAACATTATTTTATAATTAAAATGTCATCAAATTGCAATAAAATTATTGCACGCATTAAAATGATTACAAGAGTTTCCCATACTCTACATTGTTAAGTAATTGTTGAAACCTGATTAAAAGAGTTTTATGCCAAATGTAATAAGTTCGTAATAAGATTTAATGATTGAAAAAAACATTACGTAAAGAGAAAGCGGAAAACTGGTAAGCGGTGTATACTTTACGGGGTTTACTTGCTATGTTGTGAGCGGTCATGACAACTTTTCTCTGATTTTCAAATTACGCAAGTTGCAAGTTTGTAGACATGATCTAAGTGGTAGACTTATGCAACGATTCTACCGGATCCGTGCCATCGGAGCCTTAACGTCAGTGCTCGCGGTTGTAATATTTTGGTGTGCAGGATAATCAGTAAAATTACTTACATAAGACGCTTACTACCCTAGATTCAGGTCGGTAGCCCACCATTAACATCTTACATTCAGGAAAGTTGTTTGTTTTTAAATTTTATAGTAAATCATAAATTGTTTAAGTTGTTTAGCCTGACCGCTGCCCGGGATCGAATAAATGCCCGGTTGGAGACAGATTTGCTTCACATTGTGGGACGTAAGCACCTTCAGTTAATCATCGGTGCCCTGATTGTAACTCTGCCAACTACTTCAGGTACGCGGGCGTAAAATTATTCGTAGACTTTTGTGTTCAAAAACGACGAGTCAAAGTAATACGGGAAAATGACAGCTATATTTTTAGCGGTCAATAATCCATTGAGTAGCTAAGTTGTTAAAAAGATAATTCCACGAAATACTTAATTCAAAATCGAGATTAATCAACACATTGTAAGCTGACATAAATCCGATAAAAGTTAACGGTATTTGACTTCAAAAGACTCCATTTATTTGGATTTTACCAATATTGCATAACACCAACCATTATATTCCATCATAATAATGACTTTGAAAAGTGTCGTGTATATTAAGTAGTTTAAGTTTAAGTTTAGTATATTAAGTATAAGCTCTGTGATGTATTAATCGAATGGTACTAGTATTGGTAGAAAATATAGAAATGGCATGCATTTACTTTATATTAATATGCCTCCCTAGTATAGTGCTTTTGTCAGAGTTGGGAAGTAACTACCTTATCGCCAACTTGTGCCAATCTAGTAATTAAGTCAACTAGTTTGTTTCACAAGTGCAGCCCATCATTATCAAGTGGTAATTTTCCACACTACTTACTCCTGCAACTATAACGTCATTACTCACTATCGTCATTATCCGTGCTTAAGGGTAGAGTAACCGATGAACTTTCCCCGTGTTGGTCCGGGCTCCTTTGCAGAATAGACCATATGCTTTTCTGGCCAGGCAGCTCGTAAAAGGCGAGCATAGGCTTATCATCACTAACACCGTGACATCTGACTAGGTGGTAGAGTTTCGCAGCGACTCGCCCGGTTTGGTACCACCGCCTTACCTATTCCTGCCGCCATAACGTGTTGACGTGTTCCGGTCCGGAGGGTAAGGTAGCCGGTAAACTTACTTTTGCTCGAAGTCTAACATCCTGACCTCAGGTTGGCAACGCACCATTACCATCTTTGGTGTCTCTAGGCGGCGTGAATTTCTTACCATCAGGAAATCCGTCTGCTTGTTTGCCTTCCTATAACATAAAAAAAAAAACTTGCACACTTGGGTAGCACCAATAAGATAAAAAGTAAGGTAGCTACAGGCGACGGTTGACTCACGCTATCAAGAGAGCCTTGACGCGTATGAAAGGAATTAAAAATTTTGCCATGGGACTTCAATCCTCAGTAGCTCAAACGGTTAGAGCGATCGTCACCTTAAGACGAAAGGTGACAAGTTCAAATCCTGTCTGGGGCGAATTTTTTTTCTTAAAAATTTATAAGAGAGCCTTCTGCTTGTTAAATACCTAAGAATATTTAGTTTCTTGAAAAATCTTTTAGAAATCAAACCCGAGGCACGTCGTTTTAAACGTATCTCAGTAGATTAGAATTGCGGGCAATTGCTACTAATTTACCTTAACCTACATTAATTAAGCGTAAAGAGTCTTATCTAAGTGGTAGGTACGTTTGTCAAAATTAAAGACAAAAGTAACTTAAAACACGGTAAAAACGTTTTGTAAACCGCTTTGTTAATAAAATAGACTTAAAGTACTTCAAGGTTTAAATGAACACTATAGTACAATACGTATACATATAGTGTATACACACTATCGTAGTATATACACACGTTATGTTGTACCATATACATATGTTGTACCACAGTGTCAACTTAAACCTTGGAGTACTTTACTCCGTGTTTATTATACACAGTAAGGCGGCTAATGTATGGAATACACTCTTATAGACTTTCATTAATGTAAAAAAGATTACAGACTTATGTTAAATAATCAAATTAATCGTTCAAAGTTGTTCTTAAAAATTCCGCTTGTTTAACTAAACACGCCAACAAAACTAGACGCCTACTTAACTAAGCACTGTCTAAAATTACAATCTATTCGTGGATGACATGGCAGCGTGTTATTGGTTGAAAGTCCAATTTTAAGCAGTGTTTAGCAAAACATGTGTTCAACGATTGTTTAATTATTTTTTTAGTTTTGTTCCTTAATTTTTCAATTTTCTTTAGAAATCGCAATAACAGTATAAAATTTGAGGTGTTTGCTACTAATAGTTAATTCCTTTGTTATCTAAACCACGAATTCCCTCTCCTTAATGGCCTTCCAAGGCCATAATAAATTGTACGGACGCTAGTACCAGTCAATGAAGTCAAAATTAGCTGGATGTGATCTTTACTGACATTCTGATGTAATATCGAGTGACCTTAGGGCACGAGACCCTACAATTAACGCATGTCCATGCCTATAAATTGAGTACCAATCAGTAGTATTACGTTCGAACCCGAGGCAATGTACTTTCTCCCGTATACTCATTTAAAATCGTCTCCAACGCATGATTGACGCCCGACCTATTGTTACCCTATAACTACGGTTGGGAGTATTATTATATCGATAAACATAGTTGTAATGGTATAGATGTCGATATTTTATCGATTTAAAAATATCGCTAACACAGACTTAGTTTCAACGCGGCATTAAAATTACAAAAAACAAATATTTGAAACAATACAAAAGCATAGTGTTTATTAAATCAATCAATGTAGCTTTTAAGCTTTTTTCTACTAACTAACATTTTTGTATGCTTCGTATAGTTGTTCGTCAGTTTTGTTTTTGAAATACGACAATAGTTTAATTTTAAAATTTATTTATTTAATATCAATTCGATAAATTATTAGTCAAGTCATTTGATTATAGAAAGTTTTTTATGGGAAAAATTAAAGTATGTTTTTTTTATTGTCCCCGTTTTTCTCTTCCTATGAAATTTCTTCTGAAACACACAGACTTGTTAAAGTTCACCCATAGTTTTGCGTCGGGTGCTATAAAAAAACAATTTGCAAAATCCATTCCCGCGGGGTACGATGACCAAGACATAATAATTGGAAACCTTTTTTTTAGCAGAGATATAGTTTTGTAAACAAATTGAGTATCGACATGTTAAGGTCGATATTTACATCGTTACATCCCTAGACATTACATAACCCGATTTGAAGTGCCGTCACTCAAAATTTTCTAATAGTTTTGTTGATATGTAATGATGCGTATTATGTGCTTGCCATTTGTTAAGCAACAAGGTCCGATATGTGCCAATACTCAAACGTGAATAGTGAAGTTAAATGCTTACGAAATCAATTCATGTATGATTATTGATTAAAGTATGGAAGCTAGTTTTGAATGTCGTAAATGCTATAGAATTTTGTTAGCTTTTATTAAGAAAATTTATTTTCTTATTTTCGACTTGCTCCTTATTTGCCTCGTATCAAGTTTATGCCACCTCCTTACACCTCTCCTAAGTAAAATTTTATCATTGGTCTTAATCTTGCTCATATCCTTGTAAACGTATACTTAGTGTTGGTCTTGATTTTACAGAACCAAGACCATTTTTGCACATCACTAGACACTGATTGAGTGCGAAGCTTACATAACTAATACTAATGTAGAATAGGCGAGTTGAGTTGTGCGCCCGCGCATAGTGAGGTCAACATAATTAACATGCACCTGATGATTTCTCACTCATAGTACATTCAGAGCATGTGTGTGTTTAATTAAAACATGGTTAAACAAACTGCTGAACATTTGTCTTATAAGGTAACATACAACTTTTATATTGAGTCATTTCCTATTTTATCTTGTTTTTATTTGGGTCTATGAATAATCACCGTTTCTGATATAAGTGACAATTAGTACTCATTGAAAGGAATTTAAAATGTTATATTGTCAAAAACACTATGCCTAACATACAGCAAATTTAAAAAATGTATTCGCGCCCATAACCTTGAAAAGGTAGGTAGAGGTACAACCAAGGTACCCACGACAAGCCGAAGATACGTCACGCGACGTGATAGATGGCAAACCTATAGGCTATCAGACATACATATTATCCCAGACAATGTTATTTTATTAGAAATTTAAAAAACCCCATTTCTTTTTTATTGCCAAACCCGGGGATCGAACCTGAGACATTATAAAGACTAGTCCAACAACCACACTGCTAGGTCACAGAAGTGATAATTTGAAATATAAAAATATTTTAAAAACTCCGAAAACTTGATATATTCATAGAAACTGATCTAGCGAAAAGTATTATCTGTGGTTTTAATTATAGATGATATTTGACATAAAATTTAGCGGCATCGAGGGAAAAAATAGTCGCTGTTTTTGTTTTATTAATGTTGGTGGTCTTTTGTACAATTTGGTTCAAGCAAAGTGTTCATGGAGAAAATAGTGTATCGTGTCTTTCCTCTTTGCCGCCAAATCTCACAAAATGAACTTGAATAATGGGGCCAACGCCTTATCGAGCCCTGATATGACTTTTTATGAATTAATACAGATTTTGATTTTTATGCTAAATAAGGTAACTCGATGGAAACAAATCCAATAAGTTAAATGGAAATTACTCGACGTCAGCTTAAAAATAGCTGCGTTTGTATTTTTTGCGACTGTTCCAGTTTGAGAAGCGAGTTTTGATTTATTGCAATAAAAATAGTGTCATGATAGGAGGAAGGGTTAAACATAAGAATTACCGTAATAGGGTTTAGAAAGCTTACTATTACCAATAATCATAATGTTGAAACTACATTATTGAAAATTGTTTTCCAAGCACAATGAAAAAAAAAATTACTACGAAAAGACTGGAAATTAGTCCAATTAGGTCACGAAGCTTTAATAAATTAAAACTGGGAGTAATAAATAAAAACAAATAACTTAAGCTTTAAATCATAAAAAACGATACGATAAAGTGATTAAAAACGCTCAAATGTTCTTACGCTTCGTATATCCTTAATCATCCTGTCCATTTATAAAAAATCTCTTTACAAGAGATGCAATTACTCAAATTGACTGCAGAATGTTAACCTTTGAATTGATTGCGCGAAAGAATGCGCAGCTTAAAATTTTCAAGCCTTTTTTCCTGCTAATATTTAAAATGATCGCTGTCACGAGTTGGAGGGAGGGGGTGCAATAAGGTCAATGGCCTCGATCATCTCGACGTGATTCGACCTGAATGCATTACGATTCATCGTATTAGTGTTGTGCCAAGTTTGCTTAATTCGAGTAGAGATGTCATTGCTCGATTTTACCTCAAACATCATGTCTACTTTCTTTCTTGAAATATTTTTTTTGAAAAGGAAAAATAGAAATCTTTCAAAATCGCTTGTCACTTTAAACACTTAAAACGTTTATTAGTAATCTTAAAGTTACAAGAATGCGTTGTTAATAGTACATTTGTCCGACGTTATGTAATAGTTTAGAAGTTTTGCCGGAAAATTGCATAGATACCTATCTATTTTAATGATGATTGATGTTTCACTGAGTTTTGTCGATTTTAAATGAACTCGAGTGTTTTAAGTAAACCACCGATCATCCTTACTTAATTTTACTTTTCTTTTTTTCGTTTCTTTCTTTTTTTGATTTGTTTATTGGTTCCCAATTTAGTCTCAAGTATAAAAATGTCTAACGTTTAAACTTATTATGTGTGTGAAATTTTTAAAGTAATCATAATATTTGTTAACTCTATTTTAATTTGTATTATATTTACTTATTTTAAATTCTTGTTTATTCTTAATTGTTTGCTCATTTGATAAGTTTGAATGGATTTCATTAATAAACTTTTATATTATGTATTGTTATCCTTCAATTAACTATTTAAACTTTATGAAAAAACACTCATCCAGAGTAACATAGTAACAGTTTCTCTGTCGCTCTTAACTTTGCGTCTGCACTGTTTCATGTTATATTCATGTATTATCTGTACTCGAATGTGTTTGTACTTTTTTATTGTCTTAATGTGAAAGTTAATATCGAGTATTTAAGTGAACAAGACGAGTTGAGACATCACTACTCCAGTCCTACATCATTCCCAATCGAGAATTCCACGCTTGATGTCTTCTTTGGTGCTGCTTTCTTTATGATTTATGACCGCTCCACATTGTAATTACATTTCGACTTTGTTTAATGTTCTCATATTTATTTAGTCTTTGCTTGATTTGAAACATTTTGTGAGTTTTGTTTCTATTTTAAAATATTCATATTTGTCTGTGTAATAAAAAAACGCCATTGTCTTAATGTTTGATTGATGATATTCTAATGAAATATTATTCTAATACAAAATGGACTATTTTTGAACCGCCTTTATTACTATATGTTTCTCATGTCTGTATGAGATGAAAACTACTGAATGATGTGCTATCATAAAACAGCAGTTATAAGACTACCACTGCAAGTAGTAGGATTTTTAATCAAATTTCATATTCTGTTACGAATACCGTTTTAAATCATCTTAATATGCGTCATAATCACTAATGCTAGTTTCTGTACTTCTTATCGTCGGTGTTTGGTGGAATTCCATTTTAGACACAATTTATTAATTTCGCTTGCACTTTCCACAATATATATTATTTTTAAGTCAACTGGTTTCACTACTTAAGCTTCACCAAGGCTATAACAGCTCTGTAAAGAACAAGTGAAGTTAACAAATTGTGTCTATCAGTGATGCTTTTGATATTATTTTTAATCAACGAATGATGTAGAGTTCTTTGCAAATGAAATGTTTATTTATACAATTACTGTAAGTTATAAAAAATCGCAATTTACTTGATAAGTAACTCAATAAAGTATACATGAATTACTCATTAGCCCAGAATTCGTAGTATTTTAATGATACGGCGAAGAGACGAAATTGATTGTATTAAAGAATTGAAAATATAAAATCCAAAAGCTCCTTTTTACGAATGATGAATGGACAATTCAAGTCAATGAAGAACAATGCCTCGAAATGTGTACTACTAACGACCTACCACGGTATGACCTTTTGAATCTCGAAATGATATCACGATAAATAGAGCTCATTCATTCCAATTTAATATCTTAAAGTTGATATCACGATATTAATAATTGGTTAATATCGTGACAATGTTCTGCTTAAAGATGTCACTGTATTATTTTCTCTGATTGGACTGGGTTCTTTGAATCATGTGTCTTCTTGCCTTACAGGAAGACTACTAATTTTAGAGTGCTATGCAGCAACTTGCTCGGGTTTAATCACAACATAAAATATTCCTTCTGTCACAATCACAGCCATATTCTTGTATGGAGCGGGTAACGGGTGAACTTGCACATTAGGCTACGCTCGGGCCATATCGCTTCTTTAATACCTTTCTTACTTATTAGCAGACCCACCAATTTGTTCGCTACCTTATTACAGCAAAAAAATGATGGGTTGCACTCCGGAAGTGAAAACTTGAATATGAACGTTGTGCATTTTTGATATTTTAGAACGGTTAGGGAATTATTTTACACGAATTGCTTTAATTATCAGTATGAAAGTACTATCATTTATGTGATAGAATACAATATTCATTTATTGCGCTATCGTACACAAACATGACAACAAGAACATTCGCGCAAGCGCCCTGTGCCGCTAAAGAAGTTTTCACTTCAAAAATGTTTTCAAGCCATATATGTAAGTATAGTTTAACAGCAACCGTTAGTACCTGGTTTAGCATAGCCCAACTGGTTTCATATTTCCTAATCTCAAATCTGTGATATCTATGCCAAGTACGGAATTCCATAGGCCGCATTCTTGTGATCTTGATTACCCTTTCAAGCGTTCCTGTTGAATTATGTCCTAATTACCGACAATCCTTTGCTTAATGCCGCAATTAGACAACGTAAGATCGGTGTCTTGAATATATTTCACTTGAAATATCTTGCAGCTATCGGTCTCTTAATTTAAAGAATACAACTTTAGACCCTTACATATTGTATTATTTACAACAATGGTCACTATTTAGAAATCAACATTGTCGCAAATAAATTTCCACTGTCGAGTCCATTTTTTTTTCCTCTATTTCCAAAAAGAACCTAAGCTTTTATTATTATGTCCTTTGTGTTAAGCTTGTGGGTGAACTTAAATTACTAATTTTTGCGCCTATTAATAAGGATGTCATAATTCCTCAGTATCATATTCATGAACATACCTACATACATACATACATACATACATACATACATACATACATACATATCTTCACGCCAAGTCCCTTACGGGGTAGGCAGAGAGTATCGAGTGCCAGACCTCACGATCCTGACAAACATGTCTTGCTTCCTTCACATTTATTACCCTTTTCATACACACACGCCGGTTTCGGAGACTCTTGACACCACCCTCGGATAATATCCGATAATATATTATTCCAGTGACGAACTTACTTCTCATATTTTTTTCAGGACCTTTCTATGATTTCGTTTTGATTTTCTTTTTTTTGTAGTGGCCAGTGTTATTATAATTTATATTATCTGTGAGAGTGTTAGGAATGACACACTACAGTAGCCTTTAAATTTACACACACAATAGACTCAAGGTCAACCTTACTCAAACAACCTTACTCAGACTCAAGGCACACTCATAGTAAGGACTCTGTAGCCAACTACAGAGACCTGACTATGAGTTTGAGACTCGTCGAGTGTACTATAGGCGCTAGCGTCCCCGTTAAGTTAATTATAAGTTTTAAAACTTTAAACAGCGCCTTTGCCGGTAACTAAGAGAATGCTTTTTTAGACCAAAAGCGCTATAGATTTCGAATCGTCAATTACCGAACGTAATCTATATCAACTCATGGTAAATGTTGCTCGGGATTAGATATGTGCCCGGTTGGCGATAGGCTTGTCACCTATCACCTTGTGGGACTTTAGTGTCTTCGGCTAGTCGTGGGTGCCTGGTTGTACCTACCTCTGCCTCCTTCTTCGGGCTTATGGGCGTATAGATACTTACTTTTTCACTTAACAATAAATAAATGAACAAGAATCTCCGAAATCGGCTTGTTTGCATGTAAAGGGTAATGAATGTGGAGGAAGCAAGGAAGGTTTGCCAGGCTTTTGCTCCATACTCCCTGCCTACCTCGTAACAGACTTTGCGTGGAGATATGTATGTATGTTAAATTAAACAAAAATATATCCCCAGTACTGAATCTGTCCGCATTCTTGTACTGTTCTCGATTACCCTTTCAATAATTTCTGTCGAATCATGTCCTACTTGCCGACAATTTCTCAAAGCCCTTAATTAGGCAACACTAAATTTAATCGGTCGTTAACCTGAATGGCAAACCTAAAATACATAATTTAATTTTAAACTGGCTGTGAAAGTACTATGATAAAAATAACATGAAATATGTATTAGTATTCGCCCAGATTTGAAAGAATTTATGAAATCTATTATACATAGTATAAAAGAAAGTCGCTTCCTCTGTCCCTATGTCCCTTTGTATGCTTACATCATTAAAACTACGCAACGGATTTTGACGCGGTTTTTTTAATAGATAAAGTGATTGAAGATGAAGGTTTATATGTATATTTTATAACCGTGCAAAGCCGTGGCGGGCCCGCTAGTTACATATATGTTTGGCAGCGAATAAACACACGGTTATACAAAAAAACCTAGAGCCTCTACCTTTGTATGCTTTGTGTAAAAATATACCTTTCACAAAAAAACCTTAGGGCTGTACTATCCTTCACCACGTAACACGGCGATGACGAGTACCGAAGCTAGTATGGTATAAATAGGTACTTAATGTCTTCGAATATATTATTATTGTCATTAAAGCTTTAATTAAATATTTCAATATTGTATTAAATTTCACTGGTAGGAAAGTGCTATGCAGCAACCTGCCAGAATTAGGGTACTCCTATATCCCTAATGACAAATTTCACGTTCCGGTCCAGAGGATAGGGTCACCACTAGTACAATAAGCTTAACAGGGGCGGGTCACAGGGTACCAACGCACCCATATCAAATAAGAATTCTATAGGTAGTGGTTTTCTCTTCCTATCAGGAGAGTCGTGAGCTTGTTTGCTGTCTTATCACATGAAAAATTAAAAAAAGTATCTTCACGCCCATATCCCCGAAGAGGTAGGCAGAGGCACAACCAGGGCACCCACGACTAGCCGAAGACACTAAGTCCCACAACCGGTCAACCCGAGCAACATTTTTTTTAGAAAATTGGAAAAACCCTATTTTCTTTTTGTTGCCCGACCCGGGATTCGAACCTGGGACCGCATGCAGTCAAGTCCATCAACTGAACCGGTAGACCACACTGAACCGCTAAAAAAATATGAATTAAAACAAAAACATTTATCCAAATGTAACCTTAGCGAGCTAATTCGTTGAAATAACATGAGCTTTCTTACGTCAACAGTTTCTTTCAACACGCGTCTATCAAAACACTTCAATTTGAAAGTGGTCTTAGTTAAAAATTGTTTTGTTTGTGTTTTTTAGAGTTCCGTACCCAAAGGGTAAAAACGGACCCTATTAAGTATCCTCCGCTGTCTGTCTGTCTGTCTCCAGGGTGTATCTGATAAACCGTAATAGCTAGAAAGCTGAAAATTTCACAAATGATGTATTTCCGTTGCCGCTATAACAACAAACACTAAAAATTAAAAAAAATATTATGGGATCTCCATACTATAAACGTGTTTTTTGCGTATTTTTAGCTCAACATTAAAAACGGTAACAGTTAAAAGCTTCAAATTTTCACAGAATATTGACTTGTATATTACCTTTCAAAATACAGTAAATATTGAAGGCTCCCATACAACAAACAAAATTTGTAATTGGTAGATGATAATACGGAACCCTTCGTGTGCGAGTCCGTTCCGCACTTGGCCGGTTTTTTGATATCCATATATATAGCGACAGTAACGTTAATGGTGTCTGGTTTCGTGGTGCAATTTCGTCTCTTACCATCAAGAGAACCTTCGCTACCTAATAATGATCCTAAAATCAGTAACCCCCTACAAAACTATGATATGATATAGCTAAGAAAATTAAGAAGCTTTCACACAAAAATTCTCATTGAAATCGGTCCACTCGTTCATAAGTTATGTTGCTTTACACACACACAGATACAGACACAACAAGCTTATATACTTTTTCCGTCGGGTTTTAATAATAACTAGTGGTCGCCCGTTGGTCGAAATTCGAGCATAATAAATTTTAACATCTTGTTGATAAGAACGCCATCTTCATTTCTCAAGACTAACTACTTTGTTTCCAAACTGTATGGTGCGCCATCTGTGATCTTTTATCGTTATCATCAATATTTGTGTTTGTGTGTGTGTCAAATGCACGGTCGTGTGGGTAATGTTTTATTTATTGATTTAATATACTTAGTAAGCATTATTATTGAAAGATATTAGCATTCTGCACTTCTCCTACACATAAACTATAAGTGTGCCAAATATTATGCTCCTCCGTCCGCGCAATTTTCATAAAAAGGGGTCCAAAATTGTTGCTTCACGTATTAATTAATAATAATAATATTCAAAAAATACACATAATAATACTTGTTAAAAATATACACTTTCGCATTCATAATATTTGTAATCTCCTATGTGCTAGCTTTTAACAGGGGCAAGGTGTGTTAAACAGGAAACACGAGAAATAGATAAAAGTAATTTGTAAAAGCTGAGAGCCATAAAGCTCGACGGCGTATCTGGACTCGGGACAGTTTGTACGTTATCTAAAAACTTACGTTCCGTCCCCACTTACGTGGTAAACATTTGTCTTAGAAAGTGCTGTTCCGTGTAACGCCAGATAACCTCCACGTGGTTATTTGTTGTCCCGAATTCTTGGTACATGACCAGATCCAGGTGTCGATTGTGAGGCAAATGTTTTGGAACGATATTTTTGATAGATATACAAGCAGACAGATGTACTGATAGAATAATTATCTATAAACGTCGAAAATGGAAGTGGTGCGTTGCCAACTTGGGATCTGCCTTCAAAATAGCCTGATTTTTATAGAATAGGAAATAGACGGATTTCCTGATTGTGAGAATTTAACGTCGCGTATGGACGCCAAAGATGTTATTGGTGCGTTGCCAACCTGAGTTTGCTTTTCTCTTCTACCTTATCCTTGAATTTAAAACATTACAATAACAAGCGCCGTGAAAATATAACCACCCTACATAATATTGTATTATAATCCCAAAAACTTAAAAGGATGCCCATTTTGTGAAAAAGAACAAAATTGTTAAACCTGGTTAATAAAAGTCTTAAAAATTGGTATATCTTGTTTTTTATTTGGTTCGCAATTATTATAACGTATTAATAAATTAAAGTGGAATTTATACCTATAAAATTACTCAATAATTTAAAAATATCTTAAGTGCTACGATAAACTCGATAAGAATCCCATCACTTTATTTAAATAAGACATCAAAAACTCGTAAATAAATATTCGATAAGTATCTATATCGATATACTCGATGTCTATGATAAAAAGTACATTATTATGTCAACCTGATATCAATAAACAAACAAAATAGAGCATATAGTGTCAAGCTGTCTGTACTTGGTAATATTTAAAGACCGCCTCGATGGTTGAGGGGTTAGCGGAAACGTGAATCTTCACCCACGACGGTCGGCTTCCACTTCAGACCTCATTAGTAATGGGGATCGATGTCTTTATTTTTATGGTTCTGGGCGCTTATTACAGTGTGATTGAGTTTTCAACATTATGATCTTGATCAAAGTAAAAAATAATAATTTTTCGTATTTATCATACAAGGATTTACCCCAGGAATCGAAACTAAGACTCTCGAATGATCATTAGGTTTCAACGTATGCAAATCTGTGACACACACAAAAGTAAAAGTGATTGTTCTTAATAATACGATATACGACAGTTATCGCAAGAAAGCAATTGAAAATATTCTGCAAAGGACCCCATGTTGGTCCGGGCTCCTTTCCAGAATAGACCATCTGCCTTCCTCCCAGGCAGCACGTAAAAGGTGGACATAGGATTTCCGTCACTAACACCGTGATTATTATTTACAACTACCTTTGGCTATTTCTTAATCGACTCCAAAAAGCTTTTAATTCGACTTTGTATCGAATTTCGAATGTGTATGATTTATGTATTTGTTACGCAGTTGCTCGGCCAATGACCTACATATTTCGATGTTTTTTTTTAGAAAAATAGGGCGTGATGTTGCGATGGTCCCATATTATTGTATCATGATCCAACTAATACTTTTTGAGTTAAACTTATTACAGTATTAAATATAACTCAAAAACTACTAGGACCATTGCAAAATCATTTACCGTGATTCATTCATACTATCATTTATTCAGACTATCAATTATTCGAAAAAAAAATCTAATGAAATTGCAGTTTTATGGGCTTGATTAACCGAGTTCAAAAAAAAACGAGAAGGTTCTCAATTCATCCGGTATATTTTTTATGTATATACACCGATTTCGCCGAGGTTTCTGAACCGATTTACGTAATTCTTTTTCTCTTTGATGCGGCATAGTTTCGAATTAGTCTCATAAAAATTTGATTCTGGTAGGCCCATCCGTTTTCATTTCATGGGCATTTTTTATCAACTTTTTTATTATAAAATCTAAACTTGCAGTTGATCGAAAAACTAAAAAACGGGTGAAACCAGAGTAAACAGATAAACTAGATCATAAATATCGGCCAGGTGTCAAGCTGTCTGTTTGTATAAACATCACCGAGGGTCGCTTGCGGCCAATGTTTACAGTAGGCTGACTCTGTGGCCGAAATTTACCTTAAATCGGGTAATCGGTGTTAAGATATTGATAAGTGATATGTTTTGATCCGTATTGAATAACCCGTGCTCTAAATGCTTAATACCCTGTATAATACTAAATGTTTGTACATTACTTATTTAGCTGGAGAGCTAAATATATATATAAAAATCAATTGCTGTTCGTTGGTCTCGCTAAAACTCGAGAACGTCTGAACCGATTTCGCTAATTTTGGTTTTCAATTATTTGTTCAAGTACAGGGAAGGTTTAAAAGATAAGAAAAAGGAAAAAACTTGCGAGGAAACTAAGAAAAACAACATTTTACTTTATCCCAATAAAACTGAACGGGTGGAACGAAGTTCGCCGGGACAGCTAGTAAATAATAAATAAATAAATAATAAAGCTAAAGGAGCTTAGAAATCATTTTCCAGCTTACAAACTATCTCCACACGTAAAATTATATCATTACATATCTCCGTTGAGACGTGACAGGACAAACAGGCAATTCTTTTTTCGTGATAAAATAGCGATCAAGGCACGGCGTTTCTGATGGTAAGAGATAACCGTGGCCTATAGACACCATTGATGTTTGATAGAAGAAGGCGTTACTTTGCGGAAATCCATACTTAAATCTAAATAAAATTATTTAATTTGCAAATTTTCCGCTAAAAAATGTGTATACGTATTATGGAGTAACAAAACAGACAAAATAGTGCGCTAAGAATGAATTGGACTTACCGGAAGCTAAAACTCCCAAATATATCCAGCTCCACACAATACACACCACTAAACTGTTTAATTAGTACCAACAATACACATACTACTACAAACTCAACGTACGTTTCGCTTCGTAACCGAAGCATCATCAGGAGAAATCGACTGCACTCCACGAAGGTCGAGCAGATACTAGCGCGCGCGCATGCGACTCTAATTGACTGCGACTGTAATTGAGTCTTCGTTACTACATTTAATAATTTCTAATGTAGTAACGAAGACTCAATTACACTGTTAAACGAACAAACAAATTTGACAAATTCACCCCTGCTACACATGTTTAACAACAACGGTGCTACCCCCACCATGCGTA
>NJDD01038001.1:210908-237505 GCA_002245505.1 Calephelis nemesis
GTGCTAATTAAACAGTTTAGTGGTGTGTATTGTGTGGAGCTGGATATATTTGGGAGTTTTAGCTTCCGGTAAGTCCAATTCATTCTTAGCGCACTATCTTGTCTGTTTTGTTACTCCATAATACGTATACACATTTTTTAGCGGAAAATTTGCAAATTAAATAATTTTATTTAGATTTAACCATTGATGTTATTGGTGCGTCGTTGTCTTGTATCTAAGGTGTTAGGTTTTGCTAGTCATTTTGCTAGTCTACCGATAACGTCACTGTCATGATATGGTACTCTACCACTAGTCATCTTTTTGGTAATGATTCCTTTGCCTTTTGTATTTTACTAGCTGCCTGGCACGAAAGCAGATGTTCACTCAACAAAATTAATAAAGCTGTTTTGGATTTACCTTAAGTTCAATTAAAGCGCATAATGCGACTACAGAACAATATCGACGTAATTAAAAAATCCTTGACATTAACTTTAAATCCAGATACGTATTTGATTTTTACTAAAAAAACACATAAAATAAAGTAAGTATAAATTTAAAATACGAATAATTATATGTCTTTATAGAAATAATCCCTACTAAACATATTACAAAATAAAATAAGGATGTAACAAAAAAAAGTTTGAAGATGGTTCGAAATTCAAAATGTTGTTTTTCCCAAAAACGGTTTTTGAAGTAATAAATGATATTGACATTACAACATGTTTTATTTTAATGTTTTAATGCAAGGAACAAAACTATGACAGTTAAAATAATATAAATTAAAATTTATGTCTCACTTTAGTTAAGTCTATATTATTCTGACGGCTCGTTATGTTTTAACAAAGAATAACGTACAAGAGGCAGTAATCAGTTGCTATTACCCTAACAGATGGCAACGACCTCTACTTAAAAATGGCAATCACACGTTTCAACTCTTAGCACGTGTCGAGATATATAGTAGAAACATTTTATTACGAAACTAGATGTGTCCCCCGGTTTTTTTAGTTCTATTTGAGTGTTCGGAATAAAAATGTAGGAACGATTTAAATGTTCAAGTAACTTTGCTATATTTAAAGAGTTTATAAACTTTTGAAAAACCAGAATCACGTTTATGTGTTTCGTCGTAATTAATTAAGCCAATAGGTTTAAACAAACAAAAAAAGGACTCCTTATTTTTGTTAAATGTTTTATTTACTTGTTTATAAATTTAAAAACAGATGTTTTATTTATTTAGCCGAATTAACTATGTCTTGAAGAATTGTCAGTATTATTACAAACGTGTGAGTTTTTTTGACTACGCTAAACTAATTTTGTTGAGTTTTAAATAAATTTAAAAACTTTGGTGGATATACACCCTGATTTTTTAATCACCATCCAAATTTTAATATGTTGATCTTAAGTGAAAATAATAAAATACGTGTTTTTTCTTTTAGTATCCCTCAATACTAAAATATTAAGATATGACATCGCAAAGTCGTCTACAAAGTACCGTACCTACGCGCTGAGTGCTCTGACATGCTAGATTTTTCATAAATGGACTTATTTATAGATACTTTATGCCTAGAAAAAATTTGGATGGTGATAAAAAAATCTTGCTGTATATTAGATATCGGCGAATTTCATCGCAATATCGCAATGAGTTCTGAATGAAGAAATATATTTTTTTGACGAAGCTGGAGGCAAAACCTACTACATAATGTTATTTAAAACCAATCTTGAAAACTTTTATGCGATAATAAATTTATAAATACAAAATTTAAATGAGAAAATTATCACAGCGTGCTAACACTTCGATAGTATAGTTACAGTAAGGCTATCATAATAGTTAACTGAGATTTGACTTAGAAAATAGTGACATATAAAAGACTTCAACGAGCTACATTGTCTGCTAGGGTTACCATTTATAATTCCGGTCTAACCGGGACTGTGAATCTCGACCGGACTTTACCCGAACTTTGATCAAGACAATACTTTGTGATGTTATAACAGGTTTACAAA
The DNA here is from genome assembly GCA_002245505.1 of Calephelis nemesis. NCBI lineage: Eukaryota > Metazoa > Arthropoda > Insecta > Lepidoptera > Riodinidae > Calephelis > Calephelis nemesis. Next base: position 212,886 of record NJDD01038001.1, read on the forward strand.
GTTAATATAAATATCTTGTTCTGCGTGTGATATAAAATCTAAAGTTGGCCAGTGTAAAAAAAAAACATGACATGCAAACATCGAATCTTCTAAACTAAATTATAAATTCTGGCGAAAATATTCCTCTTATAAATTTTATTTAAATTATGTAACTATCTGACCCGGTAAACGTTGCCGTGCTAACAAGCTATTTCTCTAGCGGATTGAAAAAACATTTTTTGATTAATTGTCATACTTTCCAATCGTACGCAAAAAACAGTTAATACGTGTCTGAAGAATGCGAATTCAAAGACGATATTTTTATATTTTTTATATATGTTTTTATTTTTCAATTTTTTTGCTTTGATTGGATTTGCTTGAAATTTATTTGGTTACTGTGTAAAAAAAATGTTTTTATTGCAACTGGTATTTTAATTTTGAGCCCTGGCAACCCTAACCGTATCCCATTAAGTTTTGAGAGCGTAGTATTTCACTATTACTATAGTGATAAATAACGTATAATGTTAACATATATACTTATATAACAGTTTGGTGACATTTAAACGACATTACAAAATAGATTTGTTGATTCTCTAGTGTGATAAAAAGAATTAACCTTTTTTATTATTATTAAGTAAACTGTGGACATTGTGTGATTTATATCCATACTTAAGTCTGTCTGTTATGCATTCACGGCTAAAGCGCTATATAAAATTTTAGATGGAATGGGCACATACTTAAAGATCTGTATTCAAACAAATGCACATTATTTTTTTTTAAATCGACCCCTATACAGCTAGAACGGGAGACTAAAGTTTGTATGAAGCTTCCGTCCAAAGCACCTATTCTACGCTGACGATGTAGTTAACGATTAGTAGCTATCATTTAAATAAACAACATTTTTTGAGAAACCTACTTAAACAAAATTAAGGATCTTCACGCCCATATCCCCGAAGATTTAGGCAGAGGCACAACCAGCGCACCCACGACTAGACGAAGACACTAAGTCCCACAATGTGATAGGTGGCAAACCTATCTCCTACTGGGCACATATCCAATATCGAGCTACATTTCTTTTATCAGAAAATTGAGAAAACCACTTAAAGAGGTGTTTTGATATTGAGTTTTTTGATTACAGTGTCGATTTAAAGAAAGGTATAATTCAACCTTAAACCGTTTCTTCACTATTCATCAGGGTATTAAAAAAATAGCGCAAAAATGCAGAAAAAAGTGATAAAACAATACTTTAATTTTAATCTAATGTTAAGCTATACGAAGTTCACTTGATAAGCTAGAATGTTAAATAATTATTACAGTTATTAAATAACAACGTAAAACACAAAATTTTTAATGCCATATCTATAATATAACGTTAAAATTTACAAGCGACAAGAAATTGCTTTTAGAAAGTCCAAATAGCTAACAATTAAACGTGTTAGCGATGTGCGTGATCGTGTGTAATACAGTGTTACAAGTTAACACTTTTTTATGAACACTAGTTTAACATGTTATTAGATCTTAACATAGTCGTAATGTTTGTAATCTGGCGTTTGCTAAACAGATTTCATCGTGAGATATATTAATTTTAACACATTTTCCGAGCTTGGTAAAATGTCACTGGATAAATTATGTTCATTGATCTAACTTCAAAGTAATTATAAATAATTCAAAATAATTAAAAAACACTAATTACCAGAAATCCAAAGACTATATATCTATGTTCATAACACAAATTTCCCTATTCGAAATCCAACCAGAACCTCGACGTTGATCGACCGCATCGCTTACCTTTTCAAACAACGAGGCGATCTAAAAAAATTATGAATACCCCAAAAATGAACGAAAAGACGTGTTTAAGGTCAAGTAAGAGTCATACGAGTTATTTGTTAATGTTTGATCAGTGAAAAATGAAATGAATGAAAATATATTTTTCTGGATTCAATTTAAAGGAGTTCAAACTTCAAGGCGATCTTGGCAAATCGTTGAAATTTTTGCACTGTAAATACGGTTAAGATCATAAAAATATGATCTTAAATGCGTATTATATTGTAATTGTTAATGCGCTACGTAGCGTAACTAGTATAAATATTGAAGTGCGTATAATGAGCAAGGTCCCACGGTGAGTTCACGTCATAATACAGAGGCATTGTTGTCGTCACGGATGAGAAGCCTTCGTGAGGGACTCGGGAAGTCTCCCTCAGGACATCGTATGCTATTAGAATTTAGATTAGAATCGTTACTTCATAATGCTTGAACTTGATGAAGTATTATGCTTATAATAAGTTTTTAAATCAATGTTCGAGTTGATGTGATTCTTAGAAGATACTAGAAAATAGGTAGTTGGAAATTGTTCCTTATTAGTCACGTAGTTTAAACATATACGGGAAAGTTAAGGAAATTGTATGTGTGTGTTTTATTTAATATTGATACTAAAATGTTATTAAAGAAAAACTCCCTTGAACTTAAACCCCTAAGTGTTATTTAATTTAAAAAAGTGCATGCAACTGTAAAATGGTTATTAAATTTTGGTTTCTGTAAATATAGTCGTCGGGATCACGACAATGTACATGTTATGAATTATGATTAATTAAAAGATTAAATTAATTAAATAGTAATTAAATAAAATATAGTGATTAATATAATTAATTTAAGACTAGAGTTTTAATTTGGGGATTTGGTCTACCTGCGTCCTCAATATTATTTCATATTCAATTTGATATATAGGGTGCGTACACAACATACCGTCGGCGCGCGCTTGTTCGCTGACTTTTACCATTTGAAAACTCTAAAGCAATTATAGCGATGCGGATAAATATTTTAGTATAATTTATTTATTATAGCCAGCAAGTGCAGCCTCATAATTCGAAATAATGGGTTGGATGCCGTAAGCGGTCGCATAGTTAAAATATCGCCATACATCAAACTCGGCCGCGGGCGAGTTCCCCCCATGCACATATTTTCACAACGAACGTACGCAATACCTCATCTTACACAAATGCAAGATACATTAGATTAGCCTTGACAGAGGCCCACCTTAACTACAGTGGAACTATTTATTATACATTACGTGATACTAGTATATGCCTGTGGTTCCGCATGGCATCAAATATTTATTTTTCGAAGAATTATGATACATTTCATTATCTCCAATACCATTATTGGTAGAGTACTAGCTTGAGTGGGAGGTATCCCATTGCTTTATTTATTCGGTCGCCATAATAACAATCGCATGTTCTGGATGGTAGTATAGACAATAGATTTTCACAATATTCCAGTTCAACGACGCAGTTTATAACATTTTTGGTATGTGTAATCCCTTACAATTAACAGAGTATTTTAGTCATTACAGAATAGAAATAGAATATAGTAACTCTTTATTGTGCTTAAAATATAAATACACTAAAAATAAAAATAAAATCTAAGTGATACAGAAAGGAAACCTCCGCCAAAAAAGCGACCTTTTCTATGGAACCTAATGATATGGAAATATAATCAAAGAAATGTTACGCGATAACGCTCTTAACAAACGAAAATAAATATATTGTACAAAATAAGTATTTTTTTATCACAATGCAAAAGATAAACGGATTTAACCAAATTATATTGAACGTAGAAAGTAACGTTTAACAATATTTTAAATATGTTATTATTTGGTGCTTTCCTGACTACGTGTTATCTTATAAAATAAAATATTATATATTTAATATGGAAGGACAATAAAGAAGCCATGATGTTTGATGACTGGAATTATGTAGTTAGTCTTTCCACCACTTGATTGACTGCTTTAGTTGAATAATCTTTTGAATCACTATTTTATTTCCCCAATGGGTGATGAGGTTGTCATATTTCTTGACCAAAGTTGACGTATCAAGTACCTCAATATTTACTGATAAATTCTGTTTCAGATTGAACGATTGGCGCAGTATGAGAGGCTGGTTGGTGGGGGGTGTGCAAGACGGAGGGCGGCGCGGCTCTCGGACCTGGAGCGTGTGCAGGACCTCTTCCCCCACGACTATCTTGCTCTGCATGATGCAGATGCTCCTGGTGCGTTGGCATCCCACCATGGACAGGTAAATATTTATTTCCCCGTATTTTGTTTCGAGGTCAGAGAAGCCAGTAAACTTAATCATTATGAAATATCCACATTGACATCGCGCAATTTTTTTTTAATGTCAATGTGCAATATGTGTTTTGGTTAATTTCCGAAAATACTATACAGACCAAATTGCACTTAAACCCAACTTGAACGCTAAGAGTTTTATGCCGTCATCTCAACAGATTCCTACGAGAAAACTTCGTCGTATTTATTTTAATTTTACTCATATTTTTCAGAAATCAAAAAGCCTTCGAAAAAGGCCGAGTTTGGACATTGGAGGTACAGTCAGCGGCAACAGCAGTTCATTGTCGCCCCGTACCTTCATCATGGAAGCGCCAGTCCAACTGTGTACTTTAGGAACCTCTTCCCCACCGCTAGAACGTCATCTATTCCTCTTCAACGACTTGTTGATTGTCGGAAAATCTCGAGGAACTAATTGTTTTAAGTTAAAAGAAAGCGTCCGATTGAATGAGTTATGGCTTTCTATCCCTGAAGGCGATGACACTGGCTTCCTGATTGGCTGGCCGACTGCTACGGGTATCACAAACTACCTCGCTACGTATCCCACACAAGCTGCAAGAGATACATGGCACAGGTAAGTAAAATTATGCACATTACTTTTTCAACTCTTACCATCCTATTCTTAAACATAGACTAAAGTACTCCAAGGTTTAAGTTGATAATATAGTCTGTATGGCAATGTAATAAAGAATATATTACTCATATAAAATAAAATAAAATGTAATTAGAACCCTTTGTAGTGAAATGTAAGTATAAGCTCTATTTATGCAAATTGATATTATAACACTTTTTAACTTTCAAGTGTACCTTTTAAAAGTTCTAATTTTCAATCTTTCGTTTTGTTTTTACTTATTAAATTAGTGCTGGTTACAAACGTATTCGACATACCTAATAACATTTTAAAAATAATAAAAACAGCTTTTCGGAAGTTTCTACGTGTATGAATTCTACTTAAGTATATCCTTTAAAAACTTACAAATATTACACTACTATGACTAAGGATGAATTGCTAGAAATGTTCTGAGTAGTTGTAACTTATTACGTATTTGATTTGTCGAAAATTTAAACTAGTTTTTTGAATAAATTATAGCTAATTAAAGCTAGTTCGTAATCCTCACGGATTTCTGTGTAACTTGCGTGGACATGTAAATGTTTTTTTGAGCTATTCAAACATATACTTCCAAAGCCCATTACGTCTGCTTACGATGTGTATATGGACATATGATAAATATATAATAAAAGGGTATGGTCTTTTGACTGAAATTGGATTTTATTTTCTGCAAATATTACTTAAGTTATGAAAAAAAACACAGCCTATCTTTCTCTTTAAAAGATCGAAGGTCTTTGGCCTTCGATCTTTTAAAGCTATTTAAAAAAAAGTTTTTCTCCTCATGTCTAAGTATGTTCATGATTCCCAGCCAAATAAACAAATTTTCATATGTATAATAAAAATAAGTCCTAAGAATAAATAACTTTAGAGCTGCATAAAAATGTTTGTGTTTTTACAAATCGATTTAACGTTTCTTGGTAGCGTTTAAGTTTTGCATTCTTAGAGTCGTCAAGTTTATTTATAATAGGTTGATGATAAATTACTGAGCAAGGACACTTCTTTGTCTACGTCCCTGATGCGTACCGGTTTGACAAGAAACTCGCCAACTTATAAAAACATGGTTTATAGTATAAATAGACACCTGCGTTACTTTTCACCTGTGTTTTACTAGAATTTTGATGAATATCTAGTATTTGTTCGGGCTAGTATGCGCAATGTGGATGACGGATGTTCTATTCCATTAACTTTAAATATCGATGAAGTTAATATACCATTAAAGAAATTCGTAGTTACACTATTTATTACTCGAGAATGGTTGAACCGATTTGGCTAAAGAAAATTGATGGAGGTTTTATACTAGGAGTCGTACGTAGGATACTTTCTATCCCTGCGAAGAGAGAAGGAAAAAATCTTTTTAATTTTTCCCATACATACTAAACCGGTGGAAGAAATTTCGCACGAACATTTAGTGTTGGATACCGCATTGGAACGAATCTCAAAAACTGATATTCATGACTCCTTTTTTTTCTATAGAGATGTTGTTTAGTGCAACCAACTTATTTATTGGAGTCTGGCGGTAAAATAAGTAAGGTTAAGGTTACCAATCCGGGGAAGAAATAGTAAGACTACCCATCTAGGAGAGCTCTGACAATCTTCTTCAATCTTTGCTTTTCAACTTGTTTATCGTCAACTGTTAAAAAATAATGAGTGTACTAGAAGCCCTTGACCTTTTCTGATAGTTATAGACTTATATGCGCGCAACACACAGAACATTTTATATAATATTAGGTTAGATGATAAATTTAAAAATAAGAAATACGCGACAGTATTTATTTAAAACTTGATTGTACACTAAAAAGCTAATTTATGACAAGCGGTATATCATAGTTGACATAAAATAGAGAAAAAACTAATAAAACTAAATAGTATAATATGTTCTTTTAAACCTGATGTTTTTTTTATTTTCCTTGTGGGCACCGACCACAATTCACTAATTCCTAATACCTGCTTTTTTTGCAGAAAAATCCAAAATTCGTTAACCGCTCAACTATCGACGGAGCCGAAGTCAACGAACATTCAGATTTTCTACAAAGATCAAGCTACTTCTATAGAATTTGTAAGTATCTGGAGATTTCTCGTTTCAACATTGTATGGACTTGTGGGAAACTTTCATTTCACTTTTACTAATCATCCCATGTCTTTAGTCGGATCACGTACCTTTTGCCAGCTACCAACCATATGAATCTGTTTTACACTTTCCATCCTTGATGGTGAAACTCCATTTATATTTTTGTATTATTACAACGGAAGGCAAACAAGCAGACGGATTTCCTGATGGGAAGAAATTCACGTCGCCTAGAGAAATCAAAGGTGGTAATGGTGCGTTGCTAACCTGAAGCCGGGATGTTAGGCCTCCAGCAAAAGTAAGCTTACCGGCTACTGTACCCTCCGAACCGGAACAAGTCAATGGCAAGCACTGACGTTTAGGCGGCAGGAATAGGTAAGGCGGTGGTACCAATCCGGACGAGTAGCTGCGAAAATCTACCACCTAGTAGGATGTCACGGTGTTAGTGTCGTTAAGCTGATGCTCACCTTTTACGAGCTACCTGGCAGAAAGGCAGATGGTCTATTCTTCAAAGGAGCCCGGAACAACACCCGGGAAAAATCTATACTTAATATTAAAAATGCGAAATTTTATCTGTCTTTTGAGGGGTCGATCATAGCTGCATTTATATTATTCGAATGCATTTCAAGAAAGTGAAACATGTTCTTGCTTCGACACGCAATGCCATCTAAAAGATGTTACTGATCATTCAAATTAGTTCTGCGTCAACGCAATCGTTGTCACTTCGTTAAATAGATTGTAAACATTCTAATAACTGAAACTTGAGAGAAATTTATAGGGTGTGTTACACACGAGCACGCTATAATACATATGTAACTCTAGACAAACATACAAATTGATCTATATTCACATATAAGTATTATCTGAAGATTATGCTGGCACTGCTCTAGAAGGTAATTTCACATACATTTTGGAAATAAAAATATACGTAAAAATCCAAAGTAATTTATTTTACTTAAGATTTGTTTGGCCGATAACTATACATGAAAGAAATGGGTGCATGTATTTCTGTACGTGCGTGAGAAGTTTTACCTAGTTATGGTTTTATTAAAAAGATCTGTAACGAAAAATATATAAATCGCACTTGTACGAAACTAAAATATGTGTGAATATAGAAACATATTTCTAAAGCAGGCAACTTCATGATGTTACTTTTGTGTTACAAATGCCCGCGCATATTCTTAAAATTTCACTTTTTTTTATAAGGCGCCTTTAAATAGATGTGAATAGAAATGGAAATAAATGTAATAAATTGCTCTATTTAATAAAAACTTAGCAGAATTATCTTCTGATGAAAGAGACATTTACATGTAGGTCTACAAAAATGACCTAATACAATCTTATTTACTGTTAGACTTGTAAAAAAACTTAAAGTTTTTCTACCATCACATATCAGTCTGCTTCTTTTTACCACACCGTCTTGTATCCTATTTTACATGATAAACTAAATCATCACTAGTCACATACAAGATCTTGATCTTACGTTCCAAGATCCTTAAATTGGCAGTGCACTAGTAACATCTTCGATATCGATACGCGATGTCTCCACCATCAGGAAACTTATAGTCCTTAAAAAACTCTCGTGTCACATTTTGCTTAACATTTGTTATATTATTTTCCAGTGTAAAACAGTATCCGTGAGTCCAGAAATGAGTGCCAAGTGTGTGATCCGTCAAGCTCTTCACGTGTTACAAACCGGCGAGGGGGAGGATCATGAGCCTGAAGGGGATGAAACCCGATGGGGTGCGGTGAACGACTTCGCCCTTTACATCCGAGCTGGTCGGGATGCCCCACCGTCACCCCTACAGGGCATTGAGAGGCCACATGCCATACAGGTGAGTCATTTTAACCTTAAAAGATATTGACCAAGACATCAAAACAATAAAATAAAAATATTTCATTTAAATTGAACCTGGATTGGGTTTACAGCTTTATCTTCCTTTAGTTTTCCGCGAGAGTTATGACAAGGGTCATTCAAGAGGTATATAAATCTATTTTTTTAGAGTTGGCAACGCATGCGTAGCCCCCATGCTGTTACAAAAGTCCATGGGCAGCGGTAACCGTTTACCATCAGGTGGCCCGTTAGTTCCGTCATATAAAAACTGTCTACTAGTTTTACTGTCAAAACGTTAGTACTCGCCAATGTCATGGTCCGGGTAAGGTAATTGGTAAAATTACTTCTGCAAGTTTCTTAAAACCCCAGCCTCAGGTTACCAAATGTATTATAACTAGCGTTATGTGACCCGCGTGGTTAATGGTCCCACAGGAACATTTTTTCGGGATAAAAACCATCCTATTTGCTAATCCAAATTACCCTGTATGTGTGTGCTCAATTTCATCAAAATCAGTTCAGCAGTTTTTACGTGAAGGAGTAACAATCAAACAAACATACAAACTTTCGCATTTATAATATTAATAGGATATCATTACAATTTATGGTGATAGGCTCATTTCATACCAAAACCTGAATATCTACCTCCCAATACTATGAAAAATATATATTTTAAGCTGACCAAATACGTCGTATAGAGCATTTCAAATAGCATCGTAGCTATAGTAAAAAATACTTAATGAGCTCCAGTTTTTGTGGAGGCACCTCTCTGGAATGTAGTTGATACTGCAGCCAATTTATCGCGGCAAAAATATCGCAAATATCAATAACCTTAACCTTGTCCACTGTATTTTTAGCTTCACATTTGTGTGTTTACTTTTTTTACATTTGTGTGTTTAAATCAGACATGTTTATGAAATGAAATTACTTGTTGAATATGTGTGTTAGAAGTTGTAACAAAAATGTTTCAAATTCTATCTCATTGTGGTGTGTAAATATCCTTAAATGTATACTAAATAATAGATATTTATATTAATATAAAACCTTACGCTCTTGTCACTCAGGAGCTAAGCAGATCGCGCATGAATTATATAAATCGCTTCTTTTTACATTTCGCCTACGTGGTCTAGTGGTCCGGTTTTGGGATTGACTCCGTGAGGTACGGAGTTCGATTCTCAGGTTGAGTAACTCAGAAATGTGTTTTTCTATTTTCTAACAACAATGTCACGCGGGGTTAGATAAGTGATCATGTGGCGATAGGATTTTTCACCTATCGCAATGAGGGATTAATAAGTACTTCAGCTACTGTTATCCTAATATCTGTCTTTTCGTAGAAACGAGCGTGTATGTATTTTTTTGCCTTTTTTTAAAGTTAATGGCTATTTAATATTTGACTTATTTGGAATTTCCAATTTTTTACAGATGTCCCGTATCAGACAAACACTATCCAATGAGGATGGTTTCGACCTGGAACATGTAAACGCTAAAAACAATCCTTGTGGGCTAGTCTTTGAATTGCGGAAGAAAAACCAGGGAATAAAAACGTAAGTTTTGTTTCTTTTATTTTGAACTTTTTAACTTTAACTATTACGATATAATATTACTACTTCATTTCACCTCATTTTTTAATTCAAAAAACAATTTTTGATTTTGAAAAAAAATGATTTAAAAAATCGGGCGTGAAACTAATACGATCTCATTTTTTTAAATCAATTTATATATAAGATAAGCTTAAACTAGTTTACTTTACTATAATATCAATTATTTATTCGGACGGTGTCCAAAAATATGTGAGAAAGATACACTAGATACACATATCATCTATATCATCTACAGTCAAACAAAAGTTGGAAACATGATAAACATCTAATATTGATACTGGGTTAATAACTTTTATTACCACCACTTAGGATATCGCATTAAAAACTGACTTAAATTTTAAGTTCGACAAAATCACACTCAGTTACTAACTTTGATCAAAATAGGTTCAATAGTATCGGAGTTAATCCCAAAAGATACATCGCAACTTGAGACTTATAAGTTCATTATACTAGCTATCGACCGCGACTTTGTCCGTATTTACTTAACACTTTCTCGCTAGGGAGCAGTAATGTCAGAAAAATATCCTATCTTTTAAGTTGATTTCATTAAAAAAGGTTTACTAGTTTCGGAATCTATTCCAACAAACATTGTGATACGATGTCATACCCATAATACTATAAATAAATAAATAAAGTCAGTGAATATCATTTGTAGCGCTGGTCCTGGCGGGCGCGGGTTGCGACTGCTACGTCGTGGCGGCGGACGGCTTTTTGGGTCAGCGTTGACGCGGTTATGCGGCGGTGCCCCTCCTCCAGTGCTGCTGCATGCGCTCCGACGTCTGCGGTCTACTGCACCGCACACTCACGGTGTCTTCCGTCGAAGTGCCAACGCCAAGGCCTTGAGACTACTCAGGGACAAGGTGAGTTCTCTCTTGTCTATATACATTCCAATTTCCAAGCAGATTGTAAGAATCGTTTAGGTTTTAACCAACACATTGACTTAAGTGGTAAAGTATTTGGACGGCTTGCTCGAAATCTTACGTACTTATAGCTTCAGTGCTCACCTCGGTAATGGCCTGGAGTGTAGGGTAGCTGATAAGACACCAAGCCTAGGAACGCACTTTAACAACTTTGTTGTTTAAGGTTTTTGGCGTTCTTACGGCAAGTCAGTAAACTCAATAATTTGTGTAATTTGAGTGTACACATTTTTTCCGCATAGTAATGATAAAATTAAAATGACAGAACCTCGGCTCGACTTGTCGTCTTTCAAACAAAAAAATCGCACCAAAACGGTTCATCCGTTCAAAAGTTACGAAGCCACAGACATACAAACACACTCAAAAACAAGTCAAATTCAAAACACCTCTCTTTTTCCTTCTGGGTTAAATACAAATACACAGCTTTAGCGTTGTAGCTGGTTATTCTAATTGTGTGAATTCTTTCTTTCTTTCTTTCTTTAATTCTTTATTGTACACAAAAAGTAAAAAAAACAATTAAATATGTAAAATTATACAAAAGGCGAGCTTATCTCTAAAAGAGATTTCTTCCAGCAAACCCAAAATAGTGAGAATGCATAAAAGAAATGTAGAACATACAGTGCACAATATAAAACTTACTTTACAAAAAAAACACAAACTAAATTACTAATTATGACTAAAGTGCCAACATGCTAATTAATTACACACCAAAACGCTCCATTACTGCCTTCTTAAAAACTGTTAATGATTGAATACTCCGAATTTCATAAGGCAATGAATTCCAGAGTTTCACAGCATTAAAAGTAAAAGAATGGTTATACAACTTAGTGGAACTACAAGGCAATTTCAAAATTCCACGCAGGTTCCACAATCAGAATCAAAAGGGTGTAAAAATGTAAAACGCTCATACAGATATTCAGGAGAAGCAGTATTAAATAAAATTTTGTAAAGGAAATAGAGACAATGAAGGTTTCTACGCTCACGAATGGGAAGCCACTTAAGCCGCTCTCTAAACATGGAGATATGATCAAATTTCTTCAGGCCGAAAATGAAGCGAATCCCTACATTTAAGAGTGTCAGAATTTTAAATTTAAAAAAAAATAGAAAGTTCCTCTAGGATAAGCCAGAGCCTCATACGTATGTACTAAAACACTTTACCAATTAGAGCATAACATGTTATTGATTTCTTTTCTTTATTATTTAGTTGGATACCCTTGGACCCTGGGCAGATGGTTGCAGTGAGCTCGACCGCGCCCCGGTATTGCTTCTGGCAGCCCTCGTTAAAGAGTTCTTCCGCGCTTTGCCTCAACCACTTCTCGTTGCCGAACTTTATCCAGCCTGGCTTCAGGTGTTAAGTAAGTAGATATGTTTTTATTAATGTACAAAACAACGTAATGTACATGGACTAAAGTATAACCATACAAATTACAAAAAACATTCTTCATGTTATTTAAATAATTTACAAAAAGTTAAACATGAAACAAATAACTGATTCGTCTGACGATAAAGCTGACAAAAAACTGTAGGGATCTCTTTAGGAATGAACAACTACTTTATTTCCAAGTCAGAAGAATTCGAAAACTCAACGACTCAAAGATTTGCACTTACTGTAATTTTTTTTTAAAGTTAATAGCTAAGAAATCATAAACTGTTTTTAGTGATACTAGTTTTTAATTTACTTATTATCTTTACTTATTATTTATTGTGCCTTTGCTCCTCTACTAAAAGTTATCCTAGCACATGAACCCATTAACTCTTTTGAACAAAAAGATTTTGGGTTTTGTAAATAAACCTAATCATAGAAAAAAGTGGTTAACGGGCTAGTCGATATTATTACTTAGTTCCACAATGTGACAGGGACCAAACCTGTCGCCAAACGGGTATTTAAGATTACTGTTTTGAAATGAAGAAACCCTTGTACTGTTTTACGTACCACTTACAATTTGTTATTTTATAAATAGTAATATGATGCGAGTATTTTATAATAGTAGTGTAGTTTTAGCCCTCATGATGCTGTTATAAGCCAAACCGTTAGACTATTTATAGAACGATAAATTATAATTGATACGTAAAACAATGAAATAACACTTTTATTTCATTAAAACATATTTTTAAAAAAACAACTTGTAACATATTTTTTTTCTTTTTGCAGGTTTACCTCAAACAGAAAAGGTAACAGCTGTACGGTCACTTTTGCTGAAGCTCCCAAAACCACACTACACCATGTTGACGTACTTCGTGTGTCTTCTTCAAGCAATAGCAAAAAAATCGAACATTAATTTAATGTGCCCAATGAACTTAGGTGTGTGTGTTGGTCCCAGTCTCTTGTGGCCAAGTGTTCCATGTGAAAAAGCTCCCAAAGCAGTGCCAATGGTAGTTGAACTTCTCATAGTTAAAGCTGAGGCACTTTTTGGACCTCAAATCAGTGGTCTTCTTGGAAATGGCACCCCTGAATCATCAAATGTATTACTAGATTCGGGTGCCGAAGAAAGTGATAGCCTACACTCTGTAGGAATATCGCTAGATTCCATGGAATTGTCGACACCCAGAAAAGAAAAATTATCCCTCAGTAGAGACTCAGGGTTGACACTTTCCGAAGACGATTCGAACAGCAACGGAGGTAACAGTCCAGCTCCTCGAAATCTGTTACACAGCTCATCAGTGCCAGCTTGTAACGTTCAACATCAAGAATCTAAACTAGTTGCTCGGTACACGAATAATCATAATGTTAACGGTCTACCAAAACTGACACAAAGACAGAAAAATGTTTACACTAACAAAGCCGAAATTTATAGTACAGTCAATGAAGATTTATATACAATGCCATACATGGGGGAGCGATATATCCACAACACCATCAACATTGGAATATCAAATGGAATCGACGATAAAAATTACATTTCCAAAACGGCATTGCAACGGTCTACCGCTGACATTTATGGCCAAAGTCCAGCAAAGTATATAACAGGGTTGGAACCACAAAAACCACCTAGGAGTAACGTTTCGAAGGCAGCTAGAACTTCAAAGGTGTACAGCATGTTTTCAGAATCACAGGAAGGTGATAAAAATATAACAAATAAAAATTTTAACAGAGCAAAAAGTTCAGATAATTTACTAGAATCTAAACAGGAAAATATGGAAGCAAAGCATGACATGGTATCTAGTCAAGAGAATATTGTATATAGCAATATTCAAGACCTGGCCATGTTCACAGAAAATATGCAAAGGCAGAATCAATATCAATCTCGTGCTGACATGATGTCCAATCTTAACTATTCAAGAGTTTACACTGGCTGGGAGAAAAAGAGTGCGAATTACAACAGTCCAAATGATTGTTCAAATGAAATTTACGTGCAAGCAAATAAGAAATCAGGAGAACCCTCGCAAAGTAAAACAGATATAAAATCAACATCGGCAGCCACCATTTTTACGCGAAATGACTGGTCTCGTCAAGCTGCGAGGACAAAAAGCTTGGAAGTGGGTGAAGATGGACCTAATATTGCTTCAGACAAAATTCGTAACGGTAATTACGAATTGAATGTCGTTAACTGTTGCCGTAAAAGACGATTCGACCCTGCTCACATGTGTACAAAGAGTTGCGCAACACAAGGTGTCTTAAACAGGGAGAAAGATAAAAATTTGACCAATCAACAAAATTATGCTTACATTGACGAAGTGTATAGCAACAGTTCAGAGGAAAATAAAAAGACTAGACTGCGTAATTATAACAATAATAAACTTAACCAATCAAAATCACTTGCAAATATTATGATGATGCAAAGTGACTCCAGCAGCAGTGATACGTTGTATCAATCGCAAAAGTCATGTAATGGCAGATCAACTGATTCGCCAGCCAGTGAGAATTCTTTCGAGAATTGCTACACCACTCAATACATTGAACCACTTTATACATCTGTATACAATCGCACAAGAGACATCTTTCACGAAGAGAACTCCAACAATATTTACACATCAGATATTTATAAAGCGACCCCCACATCGATACAACCTGAATATTCCAAGGAAAAGGAAACCACTAAAAAGCCTCCGCATATGCCACCACCAGTACCGCCAAGAAAAATGGTTTACCAGAGAGTGCTTAAGAAATTCCAACCAGTACATGTTAGTAAGGAAGACAAATCTTCGCGGTCAAAATCCGTTCCACCATTGTATAGAGAACCACCAAATAGCACTCAGAAAAATGATCAGAATGGTATCGCGCTTGATTGTTCGGAATCAGATACAGAGTCAGAATCATACGTATAAATACGTAATTTAGAATTAGGCTGTAATAGTTGTTCTGTACTACTGATTTATTTATGTACGTTTTTGATATGGCTGTATATTTAAAAGTTAGCGTTCATTAAATTTTTCAAGCTTTCCATAAAAAATATCGCATTCGTATGTATTTCAACCTATAAAATCCGTTCTTATTTCCTTGTAACCGTTATCATGTAGATGTTGTCAATCTTTTTTTTTCTTTTTTTTATCTAATATAATTTTCAATTGAGACCGTTTTTATATAGCTATTCATAAGTGTGTCAAATAAGCCTTATCATTGCATGGTTTTGATATTTTTTATTAAACATGACGTGAGTTTCTGGACTTAAAAATTGACGACAAAATCTGACTGTAGTACAGTACTTCTATTTATGTAAGCATAAAATAAAATCTTGTATCCCGCCTTATCTTTAAATATGTGACCATAACCTGAGTTATTTGGTGATGTAATTCCAAAGAATAGTTTGCAATCGATGATATTTATGTACAGACTTTGAGACGTTTCATTAGATTATAGTTACGGATGTCTGTTTTGAAATAAAACTGACGGACGTATTCTTTGTTCGAGTGATACACACCGAAATGTCTGAGCCAGCAGGGCTAAGATGCGTGCATTGACGAATTGGCTATGGCCCTATTGTTTAAGGGCTAGTTATATACCTAAGTTGGATTTATTTCTTGCTGAAGTCATTTCTGTACCCAATACTAGCCACCATGAGCCAGCAAAAGTTTATTTTGTTTCTATGTGCGCAACCTAGTCTTGCAAAGGAAGAGAATGAAGAATTTTTATTGACGTTTTAAAATCTTTAGCCATTTTTTTAAAAGTATTGTTCCTCTCCTTTACGATGTGTACGCCTTTTAAAAAACTAATTCTCTAGTTGTTGATTGTTCGAATATGTTTATAGATCTATTGTGTCATGTTTGTCTTAGAGATTTAAACATTATAATATGAATGTTACAGATATAATGTGTATATAATGTATGATAGTGTACCTACTTATATTATAATATAACAAATAATAAAATCCAAGTTTTATAATATCAATTGTTTCATTTATGACATTTCCACCTGTTGTAGTTACTGTAAAAAGAATGAATTTTACTGGTCTAAAGTAAAAAAAAGTAAAGGGTTATTTTAATTAGGCAAAATAAAAGGTTTCATATAAAATGTATTACATTGTGTCAAAAGAACGACGTTAAGCTTACATTGGTATAGAAACAAAGTTGTCAGTGGAGTTAGGCTTCATTTTGTTCTCGTTCTTTTTAGGATTCGATTCTTCCACGACAGAGCCCACGTAGTTCCAGCTTTGGGTATTGGCTGTCCCGAAGAGTATGAAGTAGATAGCTGAAGCGATGTACATGGAGGCTCCGATAAGGAAAACTGGTCGCCATTCTGCGATCCCGTTCTAGAATATAAATTACTATTATGTAGGGTTGCTAAGATATTTTATTAAATATTGAAATGTGATAGTAGTTGCCTAATAACTGGTCTAAAATAGCCCTCGCTATAATCTTAGATAGGTTATTAATATTGGCCTTAAGTAGTTAAGACCTCTTAGGGGATTAAATATCGTAGGAGATCATGTACTTTAAAAATAAAATGCTAACATGCTATTGCATGGTGGGTTTTTTATTTAAGAGAAGGCAAACGGGCAAGTGGGTCACCTGATTGAAAGTGATCACAGTCGCCCGTGGACATTCACAACACCAGGAGTATCAAAGATGGTTTAAGACTACAATATGTGAAAGACAAAAGATGCTTCTCCCTAAGTTGTTGTATAGAAGCGACAATTGGGTAGAGTATGATAAATGCGCTCACTGTACCGCTCACTGACCGCATACCTGACAATGAGTTTCGATAAAGTGGAATTGAAAGATAGAGTTGGTGCTAAAATGCTAAAGGGCATGTTCCAATGTTTCGGCCATGTGGAAAGAATGACAGATAAATATTGACAAATCAGAAAAATTCTTACAAGTTTATGTTGCACCTTTTTTGCAATTATTAGGATACCTAGGTTGACATTACACGATCAAATCGCTTGAATATTATCCGACTGTGGTGTAAAGAGTTTCCGACACCGACGTTTATTGTGTTTTATTGGAAAAAAGATAACATACACCTAAAATAAGTTTAACTAATGATCAGCAGAATTACCACCATTATATACGATTCTGGACGTCTCCGTTTCGGGAATTAAATTTGAAATTCCCTGTACATGAACTTAAATATACATCCATTATCTTTTTCATTCAGTTGGAGCTCTTTTCCTAAAAAGCTATATGCTATATGCTTTCGTCTTATTGTTCCGCCACCACTACTACCATCCACGTTTTCATTTCATTTCATTTTTATTCAAAATAAGTAACTGAGTACATTTTTTGAAAGTCAATAATGCCTTACTTAATAATAACATAACATAAATTATGAAATAGCATATTACTACAATTTCATTAATTCCCTTCATTCATTCTCTTCATTAATTTCCTTCTTCATTATCCACCTGAAGAGCTTAGATTTTACCAACAAATATGAGGTGGTAGTGCTAATTATTCAGGCGAGTCGTTGCAGGCCTTTTGCTCTTGCCCTGGACAAGACATAATCCAGTTTCTTAAAATTTAAACTTAAACACTAGAACATGCCACTAGCACGCAGTGAGGTTACGTCTTAATACCAAAATTAACATTTGTAACTCCATTCTTCGTGAAGTGAGCTGTTACTAATGGAGTAACGAAGCCAGCAGTATTCCCAATGCCATTAGCTATTCCATACAGTGTGCCAGCAAAGTTTGGTGCTAGATCCTGATTGTTCACGAGATTCGTCAGACAAGCAGCGCCATTAGAACCCATAGACAAGGTGATAAGGGCCACTGACAAGATAGGTGCGCACTTGGTGTATGCCAATACGATGAGGAGCACGCCAGGAAGTACGTGAGAGAACGAGCAGAAGAATTTCCTGATACATGTTGTAGGTAATACGTCCTTTTTTATTAATCTGTAAAAACAAAAAATATCTGAATTATTGGTTACTAGCCGAACCGGCGAACTGCGCATCATTTGACTTTAACAGCTACTAACGGTTCATTTTTATATATACGGATACAATAAGAATTGCTCTTTCTCTTTTGACACTTCTTCCACTAAAATATTTCGAGTTCTGGCAGGTCTTCGTGAATAAGTACTTTAAACTTTAATAATTCGTGTGTTCCCGTGTGTCACTAACACAGTGATTGTGACCAGTTTTATAGCTTCGTGATGACCCTGATAACATAATTGTTTATAACTATCTTATTTCAGTCTTTGCGATGGGGTCTGCTAGTTACGTAAGAAGTCAAACACCCAAGCCTTAGGTTTGCTCACAATCAGAAAATTGTTTGGCAGCTTGTATACTTTTAGATGCTATTCAAATCGCCTCTATGATCTAGCGGTCCAGTCGTTGGACTTGTTTTTGTGAGGTTTCGGGTTGGCCTACAAAAAATGAGCTTTTTCATATGAAATTTTCTTATCAAAATGAATAATATGAAAAAAAAAACGTTGCCCTGGATTGCATGTGCTTGGTTGGCAATAGGTTTTCGATCTATCACATTGTAGGTCTTACGGCCGCATTAAGAGACGTCATTTAACACTAAATCTATCATTAAGCCCCAATTTTGTGAAGCAAAAAATCGACTTACGGAAAATATTGATAAGATAAAAGATCGTATTACTTTAGATTAGTTGCAGGTAATCGCTGGTATTTTTAAATAATTAAAAAAAACATCATAGCAACAAAGTTTTGAAGGCCTTTTTTTATCTGTAGATAGGTTATTAATCTTGGCAGTTAATGACCAATTCAAAGATAAGGGACATCTCTGGATCAAACTGGATCTCAGCGATTGCGGGGCGGCGGCGAGAGCGGCGCGATCTTACACATAGATTCTTGTTGAAGTGAACTGGATGTCAGCGGAGCGGCGGCGGAACGATCTGGCCACTGACATCGAGTTCGGGCATAGCTCATCACGCCCGCGCCCGCCCGCTCTCGCCGTCGCCCCGCAAATCGCTAAGATTCAGTTTGAGGCCTTAATGTCTTCGACTAGTCGTGGGTGGCTTGGTTGTACTTCTGCCTACCGCTTCGGAGATATGGATATGTAAAGATATTCCTTTAAAAAACATACAACATACAAATTTAAACCACTGACCTGTCTCCAATGGCCCCAAAAATGAGAGAGAATAACATTCTTGTCAGATAGGGTAAAGAGGCCAATGTTCCAGTTGAGGTAAGATTAAATCCCAGTGAACTGGACACAAACTTGGGCGCAGAAGTCATCACAACGTACAGGCCCCAGTTACTGCCGTAATTCAGGACCACCATTGAAAGGAATGGGAAAGAAATGAGTATTTTCTTAAAGGGTGGAACTATCTACGAAAAAAAAACGTATACGAAAAAAGTTACCTACTCTAATACTATAATGATATGAAAATTCTTTTAGAATTTTGTTTGGTTTTCAGATAAAAATGTTAATTTTTAACCAACACCAAAAAAAGGGAGGTAACATGTTCGACTCCTATATTTTTATGTACTTCTTAAATCTCTATTTCATTCAAATTGGAAATTGGAATCGGATTAGTGTATTTTAGTGCTATTTTATTTTTACCCATTCCAAAAAAAAGTGCGCAACGCCGCTAAAGAAGCTTCAAAAAACATGTATAGCATGTAGATAATAGAATAACTAGCACTAAACATTGGATATTTACCGAATCACTAGTTTTGCAAAATTCCAAATACGTTTATTACATTACACACATACAATTTAACCTCCTTGCATTAACCCCTTTTTACATTCATATTAAAATTCGGCTAATCCTTTCAAAGTACACTCTGTATATAGGTACATACGCTCGAAAAGCATTACTCGCTCGCTGGTTTAGTCAGGTAAAAACATGTAATTTTATCTATGTACTTACTTTCTTTCCGGACAGGAGGGTGCAAATGCACCCCCCGCACCCTGCTGCCGGTGCCCATGACCACGCAAGGGACTTAACACGAAGAGAAGAAGACTTACGCGTATCTCAAGCGGATATCACTACCGCTCGAAGTAGTCTACACTGATTCAAAATATCGTGTCCGTGAGAGGTGTCTATGTGTGCGTGGTTCGAGTCCACTTTGCGTGTATTCATAGATTGATTTCTAACCTGTTTATATTTTGTGGTTGGACTAACTATAATTTTATCGCCTATGTGGCCTAGCGCTCCGAACGTAGGATTTCACTTCTTAAGGTCCCGGTATAGATCCTCAGGTCGAGCAACAAAAAAATTGAAAATGTAAATTGAAAATGTACATTTTCAATTTTATTGTACAAATAACGCTATCCGGCATTGGATATGTGCCTATTTGGCAATAGGCTTTCCACCTATCGCAATGTGGGACTTAGTGCTTTCGGCTAGTCGTGGTTGGAGTAAAGATGCTTTTTCCTTTTTTCATAATTTGAAAATTACCTTTGTTTTCGAGCTCTGTTGCACCTTTTCACCAATGGCCTTTAAAATGTAATCTTTTTCTTCAGGCAATATTCGTGGATGTAATACAGGGGAGTCATAGACCAAGATCCACCATAACACACACCATACAATTCCAATACTTCCTACGTTAAACCAAAATAATGTTAGTATCTTTTATTATGTGAAGGAAGCTAGGCAGGTCGACAAGGATTGTGACACTTCTCTACCTACCGCACAAGGGACTTGGGACGATATGAATCTACTTATTACTTTGTTACCCGCGGCTACTACCACGTATTGAAATAATTTAGCTCTCCCTCGGGAATCCGCTTAGATATCGGGATATAAAATTATATCATACAGAATATTATTTTTTTAGAATTCATTTGCAGACAGACACGCGAAAAGTGGCAAGTGGATATTTTAATTTCCGAGGAAGGTTAAAGGATACTTTTTATCCCGCTTTTTGGAGGGGTTCCCGTGAGCATCTCTCACGGGAAACCCTCCAAAAAGCAGGGTAAATAGTCAAAATCGGCATTGAAATCGGTTTATCCGTTCAAAAGTAAGCATTCGCACGCGCTCTCGAATGCACAGATGCACACACACACACATACATCCGTCGGTGTTTAAAACTAATAAGTGTTTTAAGTAGGTACTACACTTAATTTTATTAATAATATACCCTGCACGTAGAAAGCCCAGCTCCAACCAAGGTTTTCAATAAGAGGTCCCGTCAAGGACCACGTAAACACCGTGCCGACAGCACCTCCGAGTAGAGCACTTACAAATTTTCCCATCTCCGCAGGTGGGGCCCAATGAGCTAACAGGGCGTGCAGCGCTGGAAAAAGGAAACCCTGGAAATCAAAATGCCAAACAAGCAAAATTTTAGACCTTGCTAGTAAAATTTATTCATATGCTGGCAACATAAGTCAGTTACATTTAGCGCTACAGGTACACCGATATACTAGTAACTGCTTGCTTATTGTTCCGCTCATCGGGAAGTCATGAATGTATTTGCGTTCTGACCACAACAGGTGGCGCATTAGTAAGTAACTATTTTCGTATTCGTCCGATCATCGCTGCTACGTATATAAATCCTAGCTAACGCAGTCATGTATCAGCAGCTATCGGCAAGCAGTATTTTCATACTCTTTGACGGCAGACGTACCTTGGGGATGGCTCGCAGTGCATGGACCACTGTCTAGTATGAAGGTCGCTACTGGTAATAGTCTCCTTCTATCATAGGATGACAAAGAGAGTGGAGACACTTCAATATCGTAATTGTTAATTCAATTGTGATCCCCGGGTTGTATGTCAGCCGGGGAGTGCATTGGTTAGTCGGCACTCACGCTGAGGAGCGGGGTGGAGAACCCTGCACTCCCCTTCGGAGAGTTGAGTAGACACGCATGCCGAGATATATTTACGTAGTGTTGTCGTAGTAGTAGACTATCTTCAATAATTATGTCGTAGTAGTAGACTATCTTCAATACAGGCCAGCAGCACGCACAAGGTCCACGTCAATATCGGCGGCTGCTTTGATCAGAGATGTCTTGACTGACTCCTAATTGAGGCGAGGTTTTGAGCAAGCCTTCTGCTCCAAGTGTTGTAATCCAACGGATTCAAGTCTGGACTGAAAGAGGGCCAGTCTTCGTGGCGGATAAAGTAAATTTCATGTGCAGTCAGACAGGCATGCCTGATTCTTGCTCTATGGGCTGGCGCAGAATCTTTTTGGAATACCCAGGGCTTGTTATTGAACATGGTATGAGAAACAGATTCCTCAAGGTCCGTGACCACAGAGTTTTGACATACAATCACATTCGTTTTTAAGCCTTTCTTGCAAAAGTGTATCTCAGTTATGGCCCAATAGGAGATTCCTAACCATACCGTGACTGAGGATGGAAAATGTCCTCGCTAGAAACGGTCCTCGAGGAATACGGTCGCTCGGCTTGCTTCGTCACGGCTCTGGACGTACACCTTAACATTTTATTTGTTGGCTGTAGCTCTCCACCAAAGTGAAAACGTGGGATCTATTCAGTCTACTTAGTCTGGCCATAAATACTGTTACACTTAAAAATAAAAAAATATTACATTTGAATTTCGAATCTGTCATTTTTATACGATTGTTCATTGTGTTTTCTCANNNATACTATGGGAAAAGTGTACAAGTTGATCCACTTAAGGGAGAATGCAGATATTAATACGTCTTTCAATAGCAAATTTATCTATCTAATTGTTGACATACTATACATTTTATTTTTATGATGATTTATTACTATAAATTTTATTTTTTAGAATGTTAACAAAGATCCTTTATTTGATCCTTTTATATTGTTGTTTGTGCGCGAATACGGTAGTGTTTGTAGGTATTCAGTGTAGTGAATGATTGAGTAGCTACTGTATTTTTTATTGTTGTGATGAGTTATATGATTTTATTATACAAGAGGGGGCAAACGAACAAGTGGGTCACCTGATGGAAGGTGATCATCGCCGCCCACGGGCATCCGCAACACCTGGAGTATCGCAGATGCGCTACCGACCTTTGAGGAATGAGTACGCTCTTTTCTTGAAGGTCCCTAAGTCATAACTGTTTGGGAATAACTGTTTCCACAAAGGTGTTGTGCTAGGTAAAAAATGACTTCGGAATTGCACAGTTGTAGATCGTCACGCATCAAGATGATGGGCATGATACTTTAAACTCTGTCGCGAGTCTAAAGGTGGAAATCGGCGGCTGGAATTAAACCAAACAACTCCTCAGAACATACCCTATGATAGATGCGGTAGAAAACATTGAGGGACCCAATATCTCTACGCAACGCCAAGGAATCAAGCCGATTGGTAATTGCCCGGTCATTGACAATTCGAATTGCTCTACGTTGAATGCGGTCAAATGGAAGGAGCTGGTACTGTGGAGTCCCTGCCCAGACTTGAGAACAGTACTCCATATGAGGCTAAATTTGCGCTTGGCGGATTTGCCACCAATGGGCACTAAAGAGAACGGCATATAAAGTTCCGTACCCTGCAACACTACATCAGCGATAGCATCAGCAACGATGTCTGGATGATCCAGTGAGAAGTGAATCTGCCTCCATGGGTAAGATGCAAAAAAGGTCGCATCCCGTCCTAATCCGCTGACCTATAATGCCACACTTGACGAGGGCCCAATGATTGTAGCCGTACACAATGTGTTATAGACACTGCACTCTGGATTAAGCAGCGGTCGGAAGATCCAAGCGGGGCATCAACAGAGACTTTATAGTTCTCTGGATGAGAGGTCAGCAAAAGGGTCTAACATTGAAGGCGTATGACATCCGGAATTCACGTAGGCGAAGTTACCAGTCGCGTGAGATCATAAGACAAGGAAAAGACGTGAACAGATCTTCCCGCAAGATCGGTGAAACGCGAACCAAGCCAATCAGCATGGTGGGCGTTAAGATCGCCAAAAATCACGATCTCCGCGGATGGGATCTACTCAGACGCTTCTTCGCAAGCTATTTGCGGATGATTGACGAGCCGGTCCGTTTCATCATTGCCGCTATGTGACCTGTACAGGCATGCGTAGACACGTGTGTGGTCTAAGCTGTCAATGCGCAGCCAAAGAATGGACAGGTCTTTGCCTTCAAGATTGCCGAGGCGCCGGTAACAAATATCCTCTCTGACGACAGCGCACACGCCCGTCCGCGGTATAAACGAGTGTTCCAGTTTATACCCCGGGTAGGAGAGGTACGATGTGTCAGCCTTATACGGATG
>NJDD01038001.1:251646-315074 GCA_002245505.1 Calephelis nemesis
TTGTTGCATTATTTTTTTGTTAAGGACAATATATATTTATGTATTTTTATTTTTTAGCATTTGTTTTATTTTAAGAATATATAACTAGTTTCATAATAAGAAATGATAAAATGTTATTAAAATAATGATTGAATCTACAAACCATCATTGAAAGGTATCCTATCTTTTGTAATTTCAGAAATTGACATTAAAGAGAAAACTGGTAGCTAAGTATGACGACACAGTTCCATCAACATCCTCAGGTCCTGTTATTCAAGTAAGTACATTATTATAAATATGTATTAATTATACGTAATATTGTTTGTCTGTGATGAACTCCTAAGCCAACTGTTTTTAATCAAATTTGCGCACCAGGTACAGTTTGATCCATTT
Source organism: Calephelis nemesis (assembly GCA_002245505.1). NCBI lineage: Eukaryota > Metazoa > Arthropoda > Insecta > Lepidoptera > Riodinidae > Calephelis > Calephelis nemesis. The sequence continues at coordinate 252,019 of NJDD01038001.1, forward strand.
TGAAGGATAGGATAGCTTACATCTAAATTTGTCGCAGGCCGCAGGCGAAGCCGTGGGAAACAGCCAGTAGATTTATATTTATGAACTTAACGTGTTTTAATATTGAACAGCAGCATACAGGCAGCTGCAACATTTGTAAGATAATGCTGTAAAAATAATTGGTATTGCTAATTCCTACTTCACAATATTTCAACATTCCTTTTATTCGTTTTAGCTTCCTGGAACTCTACCGAAAATGAGTCGCAAAACTCAAACAAAAAAAAACAGCCAAAGTAATGGATGCTGAGCTAAAAGAAGCAACAAAATTACCACGGCATTATAAAATGATTGCCATAAGACGTGGCAGAAAATTGAAAAATACACAGCGAAAATTTAAACGACTTATGAAGAAAAATGAAAACTTAGAAACAATCATCCAAATACTATATCAAAAAATGGAAGATGAACATGTCTCAATTTTGAAAAATACTGTCTATACCAAAAATCAAGTTGTATCACGATATTTATTTAAGTTGCAGGGTGGTTCTTTGCCCAAAGAATATCCAGATGAGTTGAAAAAATTTGCTTTAACACTCCATTTCTTGTCACCAAGAGCTTATAGCTTTGTACGAGACTCATTTGACAAGACCAAGGTTGACATTTCGCGATCAGATTACTCGGATATTAGTCGGATAGTGGTGGTGGTGTCAAGAGTCTCCGAAACCGGCGTGTTTGTATGAAAAGGGTGATGAATGTGAAAGAAGCCAGACAGATTTATCAGGATAGTGAGGTCTGGCACTCGATACTTTCTGCCTACCCCGTATGGGACTTGACGTGAAGATGTGTTTGTATGTCATAAAAATGTAATTGAAATTATGTGAAAAATAAAAGTCGGAAAATATTTTGTTTTTTGTTCCATTCGTTGAACACTGAACACTGAACCGAGAGCAGTCAAATTTAGTCACTATGACGTAATTTGGTATCAAGTTAAAAAACGGAATTGTTTATATTATCCCGATATTTCAAGACGTTTCCTCTAGACGTAAAAACCTGATATGTTGGCTAGTCAATTAAAAAAATTCGTCTAGCAAAATATAATCTTAAACTCCAAAACTATTGAACCGATTTTGATAAAATTTAGTAACTCGAATTGACAATACTAGCGAATTATTGACAATAGTTATTAGTAAACGATAAAATGTTTAAATGGATTTGTTGAATTTATTTGTTACTAAATGTCAATAATCCGCTGATACTGTGTTCTAAAGTACCTACAATTACATATTATATGATGATTCTGATTTCCAATTTGACCCTGAAACCCTACTTAATATTATTTTTTTAAATAAAGTAGGCAGCCCATGTTTGATTTCTGATCTTTAAGTACTTTCAAGATCAACTTTAATATTTGTAATGCATAAGACTATATGGTATGATTAGGATTTACGACAGAGTCCAGAAGGCAACTTAAGGACTTGCTGGACAATTTCTAAAATATACCTTAACAAAAGAATATATAAAATCGGATAACGTGTTAATGAATTGTAGCCAAGCTTTAACTTCATCTTTTTCCACACTTACCCACAGAAAGACATTAAGGAACAGGAATATAAAGTAGCCTTCAATCTTCGACGGATCATAGAGAACCCGTCAACCAAATTTTGTCATAGTGAATTCAGTGAAAGTCGCGGCCTGGATATAGACAGTCATACATGCGCATAACTTTTAAACGAATTGACTGATTTTGCTCCCGGTTTTTTTTTGTTTCAAATACGACATTACCTACTGAAAATTTAGATTTGTATGACTACATATTTAAAAATTCATTTAAATGTATAAAACTACTTTTTCTGCAGTTAAATGATGTGCATAGAAATACTTGAAAAAAGCTGCTTACCATTTACATAGTCGAGAAAAATGTTTTGTGTGTTTTCAAGAGGTAAGAAATGTAACGCAATCCGTTACGCAGACTTTACGTGATTGTAGAAAAATTTGGATAAACACTAACTCCCTTGCGCTTTCGGAATTAAGTACCTAAGTTTTAAGTTGTTCGGTAGTACAAAATTCAAACTTACCCAATCGTATTAAAATTTATTAAGTAGATTTTGTAGCACGAAAAGGTTATTCAAAAAATTATTATCACCCACTTGATATAACATAATAAGTAAAATGTTATTTTTATGTCTCCCCAATAAAACATATAAAGAAATAATGCTTTCTGCAGCGACCGACAAGGACTTGTCACTTGTATTTCAATTATCGATAAAATGTTGACATCACTATGCAGCGATATATCAATATGTATTAATGTATAGTCAAACTGGCGTCATTTGATAGTTTTAGACCCACTAGAGATACTATAGCTTTCTCTTTCAAGCAAATGACATTTTGTTCTTATTAAAAAGAGTAAAAAACTTTTCCGTAAGTTTTGATTAAATGTGATCCATCTAGGGGATACTTTATCTGAGTGAGAAACACATTTTTAGACCAAAAGTGTCATAGATTTCGACACGTAACTTACCGAACTTAATCTATACAAACTCATGGTAGAGGCTCAGGTTGTAGTAAGTACTCATTTGAATTTTACAGCTGTCAAAATTTTAAAAAACCGTTGCACCCGTAAGCATAGCAATAGGAACGTTTAGAGGTCAATGCCCGTAATGCTGTAAACTGTTACCACAAAATATAGACAAGTACAGTAGGTAATCTACATACAAAATGCGCTCGAACAACGCACACAGAGACACCTCTCCCGGACACGATAATTTATTTTGAACCCGTATAGACCATTTCGAGCACGAGTGGTATCCGTTGAGACCTTATGTTAATATTTGTATGATAAAATTAAAACAACAAAATAAAATACCCCTAAATGTCTTTACGCTAAGTGCATGACGTGATAGGCCGTGAATATTGTGTGGCACTTTTTATGATTTCTGCAAACCTGTCATGCTTCCTCCACATTTAATATCCTATTCTTACAAATTTGCTCGTTCCGGAGACGCCAAATTATAACTAATGGGAGAGCGAGCGTCATCAACACGTTATCCGCTTAAGAACAGAATTTTTAATTTTTATATAAAAATAGAGCAACGAAAAAAAGAAATAATAATACCTAGATTAGTGGACGGTTGTTTGAATTCAACATCAAACAGCCAATTAAAAACACTCGTTTATACCATGATATATCAACTAATGTTCTCTCTAACAGCGAGTCAAATACTTAACGAGGTAATTACAATATATAAAATATGCCAATTCACAGTTTTACTGTTGGAACTCAAACAACAGTTTGTTCAACAATTGTAATTATTTTTTTTATTCGTTTTTGCATAAAAAATCAGAAATAAGACAATCTCAAACAGATGACGTGCTGAAGACACTCTCTCTTGCATTGGTTGTAACTAAAGGCAATTCCTAAGGCATCTCTGAAGGCGTGTTTCTAGGAAAATAATATTAAATATGAAGGAAGTAAGATAGGTCTGCAAGTAATCGTGACATTTTGTACTCGAATTGTTCTGCCTACCACGCAAGGCACTTAACATGTAGATATACATGTATGTGTGTATCTTTTTAATTTCATAAAAAGAAGCGGATGTCACCCGCGCTCGAAGTGATCTACATTGATTCAAATAACGTGTTTGTGAACGGTGTCTATGTGTGCGTGATTCTGTGTCTGTGCTGTTTATATTTTGTGGGTGGACTTATTACAATTATTAAAATTACCTTGGTTGTTTTCGAGCTCTGTTGCACCTTGTCACCAATGGCCTTTAAAATGTAATCTTTTTCTTTAGGCAAAATTCGTGGATGTAGTACAGGGGAGTCATAGACCAAGATCCACCATAACACACACCATACAATTCCAACACCTCCTACGTTGAACAAAAATAATGTTAGTATACTTTTTTATTATGTGACTAGCTGTTCCGGCGATACGCGTTCAGTATGGTAAATAATAAAGTATTATTATTCCCATTTTCCCTACAAATTTCCCTTTTTTCTCTTCATAAAAACCTTCTCCTGACAATAACTAACACAATAATAAAAGAATTAGCCAAATCGGTCCAGTCGTTCGGAAGTTATGCGCTTACCAACACATTTAGCTATTTATTTTTATATTAAAAGAAGGAATCTAGGCAGGTTGACAAGGATCGTGACACTTGGGATCTTCTCTTGGGACTTAACGCTCAAGTCACTTGGCGTGACGATATGTATCTAATTATCATTGTAAGAGATTAAATGTTATTTTTTTTATGATATTGGAAGGCAAACAAGCAAACGGATTTCCTGATGATAAGAAATTTACGCCGCCTAGAGACACCAACGGTGGTAATGGTGCGTTGCCAACCTGAGGCTGGGATGTTAGGCCTCGAGCAAAAGTAAGTTTACCGGCTACCTTACCTCCAAACCGGAACACGTTATGACGTTATGGCGACAGGAATAGGTAAGGCGGTGGTACCAATCTGGGTGAGTCACTGCTACTCCCACACATTAAAATAATTTAGCTCTCCCACGGGAACCGGTTTAGATATCGGGGAAAAAATATAGCACGGTGAAACGATTTCTTCTTCTCACTCCTAACTATAACTAAACTATATCAACAGGCAAATTATATCATAATATCGACTGTTTATGGCGTAAAAGAAAGACAACAAACATCTTTCGCATTTCAGTATGTATACCTTTTTACTATTACTTATTGTGAATGGACTAATCATCAGTATTCCTATATGGCGGGGTTCAAAGCGGGGTTAAAGCAATAGGTATGTGTTGGTAATAAACAAAGACAATATATTTAATAATCTCTGCTAGGTACTACATACCTAGTTAAACTTCGTTTGAAGCAGAAAATACAATCTTATAACAATAGAGGCAGCTATCTCTGTCGCAGTGAAAGCTTAGAATTGATTGTTTTTTCTGTTTGGTCAGCTATTTCAAGCCCTGGGTTGAGTCAAAATGGAAAAATTTAGAAAAATTAATATCACTGCGCCGAGCAAAATTTGACGGTTCAACATACAACTCACAAGTTCGAGAAAATCCTACATCGCGATGTTACAGCTTTTCAGTTATACAATCTATATATATAAAAGAAAGTGGTGTTAGCTACACTACTTATAACTCAAGAATGGCTGAACCGATTAGGCTGGAAATATGTAGGGAGGTAGCTTAGAACCGGGAGAAGGACATAGGATACTTTTTATCCTGTTCGATTGTGAGGAAACTGGGAAAACAACATTTTAATTTACCCAAACAAATTGAACGGGCGGAACGAAGTTCACGCACGTCGGCTAGTTTATAATATAAAAGTTCTCTGTGGTCTGATTTCCTGTCTGTGCGGTCCGGTGTTAGACTTGAATTCATAAGGCCAAGGGTTTGATCCCCAGGTCTTTCAATTTATATTTACACTGTTGTACTAATTGGGTAAACATCAGAAAACATTCTTCTATAATCCTTTCACAGTTAGGATCCTAAGAACTGGGTGTTTTTAATACCTTTTTTGCTATCTCATATTTACCAAAGCCGCAATGATACAAATTTTGTGGTAACCTTAAAGTTTAACTTGGAAACATACTGTAAGAAAATTTAGACTTTATAAAATAATTTAAGTTTGGCCATATTAAAAAAATCGTATTTAACGTTATAGTTCAAATGAAAAATTAAAAATCAAAGATCGTTTATTTACTGTAACTGCTGTTACTTTCTTTTAATTTTGGCATCAGCTATTAGCAATTTTAAGTTTGCTTTAAGTTAGCAGATTAAGCAATTTCTTTAAACTAGCCAACCTTCTGATTCTTCGTATCATTTTACATAAACAGTTACTAACTGTTTGTATGGATTAAAGCATTGCTTTTTCTACAATTTTCTGGTTTTCCTTTTCCTATGAGCCTTCTGTCTATATTAATTATAACAACAAAAAATTGGCGGCAATAGTAGTTGTACTTAATATGTGTATGAAATTCAATATTTACGAAAAAACTACATGCTATAAGGCTATGAAAATCCCTTCCTCTTAATATACGTAACAATAAATCCATAACCTCATTTAAAAATCACGTAAAACTAGGTACAATGGTAACACTGGTTGTTATAACTTAACGTATAGAAGGTGGAATATTAAATTTTATCATGTTTTTTTACCTTTTTTGTTATAAGCAATATAATATTATAAACATACGTATTTCATGATGGTAAGAAATTCACTCTGCCTAGAGACACCAAAAGTGGTAATGGTGCGTTGCCAACCTGAGGCCCGGATGTTAGGCCTCGAGCAAAAGTGAGTTTACCGGCTACCTTAACCTCCGAATAGGAATCCGACGTTATGGCAGCAGAAATAGGTAAGGCGGTGTTACCAATCCGTGCGAGTTGCTGCGAAACTCCACCACCTAGTCAGATGTCACGGTTTTAGTGACGGTAAGCCTATGCTTGCCTTTTACAAGCTGACTATGACCGTTTTTCTTATGATACTAAAACTCAATTCAAAAACTTAGTGCAAAATCGTAATAAGAAATTTGTGCAGGCATAAAACAGCATAATATTATGTATACTGTAGCTTCTAACATAACTAATTAAAAATGTTCAACAAACCTCCGACAAAATCCCATTTCTATCATGGCAGCTTTTAAATAAACAACCTGCACTGAAATCTGTCTATCTCTACAGCCACATACACACACACACACACACACACACACACACACACGCACACGCACACACACACACACACACGCACACGTGGACACGCTCACACCACGCACATGCACACACACACATTCATCGGATGTCAAAACTAACAAGCGTTTTAAGTGTAACAGTTAATTTATTAATATACCTTCCACGTAAAAAGCCCAGCTCCAACCAAGGTTTTCAATAAGAGGTCCCGTCAAGGACCACGTTACCACCGTGCCCACAGCACCTCCGAGTAGAGCACTCACAAACTTTCCCTTCTCCGCAGGCGGGGCCCAGTGAGCTACCAGGGCATGCAGTGCTGGAAATAGGAAACCCTGAAATACAAATTGAAAACAAACATTTTAGACCTGGCAAATAAAAATTGATTCATTTTGATTCATTTACTGGAAACAACATTTAATTATTAATTTGCATAGAGTAAAATTAGTTATCTACCTAACATTTAGTGTTGGTTATTATTACTTATTATTATTATTTAATACTTTATTGCACACAAAAAACAAAAATTCACAAATTACAGAAGAAGTAAAAATACACAAAAGGCGAGCTTATCTCTATATAAGGAAATTTCTTCCAGGCAACCCAAAAAAATTGTAATAATTGTAATATTAAGCACTGTGAACTAACAACATATCAACTTTAAATATTATGTTGTTTAAGTTGATTTTTTATGAGACATTGGAAGGCAAACAATTAGATGGATTTCCTGATGGTAAGAAATTCCCGCCGCCTAGAGACACCAAAGGTGGTAATGGTGCGTTGCCAACCGGAGGCCGAGATGTTAGGCCTCGAGCAAAAGTAAGTTTACCGCCTACCTTACCCTCCGAATCATAACACGTCATGACATTATGGCGGCAGGAATAGGTAAGGCGGAGATACCAATCTGAGTGAGTCGCTGCGAAACTCTACCATCTAGTCAGATATCACGGTGTTAGTGACGGCAAGCCTATGCTCGCCTTTTATGAGCTGGCACAGGAAGGCAGATGGTCTATTCTACAAAGGAGTCCGGACCATCACAACCATAACTTCACAATGGACCCATATCTAATAAAAATGTAAAATACATGCTAACGCCAAGTTCCTTGTTTGGGAGGCAGAGATGATCGAGTATCAGGTGTTACAATTTTTACTGATTTGCCTTTTTTATGATATTAGAAGGCAAACAAGCAGACGGATTTCCTGATAGTAAGAAATTCATGTCTATACATCAAAACATACAGATAAAAATGCCAATACAATAGAATGCCATGTGTTTGGAGTTCTATTTTATTTTGATGCCTGACTGAGAAGGTCTGTTCAAAGAAAGTCAGTGGCCTCGTTTTTTTGTTAGCCCCCAACGGAAAATGAGATGTGTTAGAAGTTTCACGTGTTTATGTGCCTTACATCAAAACTTTTGAACGAATTATAACGTTTAAAAGCTCACTTAACTAAACATATAGGTTTTGTCAGGGATCATTGAACATTTTTAAGATTACTTTTTTTAATGTTTTTACAGTAAACTACAAATTGGTACTGTTAATTAGATATCACTATAAGAACATTAAAGTAAAGTATTCTCACTCAATATTCCGCTATCTTAAAATATTTACAAAGTAGACAGTAATTTGTTGCGCACTCACTAAACTAATTTTAAATTATCGCTGTTCTTCCTTCAACGAAAGTAACAGAAAGAGACAAAACACTTTTAGTGCTGTCAAATTAGACCGTACACGTCATATCTACAGACATCGATCACTCGGAAAACGTAGATTAAAAACATCATAATTTGACACGTTCGGACTAATCTGACATGTCTAAAACGTTCCATTTCTTTTTTTTTCATTTCATTTTAAAAAGAGATAGCATGCGTCTAAAATAAGTCTGGTTTGTGAACAGCAAAATAATGATAAAATAATGCTGCTAATACTTACTGCTGCTAGTCCCATTATAAGTCTTATCGCCACAAGCACCAGGTAATGTAACTGAGCTGCTTGTGGAGAAATCACGGTAAGAAGAGCACTTATCAGCATAGTGTAGAAGATGACTTTTTTCGGTCCCCACATTTCTGCTGCGGTTCCCCCTAGAAACGAAGTGACCGCATAGCCCCAAAAGTACCCCGAAAGTACATATGCTTGCTGTTGTTCTGTCCATTCGAAAACAACTCCGTACTGAAAAAAATAGTATAGATAGGCAAATAAGACTGATTTTCACTGATAACATCATGGATATATTACTGATGGAGGTTACACTCTTAACGAAGACCAGGGGCCCACCATAAACGCTTACATCGGTATTATTTCCATGTTGCTTCATGACCACTTATGAAAGCAATATAACGGCATACGTCATGAGGTTGTCTTTCTCGGAAGACAATTAGTAGGTATTATTGAAATAATATTGTTTTATCTTATGGTAGTCCTTCCTGATACTGCCAAACATTGCTGACTGTCTCTAATTTACTCTCAAAAAAAGTATCTACACGCCCATATCCCCGAAGGTGTAGGCTGAGACACTACTAGGGCACCCACGATGTGATAGGTGGCAAACCTATCGCCAACCGGGCACAAATTCCAATTCCAAGCAACAGTCTTTTATTAAAAAATTGGAAATACTTCACTCTTTTATTTGTTGCCCGATCCGGGATTCGAACCCGGTACCTCATGCAGTCAAGTCCAACAACAGAACCGCTAGACAACAGAGGTTTACTCTTTTTTGAATATTATCAGGTAGCGGTACATCTTAGGTAGAGCTGTGTGCACATGCCGTCCGCGGACGCTTTACAGCTAACATGAACATCCAGCCCGCCAGACATCTTTCGGACGTCTGGGGCCCTACCATGAACGCTTAAAGCAGTATTATTTTCATCTTGCTAAATGTCCGCCTTTATAAGCAACTTTATGGTATACGTTATTGAAATAATACTGTTTTAAGAGCTTATGGTAACCCCCTGAACGCTCAAATTTATGTCCACGACTTAGGTACGTCCGAAAGTTTGCTAGGCTCAGTATACTGTTATTAGCTAGATACCCTGTAAGTCGCCGGTGCTAGCCGCATTTGTCATAGTTTGTTTCCAGCTTTACTCTTGAATCTCACTTTCATGGAAATTTTTAAATTGGACTCGGATATGTCATATTAGGTAAGAGAACACAGTTCTAGCAGGCACTATTCTAGCACATATTTAATTTCAAAAGAATTTAACAAATCCGATAGAATAATAATGTATCAGTTACTAAATTTATGTCAATTATTATTATTGTGTTCAAGAGTACCTGAAATGACATATCCGATTCCAATCGAATAAATCGAATTTCAATAGTTATTACTTACAGGTCTTTGCTAGGAGTGCAAATGTAACCTCCAGTAGTAATAGAGCTTCATCGGTAATATATAAGTCGGCTCTAGAAGTTACTTAAGTTTTAAGTACAGGTAGAAATATACTAGGGTACCATAGATAAACACATAGGATAGAGTTTATCCCGAGACAATGTTCCTGTGAGACTACCAGGTAATGCCACGGCACAGTGTTTTTTTCGACCAAAAAGTGAGTTTTATGCATAAAGCGATCGGCTATTCTATTTGAAATGTTAGAGTAAAACTCCCAGATCTCAATCTCTAATGGTTTTAATAGAAATACAATTTGAAGATCATTTGACCTTTGGCACAAAATAATGAAAAATTTTTAATTTTATATTTTGTATTATATATTTAATAATAATGAATAATTGTTAATAACTAAAATTTTATTTAGAACTCTGTTCATACGAATAATAAATCTGTAGAAGAGTGAATTCTGTATTTAAAAGACATTTAAAAAAATTGCGAAGGCGAATAAAAGTAGGAGGCGGAACAAATTTCCAGCAATTTGATTTTTTTTATCTGTCGTAGCGAAATTCGACAGATACTTTAAGTTTCAATATTATATGCTACTTTGTATTCCACTTATTAAAAGGGTTTCTGTGGGAGAGGGGTAAAAGTGAAAATGTATATTTTATAATAATTCACTAACGCGATGCCGATTTCAGTTTCCTTTTTTTTGTTTTGTAATAGATATAAACTTTACAATTTGTTTCGTTTTTTTGGTTACAAAAAAAATTGTAGTCTAGAAAGTACAGACTTAATAACACTTTGTATAACGTGACCAAATATGTAACTTGAAATCCAGAATGCAGAGAAATGTTTCAACGTATAGGTTCTCTTTCAAATATGTACATTTAAATATATATACATATCTTCAGGTCAAATCTTGCTACAAGGTGGGAGTGAGTAGTGCAGAGAGTGCAGAGAGTATCGAGTGCCAAGTAAACAGAGTTCGCCGGGTTGGCTAGTTAAACATGTTGAAGTTCATTTCCAACTCGGATCTTCTTCTATACTTCTAATTATGATCAACTTTACCTGCCCCCGATCCTGCCTCATGGCAATTTCTGTAGATTTGTTGTATTCGAAGGTCCAACTCTCATTTGCTGTGATGCACTCACTTTTCGATCTGTCAATAAAACATAAGTAGGGTTACTCTAAAATATCGATATCATGCGAATTGCAAATTGAATGAAATTGGAATTGAATTGGAAACCCGATTTCCATTTAAACTTTCACCCACTATTACACATATATACATAAAAAATGGTCTATGATTGAACCCAGATTTTAGCTATATGCGTATTAAATTTTATTAAAATTTAAGCGTGAAAAAGCAATAGACCTGCAGACTTTCAAATTTATAATATTAGTATAGATATAGGTGACACTTGTCTCTTATTAAAATAGACGCCTGCGTCGTCAATAGAGACCTTAGATAATCGTAATAATTATAGTGAAATTGTCGCGAAATCCTAACTCCTATAAACGTAGTTTTCTTTCAACAGTTTACTTACACCTGTTCTTAAAAGAAGGTTGACTAACAAAGGTAGCTATTTGGATTGGTTTGTAAATAAAAAAATAACGGAGTTTTGGCGCCATCGTGAATGAAGATGGTTTTAATTTTTTTATTATTATTGAATTTCGTGTTTATATTGAGTGAAATTGGTTAATTTAGGTGGGAATTAGATTAATTTTGTTCAGTGAAAGTGCACAAATGAAGTAATCAGGAAGAAATTAGTGTATCGTGTATTTCCTCGCTGCCGCCAAATCTCAATAGACGAGCTTGTGCAAATGATCACCGCTTTACTCAAAGATGTGACTTTGTAAATAGTGACTAATGACTGAAATAAAGACTTATTAATACTGAAGACATGGCAGATTGGCCTAAAAGTCGCCGTAGCCGGTACCAGAAAGGGATAAACTAACTACTAACTAACTAAAAAAATTACTTGCAGCAGCTGTCAGTGGTGGCGCTTATATTAGACCAAGGCTTGTTTCACACGTGCCACAACCACAACAAATAACTCGAAAAAAAGACGTCCTAGTAATAGCTATGCTTGATTACAGAATAGTATCCCTGCAGGGATTAAAGCGTATAATATACCGACAGTCCGTAGCAAACGACTTTGTTTTATACTATGTAATGATATAAAATTGCGTCTGCTCACATTATGTGGTTGTGGTACACATGTGAAACAGGCCATATAAAGAAATACTATTTCTACGAATGCCGATAATTGTTCATGCTAAATTTCTTTTCTTTCTACTTACGATGTTGTGTTCACTTCAGGCACCATGGCGATGATATTAACACTCATGTTCACCCTCATCATATAGTTCACCCAACACGCGAAGAACATCATAACAGCTATATTGAAACGTGCTGGTATGACATCTGAAAGGTCCAAAACATCTTTCATTCATTTTTTATGTTATAATTTTATGTTATAATAAAAGCTACACTCCTAATTGTAAGGGACAACTGTGGTCTATAGAAACCATAGATGTTACGGTTTTGACTTAGTGCATAATTTTGTGCTACCATCGTTAATGGACAGTATTACGGTGACAGAAACAGGTAGTGTGACAGATCCATACCCAGGCAATTGCTGAATAAAACTCTACTATGTTCGTAGTCTTGTTAGTACTTGCGCATGTAACCTACACTCGCTGCTTGCGAGCTGCTAGCCGAGAGACAGGTGATCCAATCTACTTAAAGCATCCGACGCAACACGATAAGTCGTTACTGGTTCTTTAAGTCCTGCATTGGATTTAGACTCCTTTAAGTTAAGTTTTCGCCACTAAGTCTAGTTAGTAGTAGTTAGATTGCTCCGGGTCCCAACTGTAGAATAGACCATCTGCCTCCCAGCCAGGCAGGTCGCAAGAGGATGGTAAAATGCAGTGCAGCAACTTAAAGGGGTAAAGATCCACCACCGTGCCTATTTCTTCCGCAATAATGACACTAATCTAAAAACTAGGTAACTAGGAAAATCTCTCAATTACATTTTTTTATATGAGAGGTCAGCGGTCAAGCACTTAGCATGTCCTCCGCATCCGGAGACAATTGTTAAGTAAGAGACAATGGACGTCATAAATAATACAGTCTACTGGCTACCCTACCCTCCAGACAGACAGTCATAATGGCAGCAAGAATAGATAAGGCGAAGGATTCCTACCGAAGTAGTTTCTGCTCAGGACCCTACCACCAGTAAAACAATGATCATATGAAATGAATAATCTAGTATTTCTACATCCCAATCTCAGGTTAGCAAAGTACCGTTGAAGTAGTTTTTGGTGTTTGTACGTAATGTGCACACCATATTATACATTCTAAAAAATCTAGGAAATCTTAAAATCGATATCATCGACAAAAATCTAATCAAAAACTTTAACTTTATTCTTAACCTAAATTTAAAAATATTTGCGCAAAACAATGTGGCATATTTTTTTTACCAAGTTCTAACTACATACATTCCGTATATATATTTTTTAATTTTATTCTAGTCAGCGTCAACCTGAATTTAAAAACATCAACATTTTACACAAAAGAGAGCTTCAAAAACTATAGGTTACTCTAAATAAATTCATGAATAATCATCATGTCTTAATAATTTTTGAATTATTATTTTATTGAATGACTTAAATATTTAACACATGACAATTTCATTAATTCTCATTATACAAAAATATCAAAACATTATTATTCTACTACTTTAACTTCTTCGGGTTCTGCGGTTACGATTGGCGTATCACAGGCTATTATACAGTCTCAGAGTATTTGAAAGATGAACATGCTTGGGGATAGAGATTTCAATCTCCTACTGCTATTTGTAATGTAATTTATTGTATCTTTTATTTAAGTTAAAATCAGATTGTAATTTGTATTTTTAATCTAGATTACATTGTAAATATGTATTATTATTGAAAAAAAGACAAGCTTGCTGAGTTTCTTTCGCCGGATCTTCTCAGTGTGAGGCCGCGATTCCGATCCGGTGGTAGTTTAAAAAAATGTCGACGTGCAAAAATACAACTTGTATGGTTCATGTAAATAAAGATTATTCTGATTCTGATTCTACATAATTAATTTGTTATATAGCTCATCGTTTTATTGTCAGAATAATATAAAAAATATCTCTAAAATGACGTGTAACATTAGTTCACCCATGTAAAACTTTTTGTGTAAATAAATAAATATACAAATATTGTATAGCAACCTTACCAAATATTTTTATATGCGTCTTCATTTTAATATTTTTATTTCACTTTTTACCCTGTACAAATTTATTATTTTCACATCACAATTTAATGGACTGTCGTCAAACTGCAGATCTCGTAAATTGTTTTGGGTTTAGTAAAACAGCTCTCTTCAAACATATCTGCGATATCTTTTACGTTCGTTTCAAGCGATATCTTTCATTTCATAAAACACTAATCATCGTCCTCGGCTTCGCTCGTGTTATACTTTTTTTAATAGCACATAACTCCGCTCACACTTGTCCGATTTTCTAAAAGCTTAATGTAAATGTTAATTTATAACCATATCTTTTGAATAATGAAAACGATATTGGAATTGACCTATTGGTTTTTTCGTGATACGGAAACAAACAAACAAGAATTAAAAAAATGATTAAGACCTCAGAATGGTCCCAAAACTCAATGTTGAAAAAATGCCTACAGTGTACACACTATTTCAAGATTTTCTTTTATACCTAAAAAGGTTTTTTTACAATTAAAAATTAGTTACTGTATTGTATTCTATGTATGATTAGTACTGTCTCAAGTACGAACTGTGATTGACATAATTCTAAAACAACAAAGTTTTAAAAAAAATCTGCCCTTTTGTATTAGATTATCTGAAACATCTGAATCATCATTTCAAACATTTTTATGATGCTCTCTATTAAAAAGTCTTATGATAACGTAAATACCACTTTTTATCCAGTAGTTTCCACAGAATCAGGATGTATGCAGGTGAAACTTGATTTAACTCCCACTTTTAGTAAACCTTTGAAAGTCTTATGACAACATAGAGGCTACTTTTTATCCAGTAGTTTTCTCAGAATCAGGATGTGTGCAGGTGAAACTTGATTAACTCCCACTTTTAGTAAACCTTAGAAAGTCTTATGACAACATTAAGGCAACTTTTTATCCAGTAGTTTCCACAGGATCAGGATGTGTGCAGGTGAAACTTGATTAACTCCCACATTTATTAAACCTTAGAAAGTCTTATGACAACATAAAGGCTACTTTTTATCCAATAGTTTCCACAGGATCAGGATGTGTGCTTGCATGTGTATGTGTATGTATGTTGCATGTGTGCGTGTGTGTGTGCAGTGTGTGTGAAACTTGATTAACTCCCACATTTAGTAAACCTTAGAAAGTCTTATGACAACATAAATGCTACTTTTTATCCAGTAGTTTCCACAGGATCAGGATGTGTGCAGGTGAAACTTGATTAACTCCCATATTTAGTAAACCTTAGATAGTCTTATGACAACATAGAAGCTACTTTTTATCCAGTAGTTTCCACAGGATCAGGATGTATGCAGGTGAAACTAGGAGTATATTATTTTATGGCCAAGAGCACAGAAAGTTAGTAGATAACATTATATTAATTAAAAATCTAACTGCAAATATTTTCATTATTGTTAGGCGATTTTAACACTGTTTAAGGACATATTGTAATTCTATTGAGTTATCTGAAGTGGACTACATAAGAACGTATCTTTTATCTGAATATGATAGCTAAAATAATCAATTTGACAGCTGAATGAAATTTAGTTTGCTTACGTATTACGTATTACGTAATGAAACGTGTGATGAGCTAACATAGTTTTCCACCTACACAACCTTGATGCACTACAATAAGGTGGTGGTAAAAACCTATGATTTGTGGTGCAAATGTAGAATGTGCTAGGATCATAGACCTAGGCTGGAAAAGCGGAAAATCGGATAATAGTTACGCGTATATTAGAACAAGATACAAAGGAAAGACAATCGACGTACACGCTATCGGTTTGCATCCATTGAAATATACAAACACCAATGAATACAGCTTAAGGGGCCATATACGCTAAAATACGTCAGCAGTTTACTGTTTTTTTCATACAAAGCAATCATGGATCTTGCTGACAAAAATACACAAGATAAACATGAATATGCTTTACTAGACTAGTATGTCCAAAACACGATTCATTTCACTTTGCTCGATAGAAAAAAAACAAAAAGTTAACCCTTTTTTGAAAGCTTTTGCTTTCTGTCTCCTTCAATTGTGAAAATATCGACACCAGATTTAACATAAAGATAGATAAGTACTATACCTAAAAGATAAGTGTTTCAGTTTTTATACTTTTTTTCAAATTACTTTTATAGTGTCAAAAATAGTGATTTGTCGCTTAAGACGTTTACTTTAGAGCACCATTGTTCATAGTAATCATAGAACGGGGGAGCCCGGTGATTGGCTCTTCTGGCTGACTGAGTATGGGGCCTTAAGGCCCGACACATAGTCAGCCAGAAGAGCCAATCGCCGCACTCCCTCGTTCCATGATAACTATGAAATAAGTGCGCTATAAAGTAAATGTCAAACGACAAATCACTATTTTTGACATTATAAAAGTAATTTGAAAAAAATATAAAAACTGAAACGATTATCTTTTAGGTGTAATATTTATCTATGTTTATGTTAAATTTGGTGTCGATATTTTTGTATTTGAAGTAGACAGTTGGGTTTTGATTTTTTTCTATCGAGCAAAGTGAAATGAGTCGTGTTTTGAAAACAATAGTATTATAAAGCATATTCATTTAAATCTTGTGTATTTTAGTCACCAAGATCCATTTTTTCTTTGTATGAAAAAAACATTATATTGCTGACGTATTTTAGCATACATGGACCCTTAACATTTATATGAGCGTCAATCGGGCAGAACGCAGGCAGGAAGTTGCCCACAAAGTTGCCTCGCCTCGTTAATCGAGTGGCTAGCGTACACGTCTAACTGCACCGATCAACCGTGAGTCTTGGATTCGATTCCCGACGGGGACAAGCATTTGTGTGATGAACATTTGAATGTCTGCATTTCCGGGTCTGGGCGTTTATTAAATTTATTCTGGTATCTTTTTATGTATAAGTATCGTTGAGTAACACCCATAACACAAGCATGTAATTTGCTTACTTTGGGGTTAGATTCAATTTATGTAATTTCTCCAGGGATATCATGTAACTTATCCAGGAAGTGGGAGCGACTACTACGAGAAACTGAAATGTACATCTCAAGCCTCGTGGATGATCAATCTGGTAAACTTAAGATCATATCTGGTTACTTCATATGTTTACTTTACGCCGCCTAGAAATACCAAAGGGGGTAATGGTGCGGTGCCAACCTGAGGACGGGATGCTAGCCCTCGAGCAAAAGTAAGTTTCCCGGCTACTGGAGCAGCAGGAATAGAATCAAGCCCGAACCAACACGGGGGAGACAATCAGGTCTTTGTTAGAAGTGTATTCTCCAGTGGTATCTTCATGCTACCACCCCTAGTAATTACTCTAATTAAAATTTCACAATCACATAAACAAGTTTTAGTCTCGTGTGCCAGTTAACATTAAATCTATGGTTAGGATAAGTGCCTCAGTGGTCTAGCAGTTTGGCATCAGACTTGACTTTTTGAGGTCCCGGGTTCGATCGCCGGGTCGGGTTACAAAAAATTAGAAAATGTATAGTTTCAATTTTCCCGTATTAACGTAGCCCGGGATTGCATATGTGCCTGCATATGTGGCTTGCCACCTATCACATTGTGGGACTTGTGTCTTCGGCTAATCGTCGGTGCCCTGGTTGTGCCCCTGCCTATTCCTTTGAGAATATGGACGTGAAGATACGTTCTTATGGCAAGGAGTATATTCAATAATTCATCTCATTCAAAGACGTCATTCTTCATCTTAAATTAGATTCAAAATCATGAAGCAAAATTTACTACTGGCGATTAACCTCTCAATATAAATATGAGGTAATTTCTAAATATTGCTAACTCACTCTAGCGTATCATGACAAGACTCTCAGAAAGGGCCGGCACATTAGAGTAAGTTAGAAATACTTGAAAATTAACATCAGATATTTGTTACTTACTGTTGGCCCTCGAACCAACTTTGAATGAGTTAAATGAAGTTACAGTACTTCGTTTGAAGTATACGGAATATAACTAACGGTCGTGTAGTGTCCGTGGCAAAAGTTCCTTTTTGCAGTTTACTCCTTAAGAAACGATTTGAGTTATAAGGCCCGGTACGGAAATTTTATGAGGAGTAAAATCAAATGTAACACGAAAAGTTGAGGCGTTACGTAGAAAGAGACAAACATATATATCTGTAGGATTGAATGTGTAAAAGAATGAGATGGAATACATTACACAGCGTATCTCATTCTCGTGATCTCCTCCTGCGCGATACTTCGTAGTCTCCGTGCAGGGGTCGCTATCTATCAAAATACTGACTATCTGGATCATACTTCTAATGTCTGCGATGATACTAATTTAAGAAGAATTAACATAACTAAATCTGCTGTAGGAGACATGTGTGCTGCAAGATACATTTCGTAAGGAGTAAACTCTAATCGTGCGTCGTAGCTGACACACACACACTTTTTTTTACCATTGGGTCGAGACGTCATCAAGATGTATATTGCCGCAATTGGTCATTTGCATATGACGAGGTTTCCAAAGCCGGCCGTTGGCTGAAGCGTTGAACATTTACTTTGTTAGAATACTCACCATTTTAGTGGTGGGTAACCAGCTCTGGTTACTTGAGACTTTGTTAGCGTAGAATATCTTTTCAAAAACACATGACTTGTAATAATAGTAGGCTGTGAAATCAGCTATTTAACAACCTGTTTATAAAATTTCATCAAAATCGCTCCAGCACTTTATCCAAGAAAAGGTAACAGAGATACAGAAAGACTTTCTTATCAGTATGGAAATGCAATAAGATCCAATGCATTTCCGAGACCTAAAGGGTTTGTAGGATCTAAAGTCTCTTACTATTAGGATTAGTTGCCTGCTTGTTCGCTACCTATTCCTATCCCTTTCATAGGTACTAACAATGTCGTGTTCCGGTCCGTAGGGTTAGGTTAGGTTAGGTTACATAAGCTTAAATACCAGTCGCAGGTCAACAACGCCCCTATAACTATTATGGTGTCTATATACCTCGGTTATCGTTTACAATCAGAAGCGTGTGCATCTTCGATGTCTTAACACTTAGGAACAAAATACAACCTCATAATACCTAAAAACAAACAAAATAAAAAAAAAACAGCATAATAATCGTAATAATTTAATTTATTATTTATTATTCAATTACTCTCAAAGATCACAGTCAACCATTTTCAATTACCTATCGTTAACACTATTCCTTAAACTTATCATAATTCGCAAATGTATATTTTGGACGGATTTTAAATAAAATTACACTTAAATTTAAATTATAGCTTAAATCAAATTTGCAAAAATCTATGTTCATATAAATAATAGGTATGATACAGCATATATATGTCCCAAAGAAATCTATATTAATAATTTCGTCAACGGGTACGGTAGACTCGATTGAAACCTTACCTGAATTTGAGTCGACAACATATATCCGCAAAATTCGGATTCGGATTTTCGGAAATTGGGATAGCAAAATACTCGACTTTTGTTAAATTCTATGTTAAATTCTAATGTGTTGACAGACAAATCACAGTCGCCATCTTGTGTAGTTAATAAACGTTCCGTTTTGTGATGTGTAATAGAGAATACTCCTATAAAAGTACCGTTGCCAAATTTTCGGATAAGTACTCATTGAAATTTGTTTTGTTACTTTGTGTCACTTTACTTTAAATGTTGATTTAAAATAAAAATTATTTGTGTAGAAACTTTGGCAGTTTTTGTCCACACTAATATTATAAATGCGAAAGTATCTCTGTCTCTCTGTCTGTCTGTCTGTTACCTTTTCACGCCAAAACCACCCAACCGATTTTGCTGAAATTTGGTATGTAGATAGTTAGCATTCATGAAAAGGACATAGGCATATTATATTTTGGAAATTCAACCCTAAAAAGGGTTAAAAGGGGTGGCAAAGTTTGTATGAGATAAATATTTTTATTGCACATTTTTGCATGAAACTTTTAATTAATGCTTTTTAGTACAAATGATGAAACACGTATTTCAGGGTAATTCGAAATTCACCCCCATTGGGGTTAAAGGGATTGACTAAGTTTGTATGGAAAATTTAATTCTATTGAAATATTTTGCGTGATACTAAAATAATGCTCTGCAATACAAACTATGAGATACATATCTATGCGTATTTTGAAAATCAACCCCTATGAGGGTTAACGGGGGTGGCACAATTTGCTTAGGAAAAAAAAATAACAGTAATTTATACCATAAGTCCATAACAATGAACCACGTACCTACATCAGTTTATCATTAACGAAAAACACACAAAGAAATTATGATAAACATAGTAGCAAAATTGGTTCAAAATCCCTACTTCCCTACTAAATATTATAAATGCGAAAGTAACTCTGTCTGTCTGTCTGTTACGCTTTCACGCCTAAAGCAGTGAACCGATTTTGATGAATTTTGGTACAGAGATAGAATAGACCCTGAGAAACAACATAAGCTCCTTTTTATTGCAAAAAAATAGGGGAGAATGGGTAAAAAGAGGGGATGAATGTTCATATGGAAATTCGTCATTTTTAAAGCTATAACAGTGAAACTTTATATTTAGACACTTTATGATAAACTAAAGAACATTGGCTACTTTTTATCGCAAAAAATGGGGGAGATTAGGTAAAAAGAGGGGATGACTGTTCGTATGGAAAATTGTCATTTTTGAAGATATAACAGTAAAACTTTGTATTCAGACACTTTATTAGGAATGAAAGAACATAGGTTACTTTTTATAGTGAAAATTGGGCTAAAAACAGGTAACGAATGTTCGTATGGAAAATCGTCATTTTTGAAAACATAATTGTGAAACTTTGTATTTAGACACTTAATGAGGAACGAAAGAACATGCTACTTTTTATAGCGACAATTTAATCAAAAGTATACTTATGAAACTTATTCTAAAAGAATATAAACATGGAAACGTGCAAAACCACGTCACCGCTAAATGTGTTTAATATAGATTAATTAGTTTTCCAGATTTTTCTCTTAATAAAATAAACCGAAACTCGCCTTTTATGACTAAGTTGGTATAAAAGCAGTTCGTCTATATTTTTTTGTAAGAGCTCGGAACCAAAGCCTATACTATACTATCTATACTAATATTAAAAAGCTGAAGAGTTTGTTTGTTTGTTTGCTTGAACTTTCAGTGTTAGAAAGTCCATTTACTGAAGAAGGTTATAGGCTATACATCATCACGCTAAGATCAATAGGAGCGGAGCACCAATGATAAATGTTTTAAAATCGGGAATTTTTTTCCTATTGAGAGCGTGCGCTGCGTTAACGGTGAAAGTTTCGTAAAAAAGAATATATGTGTATTCGTATGAAAGAGTTGTTCCTCTTTAAAAGTCCTAAAAAAAGTTCTCGACAGCACATTTCTATCTTTTAAGGTTAGCTCACTATAACCTTTTTTATGCTAATCAAATTTGTTTCTAAATAGTACATTATTTGCGAAGGTTATTTTATAAACACGATGTTAATCATTATCCAAAAAATACGTCATTCATCACGAGTATTTAATTTAAAACAAAATTGCATTTCACATCACTACATTTGAATAATTATTATCTTAGGAGATATCGCAGTTTTAAAGTAACACTAACAAATAGAATATAATCACTACGTTAACACTATAGTTTAAAGACCGCGCGGCACTGACGCGTGGTATGCGCGGGGTTGACTCCTAATGGAACGGTTGTGCCCAGTACACTACTTTCTAAATTTATTATTTCCAGAACATCATCCTGTAATACTTTTTTAAAGATATTTAAATAAAAATAGATTAAAGTTTGAAGAAGGACGTAGACCGTTTTTCATCTTAAAATTTAAACGCATATAGTTGGAGAGTTAAACATTAAATAAATAGACTACGCGGGCGAAGCCGCGGGTAGCAGCTAGTAATTGAATAAAAACAATACCTAAGCTAAAATGCCTCTTTCAAATTCATAACATTGTGATTATATGGACATACATTTAAAAAATGTACATATAGAAACAGTTTTATATTACAATTTTAGTAAACTCATATGTCGCATAGTCAATAAACAAACTGTTTGTTTTTTCTTGCGTATGTTTAAGCAAGATAACGTTAAAATTTAATATACTCTTATTGAGACATACTTTCATTACTTCTCTCGGATTTCATTCCAAAAATTAGCATAATTTAGGAGCAGTAAAATTGCGAAAAGTAGAACTGGATTTTAATAAGTAAATCATGTACGTTCACAAAAATAAGTATTTGCCTCAATATACTTGGTATTCCGTCATCAGATCCAGAGATGGTGGTTATGAGAAATTAACGTACTCGTACATAAAAAAATGCAGCAGTCTATATCCTCCTCCTTTTTCCAAGTCGATTAAAAAATGTTATTATCATTGTATTACATTAGTATAAAAATCCCTTTTATATTAATTTACATTAATGATAAAATGTGTTGTTTTATTTGCTTGCTTATAATAAGTTATGATTATATCGAAATCGTTTTAGATCCGTAAAACCAAATACCTAGTAATGTCAACGGAGAAGTTATACATATATAAATATCCCCTGGACTGATTACACAAATTGAATCTAACCCCAAAGTAAACAAATTATATGCTTGAGCTATGGGTGTTAGTCAACGATACTAATACATAGAAATACTTAGATACCAGAATCAATTTAATAAACACTCAGAGCCGGAAATGCAGACATCTAAATGTCCATCACACAAATGCCTGCCCCCGTCGGGAATCGAACCCGAGCCTGGCGAATAATCGGTCTAGTTAGGCGTGTACGCTAGCCACTCGACCAACGAGGAGTTCTCAACCACAGACGAAGCCATGGGTAGTTGATTATAAAGAGTAAATCTACCAGCTCTAGATACTGTTATCGATGCGAAAGTAAATTGTAAGTACTCTTTAAATAAATTAAAAACTAAAACAACATGGCAAATCTTACTCTTAACATGTCAACAACCGCGTAACAAAGGAAGGATTTACCACTGCAAATATTGTGATACTCGTATTCAAACTTATAATATTGATGTTGCTGCAAATGTAAACTGCCTTAGAAAATGCTTGCATGCTAGATTTAGATAAGCTTATTCAATATTTCTTTATTCTATAAATATAAAAATGAATCCCCATTTCGAGTGGTCATCTCAACACGTCTGAACGGATGGACCGATATAGCCAATTCTTTTTTGTTGTGTTAAATATCAGGAGAAGGTTATAAAGCCGAAAAAACTGGAAAAATTTTAGGAAAAATGGAAAAAACGATGCTTTAAACCACTACAAACTCTTAGTAGCTCCTATCGCCGGGTCGGCTAGTTGTAAATATTTTTAAGCTATTACATTCGTTTATAGATATTTTTGAGGTTTCACGTTTCGCTGTTGTTTTTATTGAATACAAATGTGTCTCAAAAAATATATTTTTTCTAGTTGTTTAAAGTTAGTGGAGACATTTTTAATTATTTATACGGGATATTCATGACAAATATTTAAAAATGTTAATAATACGCGACGATTTAAGTTTAAAATATTTAGTGGAGACGTTGCACGTAACATTTTTTAAACGGAAATTGAAAATTTTTTAACGTTATTAATATTTTTATGGAAGAAATAAACAAATTGTAATTTGTAACATACAAACACATTTGCAAATGATCTTCATAGGTCATAAACAACTACAATATTTTGAATTTGGCCGACTTTTACATATAAATGGTTAAATATATTAGAAGGAGATAAAAAAAACATGAGAGACGGTTCTGAATTTATACAGTTTTCGGTCTATAAAATGAAAAACATTTAAAAAAATATTTCGTTTCTAAAAAATCTCATTACTTCATTGGGTAGGTACATATTACCAGATACTAGATATTATATTAACTTCATTATTTCCTCAAATAATTACCTTTTATATTATTTTCTTTTTCACTTGTCTTTTCTTATTCTTATATGTCTTTTCATTTGCAAGTCAATATTTTAAATTTTGTTACGTAGGTACATGAATTTTGATAAACACAATTATCCAAAAAAAGAACACAACACTCTTCCACCAATTCCGACATAAGAAAGTATAAAGTCTATCATTCGTATCTTTCTACACTTTTCATCAATTGTAAGTTAAAAAATTTACATCATACATTAAGATTTTGGACGGAATATAATTCTCAATAGGACCCTAAATACTTTCATTTAAAATCCAATCCAGGGGTGCAATTTTGAATTATCACCTGGTGAAATTGTTATCACTAGTAAAAATATTTATTATCAAAATTATTCAATGAAATCATTTAATCGAAATCATTTCTTTAAAAACTTAGACGTTATTTTGTATCAATGTCACTTCTCAAAGCAATTTTTCTATACAGTAAGTTTATAAACCTCCGAGCAATGAAGGCGTTGTAAAACGGTTCTAAATAAGTTTATAATATATTAAAGCTTAATAAGCAGTGTAATAAAGTTTAAAAATCATTTTAGCTGGCCATGCACGAGACGTAACATACTTATTGGACATAAGTGATAGATAAACGCATAACTGATATGGAACTGAAGAAGTGTAGTCACATTTAGAAAATTTACAACACTTTAGGGAAATTTAAGTACTAAAAACCTTGCACTTTAGTGACGTTATCTGCAATTCGGATGGGATGGAGGTATAACAACACTGTATAGTAAGATATATATCAGCAGTATATTAATATCACTCGGTGATAATTCGAAACTAGCGCCAGTTCAGTTGTCTAAATTATATCTATTATACTTATAGTTAATAATCTTATGTTTTCACTGCTATAGTAACAGTGGTGTCAGTGGAGTTGGTGCTGGATCTCTTGTCTCTCTCGTCTTCTTCGACAGGCGCCACGTAGTTCCAGCTTTGAGTCTCAGCCGTCCCAAAGAGCACGAAGTAAATAGCTGACGCAATGTAAAGGGAGGCTCCGGTGAGGAATACTGGTCGCCATTCAGCAAATCCATTCTGGAATATATAATAAATATTTAAAAAACTATTCTTTTGGTGTTAAGCATTCTTTCTGCCTACTCCGTAAAAAACTTGGGTTTAATTTATGTTACTTTTAAAGCAAGGATGAGGAATAGTGGCGGATTGGAAAGTAGCCTATTAGAAGGCGAGCATCGATCGAAAACCCCATCTGTTTGCTTTAATAATAAGTAATAGGTACACGTCGTCTATGGAAAATAAAGACGAAATAGTGTGTATCCAAACAGAGGCTGGGATATAAAATCTCGCGTCAGTGAACCTCTAATTAACCTCTGTGCTTTGATTATCATTGAAAATAAAATTAAAACGGTTGGCTGGAGTTCTTCTGGCGATTAACACTAGCACCGCTCACTCACACGTCGAGCGGAGGCGGAAAAACGGACTCCTATCAGTGTTCCAGGCAGAAGCACGGTTTTGACCAAATTGACCACAGACTTAGGCAAAAATTAACACAGAAAAAGATAGGAAATTTATTATCTATTATTTGTTTTCGTGGTAATGTTAATTAGCATAGATTTTATGAGTTTTGCTTAAGACTATTACAAGTTCTCTCAATCTTATAGTTTTTGAATTGGTTGGGTGTGAATTGGTGCCTGGGGCAAATTCAGTAATAGGCTATATTGACCCTTTGCATGCTTTCCCGCTTTTCTTTTATAGGGCAGTCACTACTGAAGGCGTTGTGGTCAACTCTTTAGAGGTTGGCTTGGCAACAGTTACAGTATGCAAGTACCATATTCGTAAATTTCGCTCAAAGGTGTGGGTCATCACAGTGTCTGCATTTTGGCACTGTCTCCATGCACATTTTTTTAGTGTTACCATAACGAAGACACATGTAGCACTAGATGAGTGGTCATTGATCCTACATTCAGACCCGCTGCATGTCTGTGAAGGTATCCATCACCAGTCATACGTCTCTATAGTGTTGGTGACAGACTAGTAACGACGCACGTGACTCCCCAATTTTTTTCCTGTATATAATTTCTTTGTTTTTTGCCGAGCTTTGTTTAGATTATGTATTTGTGTATTGTGATTTATTATGTATTTACTACCTACTGTTGTTCTTGGTGTACAAAAAAACATTCATTGATTAAACGGGTTGTAGAATGGCGTCATACAACACTGGAATCCTTTCTGGAAACCCGTTTTCGTAATAAAATGTCAGTGGCATTTATATTTTTATTCTCACTCAAGATATTTCCTAGAAGGTACACTTGATACCATATTGTAATAAGTGTATTGTAAGTGCAAAGGCGATAATAAACTAATAACTCATAAATTAAAATCTTTCAATAATTCCAGAAAAAACCTGCATACATATAATGTAGCTAAGAGTCATTTTTATCATTTAACTTTTAAACAAAATCCGCATCGAAATCGGTCCCTCCGCCCAACATTTTGATGTCACCGAAAGTCCGACCCACACAGATACACACAGACACGTCAAACTTAGAGTAACCCTCTTTTTCCATCTTCTTTCATCTTTTAGCTGGTGATACCCCGTAGAATGATTTAAAGAAAGGGTTTTATAAACTACATACATTAAATAATCTTATTTGGTCTATATTAAGTTTTTTGTGGATCAAAACAAAAAACGTATTTTCGTTTTTCACAGAATCTTCAAAAAAAATCCATTACAAAAAAAATACTTATTATGTCAGATTTGAATTTTTATTTAAGATGTAAACATAGTAAAAATATAGCTCCTAATTTTAAACTAATGAACAATATACCTATTTTAACGGAAGATTCTTGTCATATTAAATAATTAACGTTTTTCAGGTTTTTTAATGAATTGAAACCTTCGACTACGACTTTTTTATGATTTTAACTTTTTAGGAGATTTATTTCAGAATATTGTTTTTATTTTATTTTTAAGATTGAAAACCGTCTTAACCGCAGTTTATAAAAAAAAGCGTCACCTAGTCGCATTTTTTTAAATATTCTTAATATTAAATAAAATAATAATATTAAATAAAATAATAATATTAAATATAATAATAATATAATAATAGTGAATAATAAATGTTTGAAATGGATGTCGGAATTGAAACCCAAGACTTGTGGATGACCGGTTGCTTCAATCATGTGCCCTTCAATTCAATTCAATTCAATTACTTTAAAATGGCATCAATAGTACAATATAAAGTACTAGTTTAGTACAGATTTTTGGTACAGATTTTGTTTATCTGGCGTACAACTTTGGTCGTTAAAATTATAATGACAACTGCAACCAACAGCTAGCTAAATTTATAAGAATAATATATTTTATTTCAGTAAATAATATGCAGAGAAATCATGCCATTGGTTCTTGGACTATAAGTTATGAATTCCATTTTTACTTTGTCGCAGTAACAATATTTTCCTTGTAAATATAGATTATAAAACAATTAATAAATGCTTATCAATAGTGGCATGCTATTGTTGCATTATTTTATTATTTTTATAATTATTGTATTTTTCCAATCAATCGCTCGACAATGTTCGACTCGCAATTGCCTGCGACTTCGTACAACTGTAAGTCAATTTTCGTGGTTCCATATATATTAAAATATAATATATTTTCGTGATGATAGGAATGAAATATTTTCCTGAAGTTAAGTTTCCTAAATATTGACTCGGGCTATAAGTACTACATTAAACTCGATAAAAATCCGTTCAGGAGTTTTTATGTAAAAAGTTTCGGAAGCACATTTCGGATTCTGTATCCTGTATGCCATATTATGTAGCAATCCCAAAAAAAAATCTATTACCAGATTTAATTTTTAGTACTGTTTTATTTTTTTAA
The DNA here is from genome assembly GCA_002245505.1 of Calephelis nemesis. Lineage (NCBI taxonomy): Eukaryota > Metazoa > Arthropoda > Insecta > Lepidoptera > Riodinidae > Calephelis > Calephelis nemesis. The sequence continues at coordinate 279,978 of NJDD01038001.1, forward strand.
ATACTAAATTTAGTTTTACTAATGTTTTATTAAATGTTTGCATAATGTAATACTTTAAAAAGTCTAAGCTATTTAATTGTTCTGTGTATACCTATATGTTTCTCCAGGGAAAGTGCAACTATCAAGACAAATGTTTTAAATCCATACTTTTATATACAAATCACATAAATCATATTTTTATCAGGTAGACTACAAAACCATTATCTAATAATATGGATTCAAAATAATACTGAATTTATATCTGATAAATGCAGTCGTATTTTAAATCTGTAATACATTACTACAAGCGCTTTTGTTTATGGAAAACTTTTTTTTTAATTATTACAATTTTATTGTTCTTGACTCAACAGTCTTTACAGTCTATGAATTCGAATAACAAAAACGTCACAGTCATGTAAAACTTATGTTTTCAATTACATCTCTTAAATTGTTTAATGGTAAGAAATTAGATATTCGTAATTGTATCTAGTTTACAAAAGTTAATGTTTAATTGCTATTTGTCCAAAAGATTTCCTAAATACTTTTATGGTATTCAGAAAAGAAAGCCTAAAAGAGGTTGATTAGGCAATAAGGCCTATGTTTTTGTAAATGTAATATTTCGTATTTTGTGACTTCTATCAAAATCTTAAGTTGGTCTAGATACCTACGATTCAAAAATTATCAATTTAGATCAAATTTGCTCAAATAGTAGGATTTGAATATTGTATAGGTACTTATTTAGTATTAGGTATTGTACTGTATTTTTTACAGTAGATATATATTTGCAAATATACCATCTGTCTTAAACGAAAGAGACACTTTCCCATTTTATGCGACCACAGCGCCGAAGCGAAGCGTGGCATTATACATGCATACAATAATTTAAATAAATAATATTACAAAAGTACTTACGCCATTCTTGGTGAAGTACGCTGTTACTAATGGAGTAACGAAGCCAGCAGTATTTCCAATGCCATTAGCTATTCCATACAGCGTGCCAGCGAAGTTTGGTGCCAGATCCTGATGGTTTACGAGGTTCGTCAATGTTGCAGCGCCATTGGAACCCATGGAGAAGGTGATAAGGGCTACCGACAGGATGGGTGCGCAGCCGGTAAATCCTAACCCGATGAGCAGTATACCAGGAAGTATATGAGAGAACAAACAGAAGAATTTTCTCATAAACGTTGTTGATACTATGTTTTGTTTCACGATTCTGAAAAAATACGAAGTTTACAATTTACAAACTTGTACAATAAAAAGTTTTAAAATAAATAAGTTCAAACTTATTTATTTAAGAAGAGTTATTTAAGAAGATTAATTTAAAAACTTTTACACAATACATTAACAGTGAAAGTCTTATTTAAAAATAAGTACACTGTGGGAATCTAAGATTTTGAACTTAAATCGTCACGTATTATTAACATTTTTGAAGTGAAACTTCTTTAGAATCGTTGTGATTTCAAAACGGGTGATACGGAAAAACGACAGGTAAGAAACACAAATACTAAATACTAAAGTTTCACTTCTATCGTGTGTGAATCGCACACACACCGTTTTGATTATTTATACGGGATACTTACAACCACTTTTATTTTATTTGTCGATATTTCGGTCTAGTCACACCACGGCCTATGCAACTAGGCCGAAATGTTTAAAAATATATTTATATTTATATAATAATAAATATATAATTTCTGATAATTGACTGTAACAATCCATACTTAACTCTTATTTCCAAACTAATAACTTCTGTACTAATATTTCCATACCATAGCAATATGAATGCGAAAGTCTGTCTATCTGTTAAGCTTTTAAAGCTTTCAAGATTAAATCACAGGATCGATTCTGCTGATTTTTTTCAAAAATCCACCCTTAAAATACTATAAACAAGGTAGCTGTACAACGCTAACATTGTCATAGGTAGCTAGCACTTAATATTAAGTTTTTTTTTATAATATTGATAGGCAAACAAGCAGATGATTTTTCTGATGGTCAGAAATTCACGACGCCTAGAAATACCAAAGGCGGTAATGGTGCGTTGCTAACCTGAAGATGTTAGGCCTCGAGCAAAAGTAAGTTTACCGGCTACCCTTCGGACCGGAACACATCAACGGCAAGCACTGACATTATGGCGGCAGGAATATATAAGTCGCTAATCCGAGCCAATTGCTGCGAAACTCTACCACCTAGTAGGATGTCACGGTGTTAGTGACGGTAATACTATTCTCGTTTATTACGAGCTGCCCGGCTGGAAGGTAGATGGTCTATTCTGCAAACAAACCTGTAGCAATACGGGGAAAACATCTTTACCTGGAGGTAAAAATTGTATGACTAAAAACTCACCTGTCTCCAACAGCACCGAATATAAGCGAGAAGATCATTCTAGCCAAATATGGTAAAGAGGCAACTGTGCCAGTCGAGGTCAGGTTGAACCCAAGAGCACTGGACACGAACTTTGGTGCTGCGGTCATTACGAAGTACAAGCCCCAGTTGCTACCATAGTGGAGAATGACCATCGCCAAGAAAGGGAAAGAAGTGAATATCTTCTTGAATGGAGGCACGATCTAGACAAAAAAATAATAGGCTTGTAATTTTTTTTTATATTATAATTAAATAATTGAAAGTTTTAGTAAAATTTCTAAATACTTTAAATTTTTTAGAGCTATGTCATTTAGACTTTCAGAGAAGGTACGGTTCTCGACAGAATTCGACTTTATCCTACTAATATTATAAATGTGAAAGTCTGCATGTTTGTTTGTTACGCCTTCACGCAAAACCTACTGAACAGGTTTTCATGAAATTTGGTACATAATTCACACATAGAGGATAAATTGGATTAACACATAGTTTTTATCGCCGCGGGCGACAGCTAGTTTTTATATATATGTGTCACTTAAGATTTTTTAATTTCGGACAGAAAACGTGGGGTGTTCTAAATTTAATGTATGCGTGTATGTTCATACACGCATGTAAAAGTGAGAGAGGTAAAGCAATATAATTCTACACTTCATAAAATCAAAATATTTCTACGCCCCTACTTGATAGGTATTGACGAATTACAACATAGAATGTATGTTGAACTTCGATTTTTTTATATAAGAAACCCCTATAGTAAATTATTTGACCTGATGATAAAACATTTTTAGTATTTATTCTCTGGAATTTACAAACACGCAATAATTCAAAAGTATGAGTCAATGCAATTATGGCGTGTTTGTATATGCAGTAGCTCTTCTGTGACTAATTATTCCATTTTTTGGGTTCCGTAGCAAGATTGCTTTAAATTGAACCCAACTAAATTTAAATAATAACAAAAATTTGACGAAACAGAAATGTATGTATCTCGTACACAGTGATTGCCAAGTGCCAACCCTTGACGAACTAAGCAGTTATGTATTTTTTGAAATTACTTTTAATTACGGAGGTAGGGATAAACTTTGTTTTTGGTACGACTCAGCACTTATGGTATCATTAAAACAGCTTATCTGATAAATTATACCAATGACAATAAGAATAATTCATCAGTCATTCAGATTTTAGACCATCATAGTTGGATTAAAATTTCGATTTTTAATAAAAAATCATCTACAGTCTGGGGTTGCATACGTTTTTAAACGTTAGTTTTTTTATTTATGGTTGTACCACTTTACCTATGGCACAATTTATATACATGTGGTACAATAAAATAACTTATCGACTTCATTGTACCATACCAGTTTTTCACTTTAACAAAAAGATCTTTTTACAGAAATGGATAATTTAAAACATATTTTTAATATTTTCTGATTTTATTTAGTAGTTTTAACTTACTTCGTTACAACGAAATACTTAAGGTATAAATTGATTATTTTTACTTAAAGTAATTATTTTTTTAATTTAAATAGAAAACAAAAATAATAATTAAAAAGACTGATTAAATAATTGAATGAATAGTTAGTTAGTGCACTTATTAAATTAATTTCTAAAGTACGAGAAAAAAATGTTTAAATATTCATGGCCATTTTTTCAACAACCATAAAACTTCTAACGTAAATAACTGACCTTATTTAACCTAAATACTTTAAACTTGTCAAGAAATTAGCTTATGAATTACGCTAAACAACATCTTGTTTTTGTAGATTGACATTCTATAACTTTCGCTTTAAACCTTTATCTCTTAGGCTGGATCCACACACATCCATAGTTTATTTTCGTCGAATTTCGACGAATGGGCACCCACTAGTATCTTTAGTTAGTTACACTGTTTATAACTCAATATATATGGCTGAAAATTGGTAGAAAAGTAGCTAAGAATTAGGAGACGGGCATAGAATGTTTTTATCCTGTTAGAGTGCGAGGAAACTAGAAAAAAACACATCCAATAAATTGTAATGCCTGTACTACTAATATCCTATTATTTTCCAATTTCAAAAACATATCCGAGATATCTAATCTTTGACAGATTATTGAAAATTGAGGCTATTACATGCCAGTTACCAGGCAATTACAGTTAGTTTTCAATTATTAAAAAAAATTATCTTGTCAACAAAATATCTCAAATGTCTTTATTATATTTAATGAAAAAAAATTTGATGAATTAACTGAATGTTGAAATTGGTTAGACAAGAGCTAAAGAAAATGTGTTTGATACAATCTATCACTATTTAAAAAGAATACTAGATGTTCTATAAGTAGGAAATGTAGTTGACACATCTTATGGAAAGGATGTTATTTATATATTTTAATAAACTTCAATTACCACGAGCTCGGATTGTCAAATCTGGATTATTTTTTGTTTCATATTTTTGTTTAAACACATGAAAAGAAAAACTAAGAACATAGCGAGAAAATGAAGAAAGGTACATTGGAATTTTACGCAAGTTATTTTTATTTTAGCGATTGCTTTGTGCTTGGGTAGAATTTCTACAAACTTAGGTATAAGGATAGGAAAAAAAATAAATAATAACGATAACGAAAAGAATCAAAAATTTTTACATTGGATTTGAATCTTCATTAGCTCAAATGGTTAGCGCATTCGTTGGCTTGAGACGAAAAGGAACAGGTTCAAATCCTGTCTAAGGCGGAATTTTTCTTTTCTTAAATATTTAAATTTTTCCTATACTGTTTTAGCTGTTAAATAGACGGTACGACGTTGGATGTGCCGGCTAGTGAACAATAAAATCAAAATAACATATATTTTAATGCTTGAACATCGAAAGTTGGAACTTTTACTTTTTCTAAGGTCACATTTACACTGACGCTTAATACAGTGTTGCTTTACGACCAACATTGATAACATATCTAAGATACGAGATAGTGCTATTTTGTATCAGTTGCCAGGCAACCGCTGTTGTTTTCAAATAATTAACAATACAATGACATAAATCTAGTAGGACTATTTCTATCTGTAGATAAGTTAATATATTAATATTGGTCGTTAGCCGATACTCAAAAGTAACATTCTATTTAGATAATTTGGGGATTTACTTATAATTTTTAACATCAGTCCCGTTTAAACATATATATGACTAGCTGTCCCGGCAAACATCGTACCGCCCGTTCAGTTTGTTTGGGAAAAATTAAAATGTTATTACGTTTCCGAACAAATGATGCTCGAATTTAATTAGGTAACCAAGTTTCCGAACAAACTATGCTCTTTCAATATAGTCTATGGCTGTGAATGACGTTGACGTTTTATATAATATGCAAAATTAAAAGTATGTTTTTCAATATTTCTGGGAGATTTTCTTAATATTTTTTCCATCAGAACCTTCTCCTAATAATAATAAATATAACAAAAAAAGAATTAGTGAAATCGGTCCAGCCATTCACGCGTGATGCCGTGACCAATGAAAACGGGTTTCATTTTTATATATATAGATAGATAAATCGATAAATAAATACGGACGAGTGTAATTGCCAAATAAGTATCTTACGAGAATGTAATTGTGATATCAGCATTAGGCATTAAACAAATACATAAATATCTCCTCAGAAATAAAACAAATTAAAACTGATTTAACCTTGACTAAAACTCATATCTGTCATTACATTTAGAGTATTTTTTAATATCCTGTTGAAGAAGATTATTCAGTATTCGATTCTGAGTCCAAATATTTATAATTATTCTGTAAAATACTGTCATCATATCCATCAGGCTAGCCATCAGTGGTAGGTAAATGCATACACGTGCAACCCGCTACCAAGGCAGGGAAAATCAATGCTTTAATTCAAAAAAACTATTAGCGTCAAGCTATACGAAGTATCAGCAAGATCAGCTAGTGAACATTATAATTTAGAGTTTAGGGTTAGAGCAATTCATGAATTATTTCTATAAATATACATTTATAATTTATTTATTAACATATTCAAACAAATAAATATTTGAACAAAATGGTAGGGGAGCCTAAGAGGCTTTGATAAAAAGTTACGTAGGCGCAACAGATTATGATATGGGAGATACCCTGTAACTTGGGTAAACACCTTTATTGTATATAAAATTTATTTATTAAGATGTACGTTTATGGAAGTCTGTCTATTTTTTGGCTTGAACATATACTGGAGCATGGCAGATTAAAGTACATCAAGTTAATCGCATGCTAATAAGTACAAGTTTAATTTTTTTTATGATTTGAAGAAGACGTACGGTGTAGACGGATCAGAAACTTCCAAAAACGAAGTCATCACTGATATGCTACTAAATCAAGTGACTGTTATCGTTTTTTTTATCTTCTAGATACTCAACGTAACGTTAGAAAAACCTCGCATGACCTTTTATTCTCCGCTATTTAATCGACAAAGTCCATAGGGTCTCCATGACGCTCGAGTTACTACACATTTAGCATCGCGGGCTCCCCTGCTAAAGTAACTTCATACGAAAAACATTTTACTCCAAATTACCTTGGTTTCCTTTGATGTTTGTTGAACCTTGTCACCAATAGCTTCTATTATGTACTCCTTTTCTTCAGTAGATATACGAGGATGTTGAACAGGAGAGTCATACACAAGGAACCACCAAAACGCGCACCAAACCACTCCGATACCTCCTGCATTGGAAAACATACATAAGTAGGTTTTTTTATGTGATGGTCAGCGAATAAGCACATAGCTCTTCTGATAGTGAAACAACCTTGGTCTACATAGATGTTAAAGATGCGTTGCAATATTGTGTCAGCCTACCTTTCGAATCGACATCCTGACAGTGGAAAACATTATTATAAGTAAAATGAAAAGGGAAGACGTTATATAAACTCCGGAGGAAAACGAGGGGTGTTATAAGACTAACCTATCCATGTGTGTGTGTGTGTGTGTGTGTGTCTTTGGCATCATAGCTTTTGACCGGATGGACCTATCAATCAGTCAATTGAAACATATAAGTTTTGTCGGGCGTCATTGGATTTTTTCATAGAATTGTTTTGTAACATGTATGTAACACAAACGAGAAGTTTAAACTAAAACACATTTTTAAACTAAAATTTTAAAACGAGAAGTTTAGACTCAAGCTTACAACCAAAAATCTTGTTGTCAACGCACTATTGCCGTCTTTGATGTCTAAATTTGGATGACGTTGATTATTTATCATCAAACAATTAACATTCTAATTAGCTATTCACTCACGTTTGCTTATTTTTCTTGTATAAAAAATGGATAAAAAAAATTACCCGGCACGTAGAAAGCCCAGCTCCATCCAAAGTTTTCAATAAGAGGTCCAGACAAGGACCATGTAACCACCGTGCCCACAGCACCTCCAAGTAGAGCACTCACAAACTTTCCTTTCTCTGCAGGCGGGGCCCAGTGAGCTACTAGGGCGTGCAGCGCAGGAAATAGGAAACCCTAGAATAATACATTATAATTAGCCAAGATTGCTATTGACCTTGGAGAACTAAAGAAAAAGGCTGGTTGCTAATCATCCTTTTGCTGGAATAGTTATATCCTCTTCCTGCTGCATTCATTTCTCTTTGATCCATTTGCCTCTACTTCTTTAAATAAGAAGTTCAGGTTTGGTAACAGTGGATTGAAATTCCTTAAACCAAGACTGTTTATTACTCTCGAAGTGCCTCTCTTTCCTTTTACTTCAGTATTCTGCTTAAGAAAGGTAGGTAAACATTTACTTGCGCAAGGTCTAGCCTCAGTTTTGCATTAACATCTTTGGTGTCTAAATACCACATAGTTTTCGATTTATTTATTTTTATTTTATGGTATTGGAAGGCAAAAAAGCAGACGGATTTCCTCGTGTTAAAAAACTCAGCCGCTTAGACACACCAAATATGGTAATGGTGCGTTGCCAACGTTAGGCTGGGAGGTTCGGCATCGAGCAAAAGTAAGTTTACCGGCTACCTTATCCTTCGAACCAGAACACGTCCACGCAAGCGCTGACGTTATGGCGGCAGGAATAGGTGAGGCAGTGGTACCAATCCGGGCGAGTCGCTGCAAAACTCTATGGTAGGCCTATGCTCGCCTTTTACGAACCACCTGGTACAGAAAGGCAGATGGTCAATTCGGCTAAGGAGCCCGGACTAACACAGGGAATTAGGAAGTTCGACATTAAAATTATGTGTACGTTTTCTTACCGCTGCTAGTCCAATCACAAATCTGGCTGCGACTAGGACCAAAAAGTGTAACTGCGCTGCTTGTGGGGTGAGCATGGTGAGGATAGCACTAATCAGCATGGTGTAGAAGACGATATTCCTTGGCCCCCATAACTCCGCTGCGGTACCACTCACGAGACAAGTGATCGCGTAGCCCCAGAAGTAACTGGACAGGATATACGCCTGTTGTTGATTCGTCCAGTCAAACGTTATGCCATGCTGAAAATATGCAAAATCTAAAAGTTCTAGCAAAAATAAACCAAATCTAATAATACACAAATGAAAGACGTTTGTCATCGTTGGGCTTTGACAATCCTATTGCAAGTCATAGTTCAGTCAGTTAGATTACTGAATCATTTCACTATAGTGCATCTGAATTGATACCACGCCTTAGCTATTTCGCCGTCATAGGGTCATTTTTTTTTAATTCGATGATATTGGAAGGCAAACAAGCAAAACGGATTTACGGATGGTAAGAAATTCCCGCCGCCTTGAGACACCAAAGGTGGTAATGGTGCGTTGCCAACCTAAGGCTGGGATGTTAGGCCTGGAGCAAAAGTAAGTTTACCCGCTACCTTACCCTCCGAACTGGAACACGTCATGACGTTATGGCATTAGGAATAGGTAAGGCGGTGGTACCAATCCGGGTGAGTCGCTGCGAAACTCTACTACCTAGTCAGATATCTCGGTGTTAATGACGGTAAGCCTATGCTCGACTTTTACGAGCTGCCTGGCAGGAAGGCAGATGGTCTATTCTGCAAAGGAGCCCGGACCAACTAGCCATTGTCGTGTCTTATGCTTGATGAATTTGTGATCAAGTTTCAAGTCAAGAACATATCTCTTTAAACGACACACACAACCCTGAAAGACTGGTGATGTCACGTTTTCATGTTCTATTGATCCTTGAAAGGCTTATGATGATGATGTCCAGATGACTAATTTGTGATTGATCTAGAGCATTGCCCATTTGGAACCAGATAACATTAAACATTTTTTCAGGGAGTCGCATATTTTTTTAATATTATTTTTATAGGAACGCAATGTGCTGATTATGAACGGATTCATACTTCTACTCGCACTAGGCCAAGCTAAACTAAACCTTTTTTTAAGGCCCAGTTCCACGCATGCCTGGTGATAAGTGACAAACATGGTTTAGACGTTATATTATAGGTACCATCGCAGACTAGTGGCTGGGATGTTAGGCGTAATCTGCAAACCTTGTAGTTACCCTACCTTCCGGATCCTTGCAATGCCAAATAATATCATTACAGTGGAAGGAAAAGTGAAGTGGTTGCAAGAATGGTTGGTCCATACCAGCAGAGCCCTCTATCACCGGTGATATTGTTGGTTATGACCCATTTAACCAATTACAAGCTTCCAGGCAGTGTGGCAGACGATCAATTCAACCCCTCCGTTGACCCCCTGACATAGACTGTCACGGAGAATAAGTTCGGTACGCCCATTTTCGCACGGTTATTAAATATACATATTATAAACCTTCCTCTTCAATCACTTTATGAATTAAAATAAACTCATCAAAATCCGTTTCGTAGTTTTAAAGATTTAAGCATACAAAAATACAGCGGCGCTTAATTGTTTTATATAATTTAAAAATTTAATTTAGTTTTTTTACGTATTTGCTAATCTCTGATATTATGTAATAATATAGAAGTAACTCACAAAGGCGTAGACATAATAATGATAATTACATAAAAGCTAAAAATGGAAACAGACAAATAATGTAAAGCATTTTTCAGACTTAAGTGAGCACTTATTAGTCTTATACGGAACAAATTACAGAGCAATCCATAAGAAAAACTGGTTGCCAGTTCTAATTATATAATCAGAAGGCATGTGTAGGGTAACCACAATTCTTAAGAACTGAGAGATTGAAAGTAAATAAAAGTACGGCCCAGAAGTTTCACAATTAAATATAGAAATAAAATTTCAATGAGTAATTAATCAAATCGAACTAACAATCGTTTAATTTTTTATCTATCGGTTTGTTTGAGTTAATGTATTCGTCAATTCCGCGAGATTTTCACTAAGTGTTTGGTAGTGATATAGAAAATAAATGTAAACGGTCTCGAAGAAAATGAAAATTTTTCGGAACTTTGATGAAATCGGTCAAATGGTGGTGGATGGTGTAAGGTCAATCTTTCGGCAATCCTAGCTCCGAACCGAAAAACGAATTTGTCATTGTGGCGGCAAGAATAGGTAAGGCCATGGATCCCCACGCGGACAATTTGCGAATATTTTTGTACAGATAATGTTAAGTGGTTTCATAATAGATATTGTTTTTTAAGAAGTTTGTACATGTGTTAAAAATCATCCAAAGGTTGTGGACAGCTTTTAATTATTTGTTTTTTGAAACCAATAATTATTTCAGCATCAGCGAATTGCTAGTTTATACGAAGCTGGACTGCAGAATCTGCGTTACTAAATGATGTTTTAGTTACAGGATTATGTATGCAAAGTATTATGGTATTTGAAGTTACTATGAATATAAATACTGTTACAGAAATAATGAACAAAAAAAATCGGGTTCCATCTTTCTTTATTCAATATTAATCAAGCAGACACTAGTCAGGTGCTACTGAATTTTAATAATTAATATTTATTTGACCAGTTTTATAGATTAATTAAAGTTGTATAAGGACGTATTTCATTTATTTTTATTTTTATTTGGTTCATTGGATTGGTTTGTTTCCTGTTAAGTTTAAAATAAAACCATTGGACTAGACATTAGGTCTCTATTATCACATTAATTTCTGTTAATACCATGTTTTTAGTTCTGACCTTATAACTTCTTATATTATGTTGGCCTTATTGTCATTATATGTAAATAAACAAATATATGATGGTTACCCTACACATCTATTTTGAGAAAACCCATAGAAAGTGATTAATTAAAGTCACAAAATCATTATAGGGACCTTACGAATGAGATTTTTTTACGTCAAACTCGATTGTTTAGCAACAAATGATGATGTCACCTCAATTAAATTAAAAAAGCGTACTATCCTACCATTGTAAAGCAAAGCCATCATTCTCCTATTGTGACTCGTCATTGTGTAGATACAATGACAATTTTAACATGCATTGAACCAAAACTGAAGTAAACATGGAAGTGTGGGCATTGAGCTGCTATAGTTGATTAGTTGTTCGGGCGTAATCCCTAATAGTAGGAGAGGCTAGGATGCTAAATGTGTAATCACTCCAGCGTCATGGGGAACCTAGTGGACTTTGTTAGTCAGAAGGTAGAAAATAAAAATGGTCATGTAAATATTTTTTAGCACTGCCTTGAGCATCCAGAAGCTAATAGAACAATTACAGTTGATCACAGGCAAGCTCTTTAGACACTTATCTCGTACATGTTTAATGTGTCTCCGATGATGGAAATATATCATTTCGACACTTTGCCATTGTGGATAATGACCACAGAACACTAACTTTTTGAATGTTTTTGACATTTTGACTTCCTTACGTCATGCTCAAATGTTTTTTATAAATTTAAATATGCGATTACTGGCTTACTGTAAACCTACCGCACTTCAATCTGACATACTCAATTATATTTTTAAAAGCTATGGCTGTCTCTTACTATAAGAGAGTCATCTGTTCTTATGTTATTGTATTACACAAAAATATCGACATCCCCGTTTTTCCCCGTGTTAGTCCGGGCTCCTTTGCAGAATAGATTATCTGCCTTCCTGTAAGGCAGCTCGTAAAAGGCAAGCATAGGCTTACCGTCACTAACATCATGACATCTGCCTATGTGGTAGAGTTTCGCAGCGACTCACCCGGATTGGTACCACCGCCTCACCTATTCCTTACCGCCATAACGTCATGACGTGTTCCAGTTTGCAGGGTAAGATATCCGGTAAACTTACTTATGCTCGAGGTCTAACCTCCCGGTCTCAGGTTGGCAACGCACCATTAGCACCTTTGGTGTCTCTAGGCGGCGTGGATTTCTTAGCATCAGGAAATCCGTCTGCTTGTTTGCCTTCCATTATCATAAAAAAAGTCGTCGTTTTCGCGAAACCCTATAAAGTAAATTACCTGCCCCTGCTCGCGCCTCATAGCCACTGTCGCAGAATCGTTGTACGTCAAACTCTCGTTTGTGACGATGGCCTTGCATTCGCTTTTCTCCCTGCAAAAAATAACAGGAAAATCAATACAAACGATTTACAACAGTTTCTAAAACCCTTTATGGAGCTGTAATGCAAATAACTTAGACAAAACATACTTTAAAACTAAACAACAGGAAATTTTCCTGATGGTATGAAATACACGCTTTTAGGAAATCAAGATGTTTTCCGTAAACGGTCGCATAGCGAAGAGTTTCACATATATAAAGAAACTCTCGCTACATTCCTGGGTTAGGGATCAGATTCAGAAGGCAGTAGTACTGGGAACGGGACGTATTGTACGGAAGTTTCTTAGTTTGTCGCCCTGGCCACTGACGGTTTAGTCAAAAGACCACCGTCAGTAAAAATCTGTTTTTTACACTTATATTTTTTTTTATAAAATGTGTAAATGTAAGACATAATGTAATTCAAAATAATATTAATATCTTTATTGTACACTAGCAGTTTCACGCAGCTTCGCCTGCGTAACTTGGCTTCTACTATACCGATTTGGATGAAACAAAGCCTATGTCACTCGTGGATAATGTAGCTTTCAAATGGTGAAAGAATTTTTAAAATCGGTCCAGTAGTTTTTGAGCCTATTCATTACAACCAAACAAACAAAAAAAGTTTTCCTCTTTATAATATTAGTATGACAAAACGTTATCACTAAACATAAACAAACATAATACAGTACAACGAGCGAGCTTATCTCCAGCAACAGAGATTTCTACCGGCTGACATGTGAAAAGTAGAAACAGAAACAAAGAATCGTAGACTTGGTTTAGATCTTCGAGTATTAAATCCAAAGGTTTAGACACAATGCAAGGATACATTGATAGCGTGAAAATGTGTTAAAAATGTTACTAAGTTTACGTATGTATGTATTTAATTATGTATGCCGATTATTTATTCTAAATCTGAACCCTAGTTTAGCGAGCACAGACATTGTGGTCACAATTATATGATGATACCACTATCCGGCTCTATTGGCTTGTGACACACGACCGGCTTTCTGATTTTTAATGCAATAGGAGGCAAACGAGCACGCGAAAGTGAGTTCTGCAATTTAAGAACAGCTGTAACACCAGGGGTCCCAGAGTAACGTTGCCATCATTAATTTATTAATTAATTAATGTAGACATAGCAATGGGTAACCTATAGTAATATCTAATTGAGCTAAAATTGCTTCCTACCGTCAGGAGATCATTGTTCGCTTTATTATAACTTAAGATATTATTTTTAGGAGATAACACATACTTTGTCAAAATATGCCTGTAATTTGTGTTCAATTTATTTTTAGTATTTCTATTTACTTTTGATAAATGTCTAAAAAAATAAAAAATCTATTCAAACAGGATTTGAATCTGCACCCTTTCGCAGCCGCGTAAACGGTAAAGAAAGGTATTAAAAATTTCGTCGCAGGACTTGAATCCTTAGTAGCTCAAATGGTTAGAGACTGAGACGGGATACAGGTGAGTTCTTAGCTTAAGCCTGACTTTGTTAAATCAGATATTTAGCTACAAATTTCAACTTGACTAAAGACAAATGCTAACGCTCATGCCAAATACTAAACAAAACAACTGACCGACAGATATGAAAAGAGTTTTGGCGCCATCGAGAGAAAAGATGGTCGACGTTTTTTCATAATTATTAAATTTCTTGTTGATATTGAGTGAAATTAGTCAATTTTGGTGGTATTTTATTCAGTGAACATGCACAAAGGAAATAATCGTGAAGAAATTAGCGTATCGTGTATTTAGGCAAAATACTAACGTGAAAGCCAAAACTTGAAGAAAGAAATATATGAAAATAATATCACTTTTCATGCAATGTATTTTGACTTCCTACGTAAGCTAAACGAGAAGCGTAAGTTTATTATTATCGCATATATTAGGAAAATAGTAATAATGTTTTAGTCTATTTTAGCAAATTTTTATCCAAATGGTTAATTTATTTTCGTAATTACGACTAATTTATTTTCAAACCAGGAACTTTAAACAATTAATATTTAATGATCGGCATTTCTAATGAGCATTTTCAGTGCTTTAGAACAAATTATTACAGATAACCTTACAGTTAAGCGTATAATCGTAGCTATCGTAAAATGGATTAATGATTGAATTAATGAAAACTAAAATCAGGAAAGACATTTATTACAATATGAAGTGATTATTTTTCTGTATTTATTCTTCGGTTCTTTGTTTTTGGTGTATTTAAAATGCTGTTAGTTTAGCATTAGGTATACAACACTACATCAGTTCATACGGCTTTGAACTTTGTCCTTATCGGCCTTCTCAAAGTAATTATGATGTCGTGGATCTGGTTCTTGTTGAGTAGATGATATAATAAAAAAATGTTTCATAAATAATTACATCAATAAATTTTGATGATCTTAAAACACTTTTTTTGAGATTACATGGATAAACAATCGATTTCCCTTATTCATTTTTTTATGTGAGAGGTCATCCAACAAGCACGGTTTTTCTGGTATCTTTTATAGACACCATAAGAGTTACAGGTGCGTTGACGTCCTATAGCTGGAATGACATGCCTATTGTGCAAGTCTACCGGCTACCCTATCTCCGGACCGGAACAGACAGAACCATTATGGCAGCAGGAATAGATATGGCGCTGGATCGCTACCCGGACAAGTCACTGCACAGCACTCTGCCACCAATGGTGTTCTTAGGGATGACCTAGATATAAACCAGTGCTCGTCTCTTATGAGCTGCCTGGCAGAGAGGCAGCTGGTCAAGGAAAAAACTTTGTTCACTGGCAGCTATGTCTCTTACGTCATTGGAAACGATCGTGTACTAGTTGCACCTTTTATTGCTACAGGAAAATTGACTTGAGACAATTACTTTACAATGTATTATAACAAAACCTTATGGTCATGACCGAGGTGATAAAAACATCTTCGTTACTATAAAAGGATGTGTTATAACGTTTAATTATATGTTAATTTACTAGACACAAAACTTCGTATTACTTGACATTAACAGCTACTACTTAATATTTGATCCTCCGATAGTAGCGCAGTCTGCCGGATCCCATGTAAAACATTTCAAAATAAATGACTACGTATAAATAAATAAAAAATAACCTTTTTCAGTGGACCAAATTGTTAATCTAAACCAGTCTCGAATTACCGTTTTATTCACAAACAAATTCTTCAAAATCGCTCCAGCCGTTAAGGAGTAGTTCAGTGACATACATATGCACACAAAAAATATGTAACCATAAAGATTATTGTTACAAATTTTCCTTGATAGTAATACAGTCCGAAAGCGCACTTTAACAATTGAGGAGTAGGGGTGTGACAATCCTTTTACCCGCTAATCTTGTACCTTTAAACGAGCAATTCTTGTATATATATATATATATATATATATTTCATGAAATTTAGTATATAGGGGGTTTCGGGGGCGATAAATCGATCTAGCTAGGAATAATTTTTAGAAAATGTCATATTCGTGTTTTATTGTTGTTGTTAAGTAACAAAGTCCGTTGTTAAGTAACGAAGTCAATGATTGTTTGCTTTGAGGTTAGACTTTTTAAATGTTCGTACTTAAATATAATTTCCAAAAAACACAATTTATAAAAAAACAAAAAAAATACCGGTCATCCAGGTACTTAAATATTATATTAGGATTATTGACATTACAAATTAATCATAAAGAAATCTGCTTTTCTCGATCTGGGGGTTTATTTAATTTATTCTGATATCTATTTAAGTATTTCTAGGTATTAGTATCGTCGACTAACACCCATAATACAAGCATATAATTTGCTTACTTTGGGGTTAGATTTAATTTGTGTAACTTGTAAAAGGATGTATACATATTTATTTGTCGCCTCTGTGGTCTAGCGGTTCGGTGTTGGACTTGCGACTCGGTGACTTCTTGAGGTTCCGAGCACGATCTCCGGGTCGGGACACAAAAATATAGAATACATATGTTCAATTTCTTAATAAAAATAATTTTGCCCGGGATCGGATTTTAAAACCACATTGTAAATTATTGTGCCTCTGCTTAACACTTCGGGGATATGGGCGTGAAGACAGTTTAACTTTATAGATTTATTCCCATAATGCAGTCTGTCATTTACAGAATACATGTTGATTCGTTCTGCTTGATGTATTTATTCGAGTAGAAAGAACGAAAATAATGTTTGCCCCAACAGATCAGACATTAAACCTTAGACACCTGGAATGTTGGTGACGCCAACGATAATGGCCATGCGAATGACCACATGCATCCAACCACAGCCTCCTAAAAGGTCGATGACGCCAAAATACGTTAAGGGCCTATTTCAGTTATACAAGTTGTGCAGGACAGAACGCACCAATAACGTCAATGTCTTTATAGTGTAGTGTAAAAGTGAACAAGTGTCTGTGCTCCAAATAAAAGTAAAGTGCAAAAACTGAGTATAGTGAATCAGTGTATAGTTAGCTTTATTGTTTACAATTTAAAAGTATTATCACTATTTTATTGTACTTTAGCTGTAAGATCGTTTATGTTTATATTTATTATGTCTTGTCTGGATATTAAAGAGTATTTCGTTTTGTTTCATTATACATTAAGAGTCCTCAAAAGGTAGCCTATGAGAGTAGTAGGGTCAGAGGCAAATCCTTGACCCGTCGATAGTTAGGAGAGTTAGTTACCATTAAGATCTCTATACATAATGGGTAAGAAATAAAGAGATCTCGTAACTAAACTAATACAAGTAGCCGTATAGCATAAAAGCTTATTTATATCTATAAAGTATGTAATGAATTGTTATTAAATAAATAAGCTGTTTTTGAAAGATATTTAAAGATAAAAAAGTAAATAAATTAAATTACTTTACCTATGGCAACATTGTAAGTTTAAGAATTAATAGAGTGGCAACAATGTAATACCACCAAGAGAGCATATTGTTCCTTATACGCATCACGGCCGCTCGCGTCGAAATCGTATAAATACGGCGCGATCTGCCGCTAGCCGTCAGTGCAGTGCGAGCTTTTAACCGCGCAACAGCCTCAAAAGAAGAGAGGTGAAGTAGTCCTCAAGCAAGAAGAAATCTCTCCTGGTGGTAGCCTGCCCAGTAAGAATAATATAGCGGTTTCCTCAAATAAAAGAAGATTAGAAAAGCTACTTCAGTGGTTGTTCATTCGGGTGGCTGGTGTTCTTTTAAGAATATACAGTCCACTTGCTCCGCCGAAGCTGACCTATCCCGTTTCGTTATACTGTTGTGCGCACAGTGCCATTTACCATCCTGTTTCGTGTAACGCAAGCGCTGTCGTACACACAAGTAATAATACAATTTTAATAATAGGACTAATACAAATTAGAAACCAGACAACCAATCAGACAGGACAAACTTAAAATCCAGCCTCCTAGATTAGGACAGCTAGTATCTTAAAATATATCTAAGATACCGAATACCTACCTATCCTTTGACCGCCTCGTTGGTTGAGTGGCTAGCCTACTCGTCTAACTACATCGAACAACCGCGAGGCTCGGGTTCGATTCCCTACGGGGGCAGGCATTTGTGTGATGAACATTTAGATGTCTGCATTTCCGGGTCTGGGTGTTTATTAAATATATTCTGGTATCTATTTAAGTATTTCTATGTATTAGTTTCGTTGAGTAACACCCACACACAACCCATACACAAGCATATAATTTGCTTAGTTTGGGGTTAGATTCAATTTGTGTGACTTGTCCAGGGATATTTATTTATTTATCCTTCTACGGGACTGGGGTTAAGACATGTATTTATATGTAAGATGACCTATACGTTCAAATGTTTCTCTAAATTCCAGATTTTAAGTTATTTGGTCACTTTATATAGTGTTTTGTTATATGTTCGTAATTTCGAAACTACTAAACTTATCACTCGAAAGAAAAACATATTACAAAACAAACAACAATTATAAATAATATATCGAATCAGTAGATTCGGGTTGAATCGCGGTCGCAGTATAGACAGACAGACAAACTTACAAGAATACCTAAATGGGTTACCTTAATACCTTGAAACCATGACATGAACTTGAAAAAACGCAAAAAAATCTTCAAACTTTGCATTTCAACGACAACAACCAAGATCTGACTAAGAGTGATCCAGAACATGATTGGATTCTCAATATACGTCCAGTAGTAGAATCTTTGAATGAAACATATCGTAAAGTCCCAACAGAAGAAGACCTTTGTGTAGATAAACAAATATGCTCCACTAAGGAGCGAAGTACACTGAACCGATACAATCCTAACAAACCACACAAGTGGGGTTATAGAGTAAGTATTTATGCTAAGTGGCGTTTCTGGCTTTGCCTATATAACAGAAACCAAAACTGGCAAATATAATGTACTTGTATTATTTCAGCGAGTCAGATTTATGTGCCTCAACTAACGCGTAATATATCATGATGAAAGAAGAAAGAGTATAGAATAATAAGTTGCGGATGTCAACAGGATTGATATTTCAACTGTCGCTTGCCAAGATATTAAAATCGTGAATCTAGTTAGCTTCCACCTATTCTGGGCAAAAACCTAAAACTGATGTTCAAGGATGGGAAAACATAAAGAGCCCGCGCAACATATGCCTTCAAAAGCAATGCCCGATAAAATTTACAAATTTCTATAGTGCGTTGGATTTACTCATAATGTTTGCGAAAAATACGGGGAAGTCTTATGTTACACTAAAACCAAGAATCGATTCAGAAACTTTCGTCTTTTGTAACATGTCATAATGCTGTCCTATTATATAAATTTTGATCACTTACCTCAGTGTAGCCTAGAAGCAACACTATTTTTGTAGTTTTCTATCAAAATAGTAAAAAAAATTAATAACCCAGAAACACGTGCATTTTGTTTTTTTGTTATCATCCCAAATCCAAAAAATCAAATTAATCACAGTTCATGAGTGATAGAGGGATAATATAAAGATGTACTCGTATGTATACGTAAATTTTATTTGCAAGAAAATGTAGTAGGGTTATCTCCATTTGTAGACAGGGTACTAAAATAGCTTATAGTCGTAAGTAATAATAATGCATTAAAATAATATTTTGGTATCTTGTCCTCATTATGTATGAATCAGTACGTATTGTTATTTAAAAATAAAAGTGTTACTCATTACCTACAGAATTGGTTATAGGCTATATCATCGACTAGTAAGAGAAGGCTATATAGAGCCCGAATGAGATTGCGTACTAATTGATATTCTTAGTTTTTTTTGAAAATGTGTGACATAGACATCAAAATTCAAAATAAACGTGCATACTGCTACCAATTTGTCGGTTCAATAGGGTAAATTTTGAATCTCCAATATGAACGAAATACGCAGTAAACTGGCCAAAGCTATAAGTATTAAAAAACGAGTGTGGATGGTATAATGGATTGTGGATGTTTTTTTATGATAATGGAAGGCAAACAAGCAGACGGATTTCCTGATGATAAGAAATTCACGCCGCCTAGAGACATCAAAGGTGGTAATGGTGCGTTGCCAACCTGAGGCCGGGATGTTAGGCTTCAAGCAAACGTAAGTTTACCGGCTACCTTACCCTCCGAACCAAAACACGTCAACGGCAAGCATTGGACGTTATGGTGGCAGGAATAGGTAAGGAGTCGGTACCAATTCGAAGCGAGACGCTGCGAAACTCTACCACCTAGTAGGATGTCACGGTGTTAGTGACGGTAAGCCTGTGCTCGCCTTTTGTGAGCTGCCTGTGAATGGTGGCTGTGACTTTTTCTAAAATCAAATTTTCATAGGTATTTACCCTGTGATCTGGGTTCACTGGGTATAATAAACCATCTGTCTCCCTTTCAGGTAGCTCGTAAGAGAGGAGCACAAGTTATAGGTCACTACCAACAAGACCACTGGTGGTAAAGTGCTGTGTGGCAATTTGCCCGTGTAAAGATCAACCGCCTTACCTCTTTCTGCTCCCATAATAACAGTGTCATTTTCCGGTCTAGAGGATAGTCAGTAGACTTGCATAATAGATTTAACATCCAGCAATGCATCGGTAATATCTCAATAGGTAAATGCCATTAGCTGTTTTTTTTATCCACTGTAGTCTCAGCATCATCTAGACGGTTGTAATCACACCCCAATCACACAAAAGTGACCTTGGTGGAAACTTTGTTTGAAACGAATCAAAACTTGGATTAAAACTACATTCCACACGGATGCAAACCAATGTTTTAATTCGTGTCTAACCCCTATAATTAAGAGAGTGCGCATGTTCCCTGACATATTACCTAATATGTTTTATAAAACAAAGTCCCCCGCCGCGTCTGTCTGTCTGTTCGCGATTTACTCGAAAAGTACTGACCCGATTTTCATTCGGTTTTCAACAATAGATAGAATAATTCTCGAGGAAGGTTTTAGTGTATAGTAAGTTTATGTTTTGTACAAACCAACGATATTACAACGATATTAGTTCAATATGTCGGCAAAAAATAAGCCGATCGGGAGCTTTCCTTGAAAACGCTTTGACCGCAAAACGCAAAACCTTTTGAGTTTTAACAAAACAATGTATGGTGGGATTTTTCCTCTTCGATAGATCTCAAAAAAGTAAGCGGTGGTATATGTCTATCTTTAAAGAATAACCCATAATAACCGTTTTTTGCGTTTACTTAAAACAGTAAAATGAAGGGTTAGTTAAGAACATATTTTTAACAATACATTATTAACCCTTAATCAAATAAATCTGTTAGATACGTTATGCGTGTAATTTAGATCAAAATTGCCATTTACACTATCAGAAAAAAAAATCACAACTAATGAGTTATCAAAAAGTTAAAATCTCCGGGCGCAAAATTAAATATCGTTGAAGCGTAGCAAAGACATGCGCGCTTACTGCATAGTGCATACCCCTTTTAACTTAACTTGAATAACCGAAGCGAAGCGAGGGCGGGCAGCTAGTTTTACCTAAAAAACAGCTAGAGTGTTTAAACATAGTTCAACAGTAAGAAACCGACTTCAATTTTGTTACCACCTCATCAACACAAAAAACCACTTATCGGATCTTGATCGTTCCTAAACAGGACTATTTCTGAATCATGATCTAATTTTCGAAAATTTTCTTAATAGCAATAGGCAACTGCCCCCTACAGACCCCAAGGTATAGTAGATTAAGCCACAAATGCAAATCTATAGGCTACCCTATTGTACAACACAATACGCGACAATAGCGAGCACTGAGCTAAAACAATAGATATGACAGTGGTGCTAAGCGGACACCACGCGACGTAAAATGAGTAACAAAAAACGTTTTCATGTCAGTATTCAAAAAGCTATCAACACTCAAGGTCGTAAGAAACCCGTGCAAACCACAAGCTAGCAGGAAAATTAGTACGTTTAGTTTCATAACTTTAAGTAAATTTATCTAAGTAAATCTATTCTTTAATATTATAACATTTATTCATATGAAAAGGAAAAGATTAGTATTTTTGTTGTATAACGAATCAATAAAACTAGTGAAGCGATTACAAAAAATATTTCCCTTGTTTTTTTGAATTGGCTTATATGTTGCTAACTGCGAGGTTTTTACAACATCACCGGGCTATTTTTGCCAAGCAGAGTGCTCAGCACGAGACATCATTATTTAATTGGATAGGACTATTCCCTACAAAGCCAGCAACAAGGGCTGTCTCCTGGGAGACCGTACCTCGATTTAGTGCTGCGTTCTGGTTACTGGGTGGACTTGATGGAGGAGTAGTGGCGGCTCGTCGCTCGGCGTTAGGCGCTGGGCGCAAGAAAGGTCTTCGTCGCTGAGACCGGCGGCGACGTTGTAGAGCAGAGGTGGGCAAATTCTTTTAATTCTTTTAATATTCAAGGTAATTTGCCCACCCCTGGTGGTGATGTGTGTTGTGATGTTTTGTGAATTTGTGTTCCAGTTGGGATTTCTTACGATAGCCGCGGTTAGTGGGTTCGGAGGATCGGATAACACGTAGCAGGGATTTCTCTTTTAGAATGGTACTTCTTTGAGTGACATGACGTGTAATATTTATTGCTAGAAAAAACAAGAGTCCCCCCGTGCAAAGCCAGGATGGGTTGGCGATCATACTGCTATTGTAAATGCAAAAGTTTGTATGATTGATTGTATGTTTATTACAATTTTACGAAAAATATACTGTTTTACTAAAACTTCACAGTAATATAAATAACATATAACATTAAAACAAACATTAAAATGTATAAGGATTTGTATAATTTTACTTACTTTATTTTGATGTTATTAATATTATTGACCGCTTCATTGGTCGAGTGGCTAGCGTACACGGCTAACTACACCTACTAACCGCGAGGCTCGGGTTCAACTACCAAGCAACGGGGGAAGGCATTTGTATGATTAACATTTAAATGTTTTTATTTCCGGTTCTGGGAGTTAATTAAATTTTTTCTGGTATCTATTTAAATGTCTCTACGTATTAGTATCGTTGACTAACACCCCTAACCCAAGCATATAATTTTCTCAATTTAGGGTTAGATTCAATTTAAATGATAGGTACGAGTATATTTGGCCTATCTCCAATTGTAGACAGGTTACTAAAAATAATTTATAGCCGTAAGTAATAATAATGCATTGAAATAATATTTTGGTAACTTGTCCTTAATATGTATGAATCAGTACGTATTGTTATTTAAAAATAGAAATGTTACTCACTACCAACAGAAATGGTCATAGGCCTAGAAACCCAATGAAATTGCGAAGTAGGTACATATTACTTTTTAATTTGTCATTGCGTACTAATTTTATTGATATTCTTGGTTTTATTGAAAGTTTGTCAAAATTCAAAATAAGAATCGTGCATATTGCTACCAATTTTTGTGTTTAAAGACTTCGCCATGAGTTGGTATAGAAGTTTTCGTATTAGGTTCAGTTTTGCCCCGTGTTGGTTCGGGCTTCTTTGCAGAATAGAACATCTGCCATCCTGCCAGGCAGCTCGTAAAAGGCGAGCATAGGTTTACCGTCACTTACACCATGACATCTGACTAGGTGGTAGAGTTTCGCAGCGACTCGCCCGGATTGGTACCACCGCCTTATCTATTCCTGCCGCCATAACGTCATGACGTGTTCCGGTTCGGAGGGTAAGGTAGCCGGTAAACTTACTTTTGCTCGAGGCCTAAGATCCCGGCCTCAGGTCGGCAACGCACCATTACCGCCTTTGGTGTCTCTAGGCGGCGGGAATTTCTTACCATCAGAAGATCCGTCTGCTTGTTTGCCTTCCAATATTACAAAAAAAACGTGTCGAAATCTATGACACTTTTGGTATACAAATGTATTTCTCTTAATTACCAATAGAGGCGCTGTTCAAAGTTTTCATACAAATTATTTACAGAAACGGTAGCGAGTACAGTAAACTTCACAAGCTTTAAACTCATGGTTGATTTTGAATCTCGAATATTTAAATATTTTGAGGTATTTACTCTCAATACTAGCGAATTGCTAACATTTAGTTAACTTTAAACAATAAATAATAAATAAATCTGATAGCATTGTTTTCGAAAGTATCTAAAACGACAAATCCGATTCCAATTTCCAATTTGCATGAATGAGATTTAAGAGTAACTATAATGTTCGATAGTTAACGTTATTTATTACTAGAAAATTGAAAATATTTTTTTTTTGCTGCCCGACACGGGGATCGAGTCCGGGACCTCAATAAGTCCGACGCCGGACCACTAAGCTACAAAGGCGATAAAGATGGTTTTTGTGTGTGCAGATAGTTAAGAGACTACACCCACGTATTAAATTATTTAATTAAGCAATATCTTGTCCAGAATATTATATAAACAATTTTTTCTTTTACGTCTCAATAAGAGGTTTTGTGACAATTTTCCTGTGTGGAGACAATTAAAAGGCTGGACAGTGACTTAGGCTACTTTTTATCCCTATATTTTAACAGGTTCCTATATGAGAGCTAAATGCCTTTCATTATATTATTTCATTCATAGCGCACTATTTTGCATGTTTTGTCATGCCATAATATGTATACATTTTTAGCGGAAAATTGCAAATTAAATAATTTTAGTTGGATTTAAGTATGGATTTTCGCAAAGTAACGCCTTCTTCTGTCAATTTTCTTAAATGCCTCTATACGCGGGCATAGTTGCAAGCAATATCTAGTCTCACAAACACCTACCTCATGTGTTAAGCACGCTCGACTAACCGATTCGATATGTCTGAACAACTACAATATAATGTTTATGATTCATTGGTTTCATTACTTCAGCTACTTCTCATAGTTTCGACCTTGTAATAGTCGACAACTATTAAACCCATAAAATAAAAGTGTTTTTATAAGATAACTAGCTTTTGCCCGCGGCTTCGCACGCATTATTCGGAATCAATTTCCCTTTGCCTATATCGTGAAAACATTCTGCTATCTTTTATATGTTTAAATTACTTTACTACATTTTACCTATCGTACTATTTGCAGGAAATAGTAAGAACGGAGAGCTGTATAACCTATTTCAAAGCGAGGTTTTAAGTCGAAGTGCTAGACTCGCTGTTTATAATTCTGTGCTTGTTGCATACAACGTTGTTGTATGGAAGCGAGAGTTGGATATGTCAGAATAGGCAGAAAAAGCATGAGAGTAGGATAAATGCGGTCGAAATGAGAGCCCTACGGACAATCTGTGGCTTGACGTTCGTTGACCGCATTCGTAATAGTAAGATCCAAAAGAGAGTGGGATTTAAATAAAGTATTGATTTTAAATGGAAACGGTATAAATATATAAATATGGTATCATTTGGAAAGAATAACCGATAAAAGATTGCAGACACAGCAGACATACAATCCAAATGTGGATGGACGTAGGTATCCGGGAAGACCAAGCTTAACATTCCACGATCAAATCGCTCGGATACTAGCCGAGGGTTGAGTCAAGAGAAACCGGCGTGTTTGTATGAAAAAGGTAATGAGTATGGAGGAAACCAGACAGATTTGCCAGGATCGTGAGATTTGGCACTCGATACTTTCTACCCCGTAAGGGACTTGGAGTGAAGATATTTTTGTTGTACATATTACTTATTTATTTTATTTTACAATCCTTTCCTTTTATGCATGTACAGATATAACTTATAAGAAGCTTGGGGAGCCTGGGCACCACTAATTAGATTGAACTCCACATAGGCAACTCAGACAGATCCTCGAAAGGATAGGACGGTATGACCCAGATATGTGTATTGCAGCGTCGCCACCACATATCCGACATCCGTCGCGACGGCGTCCGCCTTCTAAGCTGTAGTTTTGCCATTCACATTATGTTTACCATGACATTTTTTTTCTAGGACAACTCGACATGATAGTAGGCCATCTAAGGCCTTACGACGAATTTTAGTTGACGGTATAAGATTGTAGTAAGAATTGAATATTATGTCGAGACAGGTTTTATTAGCGCCGAGATGACCCCATCGCCGACTAGTGGCAATTTAGTAATTTTGTTCGCCTCTGTGGTCTCGCGATACAGGTGATGGACTCGACTGCATGAGGTCCTGGGTTCGAGTCCCGAGTCGGGCAACAAAAAGAAAATTTGGTTTTTCCAATTTTCTAATAAAAAAAATGTTGCTCGGGGTTGGATATGTGCTTGATTGGCGACTGGATATTTATTAGTTTTTTTTATGGTATTAAAAGGCAAAAAAGCAGATGGATTTCTAGAGACACCAAAGGTGGTAATGGTGCGTTACTAATCTGAGGTCGGTGTGCTAGACCTCACTAGGTTGTATATTCCACTAGGTTGTAGATTGATGTGTTGTAGCCCACTAAGATGAGTACAATCGCCTTTCCTGTAGCTTCTATCGATACAATAATGACAAAGTGTCTATTAATTATTGGTCACAGTTGTCTCTTAGGGCCATACCTCACCGGGACGCCATGGCGATGTATGACGCACTTGGCGACCGAATGGCGACGCTTTGGCGACGCAGGAACACTAGACCTAGCGATGGCAACGTCGCTGGCCACGTCGCCATGGCGTCCCGGTGAGTTATGGCCCTTACAATCAGGAATCTTATTTGCTATCTTAGAATCCTATTATGTATGAGTGAGAATCAAAAACTTTTGACCACTTTTTACGAAAATTGCACGGACAGAAAAGTATGCAATTTAGCACACTTATAGTTTATGTGTAGGAGAAGTGGATAGTGCTAACATTTTTCAATAACAATGCTTATATATATATTTAATGCACTTTAAATCCAAAAATAAAACCTTATAAATACTGCCATGCATTTGCCACGCACAAAAAAATATATATTGACAATAACGATAAACGATCACAGATGACACCTAAAATATTTTAATTCAATTTGGAAACAAAGTGCTTACTTAGTCTTAATATATATGAAGAAGGCGTTTTTGTGAAAAATATATTAAAATTTATTATGGTCGAATTTTCGGCCAATGGGCGGCCACTAGTATAAATAATAGACCATTACATTATCTAAGGTTACTTGAAGCTGACCTAGATTAATAAGTTTCCAAGTTCGACTTCCAATTAAAAATTGTCCTTGGTTAAGTAATAATTCCGACAAACTAAATGAAACTCATATACTCAGAGGCATGCATGACCAATTGATTTGTTTATGTCACAGACGTCTCTATCGAGAAATCGCAGACGCACTTCTGATAATTTCGATGTAACGTCAATGTTATTCTCTTCTGTTACTGTGGCCATTCACTTAGATGCCTGCAACGTGTATTGACGCCTCGTAAAGTGTAAAAAAAAAAGATTTTCTGTGCTTAAAACTGACCAATAGACGGAAAAGTATAAACAAATCTAAAACCACTTGCTCGTTTGCCATTGCGGAAAACTTTTAAATGTTATTTCGCTAATTTTGATTTTGAATTATTTGTTCAAGTCCAGGGCAGGTTTAAAAGATAAGAAAAAGTTTTTTGCGAAAAAACTAAAACAACATTTTACTTTTTCCCATACAAACTGAACGAGTGGAACGAAGTTCGCCGTGACAGCTAGTCCTATTAAATTAAATATTATAAATGCGAAAGTTTGTATGTATGGATGTATGGACTTTTGTTACTCTTTCACGCAAAAACTACAAAGCCGATTACGATGAAATTTGGTATGTAGGTAGCTGAAGACCCAGAATAACATATAGGCTACCCCGGAGTTATACCGGAGTTCCCGCGGGATTGGGACTTACGCGGGTGAAACCGCGGGGCGCAGCTAGTATTACATAAAAGAAACAAATGTATGTCTCAACCAAATTCTCAACGAAAATTGATTTGAACAAGATGTATGAAGTTTTCAAAAACCATGAACGTGACTTTGCCATTTGTGTAAATGCTATGTATAAACAAGCTATTATAAGAGAGAAATATTATTTTAATGAAAAATTATACACTTTGTGAAACCTTATCCAACTTAGATTTAGCTACTTTATTTACACCTTAAGTACCTACAAAAGTATCTTAGAAGTAGAGTGTTAAATATAGACGGGTTATTCATTATTTATACGTTTTTTTATTATAATAACGATGGCATAAGTAATAAAATGATAATTGTTGGTCCGGAATAATGAATTGTATTCAGTTCAATGTTACTGGAGACGGTAAACTAGGTATAATACCGTCATTATATAATTGCTGTCATTGTATCGTTTCTTTATTTTTAAACTTATCTCCGTAATATAAAGTGCTAGTTTCTTACCAGGGACTTCCTCAGCGTCTGTCGTTAAACAGATAATAATAGTTGGTTTGGGAAAAAATGACAAAAGTATCTTCATCCCCATACCCCGAAGGCAAAGGCACAACCAAGGTACCCAGGATTAGTCGCAGACACTAAGTTCCATAATGTGATAGGTGACAAGCCTATCGCCAACAGGATACATATCCAATCCCTGCAATGTTTTCTTTTTCATTTATTAGAAAATTGAAAATTCATTTTTTTGTTGCCCGACTCGGGAGTTGAATCCGGGACCTCAAGAAATCAAGTCCGACGCTGGACCACTAAATCACAGAGGCGATTAAATAAAAAATAAATACTTGTGTTTATTATTATTTTTTTTAAAATAAAAAAAACTAATTTCCCCGTCGGAAAAAGGAACTAATATGCACGCATGTATTCTTGCAAATATAATTATGACATATTTAAAAAATCGATGTAACAATATCTTCTACTAATTCGCAACTGACAGGAGCATCTTCTGCCTGAGTAAGGGAAGTAGGACGTTGTCATATGCTGAGGTAACATCTTAAAAAAACTGCAGCTGGGGATTCATTTTTAGAAAATGATAGCCTAATAGGTATAATAAATATAGAAAGATTATCCATTGTGCTCGGTTCCTTCCGAAAACCGAACTGGCTATTAGGTAAAATGTTCTTGCTTTCTATGAACCACTCTAGTTGGCTTTTTACTAGGTGTTCAGTGATCTTTGATAGTGTCGAGGCAAGGGCTATAGGTCTGTAAGATTCTGGCAGCAAAGGATCTTTTTGAGGTTTTAATATGGGGATAATTAAATAGAGTTTCCAGTATTTTGGAATTATTCCTGATTCAAAGATATTATTAATTAGTTAGAGAAAGTAATCCTTGGTGTAAAGACCAGCATGCTTTAAAAAAGAATAATGAATACCGTCATAGCCTGGGAAGGAGTCCTTTAGGTGGTTCAGCACTATATTCTTTTCTGAAGATGTAAAGGGGGAGTCTAAAATGTGAGTGGAACTAAGACTATTATATGTTAAGGGAAGGTCAAGAAAATAGGGAATTGATGGGGGCGCTAGGTAATTAGTAAAATGGCATTTTCTCTAATCGTTTTATCTTGATTATTATCGCTTTTTGGGATATAACTTGTTTCGATATTTAAAACATGGGAATACCAATATTAATATAAACAAACAAAATGATTAAGTAAAATGCTGAACATTTAATTCCAAGGAGAAGACTAAATATAATTTACTAATAAAATAGACTATTTTACTCATTTTTAAAGCAAATAGTTATTAATTAACTCACAAACAGGAAGGTTTATTTTCGTAAATTACACGTGATTACTAAAAATAATTATTACCGTAAACAAACAAGTATCGGCTAAATAATTCATGTATTTACATACATAAACTAACAGAAATAGATTCTACATGATACAAAAAAATTAAATAGAAGTTTTTGAAATTTTTTTTAAATTTTCAATTTTTTTTTACTGGACAAATTAAAAAAATCTGTAAGTTTATGTTACTTGAACATAGTTTTTTATTACATAAATGATACAAAAATATTACATGCTAGCTGCTGCCCGCACCCGTCGATATTTGCGGAAAAACACTAAGTTGAACGGACAAACCGATAAAAATAATTAGTACATAACGCGGGATTCTTTATTTTTTTTTTAAACTGTATACAATACATAGCAATAATTGTTTTTTTAATATTTCATGTACATATTTAGTTTTATTACTGTTTCATTACATTGTGTATAGATTACAAAAAAACAATACATACCTACTTTAATGCAATAAATATAACTACAACTAGCTTATCTTTAAAACTTGTTTAGCTTTTTTAAAACCTGTCTTAATTTAAGCAGTAGAACATGTTTTTAAATTATTGAAATCTATAAAAAATGTGCAATGCTTTAATTTGGGATTATCTACGTATTAAAAAATTAACAGCACGTTAAATGTCACATAACCAAAATGTTTCTTTCTTTTTTTACCGACTCCAAAAAACAGGGGAGGCTCTCAATTCGATTATGTATGTTTTGTTGTGTATTTTGTATGTTTGTTACGCGATTACTCGGCCAATAGTCAACCGATTTTAACAGTTCTTTTCAAGAAAAATAGGTTACTATTTTGATGTGGTCTCATATTAGTTTTATAATAATCCGACCAGTGGTTTTTGAGTTATATCTTGACGACCTCATTACATTTGTTCACTACTAGCTGTTGTCCGCGGCGATGCCCGCGTGGTCCCACAGGAATATTATTTCGGAAAAACTATCCTACATGTTAATCCAAGTTACCTTTCATATGTGTACCAAATTTCATAAAAATCGGTTTAGCAGTTTTTGCGTAAAGGAGTAACAAACAGATAAAATTTCGCATTTATAATAAAAAAAGGATTATAAGATTGTAAATAACTTAATCGAACTTAAAATGCAAGAAACCGACTCCAATTATTTCGTTACCACGTCGCGGCCGCCATTTAAAAAATATTTTACTGAGAAATAAATCAAAGATGTATGTTCATAATTTTGTGTATGTTTAAGATATCATCGTCATTGATTTAGGATATATGTAGATAAAACTTTTATGAAACCACTTCGGAGTCATGACTCTTGCCAAAAACCACTGGCGGGTACCTATAAGGATTTCCATACGATAAAAAAAATAGGTGTTAAGAGTAAACTTATCTCATGGAAGGGAGAAAACCTTCGGGTAAAGTCTAGTTTCATAAGCTTACGTATTATGTAGTTAAGAGCCTGTATATCGGAGTTTATTCAGGTTTTTAAAGCAGTTCGTTAACCTACTGGTACGAGAAGGTTATCGTATTGTTGATTTTTTAAATTCCTTTTTGCAGGTTGGATACTTAATCAAAATGGCATCTCTTGTGATATTATCAAAAATACTACTACAAACTAAGCCGACAGACGTCAAGCTTTTCTAACAACGATTTTTTCATATGAACCTTCTGCTGAAAAAGACACACTACAAAAAAGATTAAGAAAAAATTTTGTATCGCAGTTATACATTATGTGTAGGAGAAGCGGAGAACGCTATTATATTGCAATATGATCGGTGAAATCGGTCCTTAGACGTGAATCTAAAAAATAAAAAAACACGTGGCATGAGGCAGGCGCATGCGAAGTTCGGCGGGCCAAAATGTGATTTGCTTATAAATTAGAACATTTGAATATCATTGGGTAACAGTATTACAACTTATACTTCGAAAAAGGTCCAACGGTACATAAATCACCGTGATTTTCCTCATTGAGAAATTCTAAATATTTTCCTTAAGCCTACCTACTTAAACAAGCGAAATAGCGAAGCCAAGAAGCGAGTTAAAATATTAGTAAGTAATCTTTAAAATTTATAAGACACCTAATAAATATATTAACATATATTTCTTATAAACTTATATAGGAAAAACCTAGGCCGCATTTAAATTTAGGGGAACATGTCACATCGTAATCTGAAGAACGTATCGTTCTATGAAGTCTCGTATGCGTGTGAAATGTAGTTAACAATAGTAAGGGGGCCCAAGTTGATATTATTGCAGTAATTTAGGAGCGTCAGTTTTAAATATGGGAGATAACTTGTACCATGTTTAAACACCTACATTACGGTAATACAGGTTAAAACATAAAGGTGCGCGTGTAGGATGGTCTTCGTATATCTGTTGGTCACAGGAGATAGCAAATATAAAACAGGTCATTTGACAGTTATTTGATGTACACTTTACCCAGTGAGCATCACTTAAAAGATACGGAATCAGCCCCCAGGTCGTCAACATAAGCAAAAAAATATGCTCTATTAAGTACGTATTAAAAACCATTAGTCGTGACATGATAAAATTAATATGGGAGCACCTTGGAATTGTGAAGAAGCTATACTTATAAAGTAACATGTCCTGACTGACTGATTCATCATCGAAGAGCAAAAACCATTAGTTACAGCCATGAAATTTGGTGATTATTGTCGTTTAATTGATTAGACACCCACTTGGACAGAATGCCAAATGTTCTACCTTTAGGGGTGAAATAGGGGTTGAAAGTTTGTATGACAGACACATGAAAATTTATTTTTTGGCTATAAATTAAAAATGAATACATACGTTTTTAAGCGTTTCTAGGATTTCTACCCTCTAAGGGGATGAAATAGGGGTTGAAAGTTTATATGAAAGTCCTTATAAATGAGCTACATATTAACTGCCACGTCAGCAAAGGCGCGGGTAACAGCTAGTCTTCTTATAAAAATATCAAAATCAGTAGACGCGATTATTCTACCGCTTATACACAAAAAACCTGTGAAAAACCTCCTCATTTATCGGAGTCGGTTACAGTTAGTATATTATTATATAGTATTCTACGCAATATGAGTTTCCGGATGTGTTTCCGGTAAACAAATGCACTTCACCAAATGTCACGGATTTCGTAAAGCTACAAGATTTGACCGACCTTGCATGGTGTTTAACATTATGTCTTTATGTAGTTTCAAACGTTGTCGTTATTAACAAAACACGGCACTTCCCGTAAAAACACACCTCATCAAATGTCATTGACGTTTTAGAGCTACAAAACTGATCTTACATTTTTATTTTCGATTATTGTTTGGATCTTGAAGTTATGTTACGACTTTATAGTCCAGTGAAGCTGTAAAAACGAGGTTAAGAACATGTTAACCATTTCGAGAAAGAAGTTTTAACTGGAGGCTTTTTTTTTCTTTGGAACGACAGTGTTGCCAACCTCGCAGTTTTTACAACTTCGTCGGGCTTTTATCTGGAGGCTACACTCTCCTAACAAAGAACTTTTGTCATTTCCAAATACTGCCGACTCTCTAGATTATGAAATGGGACATACCTTGGGCCATTTTTAAACACCTATATTACGTAACAAATCTCTATATAAAAGTGGGCGTGAAGGGCAGTCCAAATTTTTTGGCTCGAGCATGTCAAATTAAAGTTCACACACACAATAAGTACATGTTTTAATTTTTATAATGGCTAATTGACATATTTGCGCCATCAGAGACAAACAAGGGATGTATACTATTTAGATCTGATAAGCTCGCCTATTATCAAGATATTGATACTGAAATAAATTAGTTATTTTGGCTTCTAAGCCCTCAATGCATCACTTTAAAAAAACGTTAGAAGACTTTTTTATTCTCCACCATCGACCACAATCGACAAAGTTCAGAATATCCCCATGTCGCTGGAATGATTGCACTTTTTGAATCTCGTGCTCCCCTATCATACGTATAACATAAGATTATTTATGCCAATAAACGCATCTCCTAATATATTAAAGGTTTTTAGATCACAAATTATTTGTTTGACTGTGTCTTCGGCTAGTCGTAGGTGGTTGTGCCTCTGCCTAACTCTTCGGGGATACGAGCTTGAAGGCGCTTTTAGATCACTTTTACAACTTTATTGTAGTGACTTATGTACAAGTGTTTTAAATTAGATAAGGGATGTAAAGGTGGTAGGTAGATAGATTTTTTATTTAAAGCTAGGATGAAGTAGAGCATCATATTCTAGCGTGTGACGTATAATTGTTTTCTTTTCAAAAGCTACTTCAAACTCCCGCTTAAAAAAAGTAACTTACGCCGTGGAGGCTTCGTCTTCAGGAACCATGGCGATGATATTGACACTCATGTTCACCCTCAACATGTAATTCACCCAACACGCGAAGAACAGCATGATGCCGACATTGAACCGTGCTGGTATCACATCTGAAAGAGAAGATTGAATTAAGAAATAATTAAACATTAACTGTCAAGCATCGGTTTACAAAACCCAAGATGTACATTCGACAATCGAAATCGTTCGCTAATAAAGAAACAGTATTAAATTTCGCTCATTTCAATAGTTTCGTATTATTTTTATCAATTCACACTTAATTGCACACATGATTTTGTAACAACTTCAACACGCATATTTCGCAAATAAGTACATTTTCTTTCTTTTCTTTCCTATCTTTTCTTTCTTTATATTTTTTTAAATAGATCTGGTTTAAGCTATATAATGAAAGTGAAGTATGAATACTATGAATAATTTTATTCTGGTCTTGTAAGGAGAAATTCACGATTGCAAAAACTTTGCCAGCTAATGGCAACGATTTTGTGTTTCCCTAAGTATTTTCTATAAAAAACTGGTAAAGTAAAAATATAATTGCTTTTCGAACTTTTTATAAAATAAATTACCTACAACTGCAGTTTTGCTATTATAACCGTCATCATAAAACATCGCTAATTATCACCATCCTTAGATGGACGATTTCCCCGTATACGTTTCAAAATATTTGCCAGTTTATTTGTTGTTCATACTGTAAAGGACTGTCATTTTTTGCCTTAGTCGGTTTTTCCGGAATAGTCTAATTTGGAAATATTCAAAGCAAGTGTGAATAGACATCTCCTAGTTGTTTTTAATTATTTATATGGGATACTCACGATAATTTTTATTTTATTTGTCAATATTTCAGCCTAGGTTTGCACCTAGGCTTTGATGTCAGGTCCTTCTCTCGCAAATTTCGTAAAAGCTTAGGGCAAGTGCTAAAATGAAAATACTTGAAGAAATTCGCTTATCAGATTCTTTATCGTTCTCACTAAATGAGCTCAGGACTCTACGCTTTGCCTTGTCATGACTTTCTATGGCAACTTATAACAAAATCGGGTAACTTGATGCCAAATTTCACCGCCTCGTTGGTCTAGTGGCTAGTTCAGCGTAAACTACATCGACCGACCGCGAGG
>NJDD01038001.1:321338-335141 GCA_002245505.1 Calephelis nemesis
CTATCGGTTTCACATTAATAAAAATAATAAATGGTTGACAAACAGGCATTACACCCGCGTATAATTTGCTTAATTTTGGGTTAGATTTAATTCGTGTAATTGTCCAGGGATATATGTTTATCTGTTTATCAATTTCATTAAAAGAATCTACCAATTAGTACGACTGACTGTACTTGTCAAATCGTTCTGAGTGCGTTATATCTAGTTTAGACATTCAATCTCAATCTGTCAGCCCTGCTACTCAAGATCGCGACCTCGAAGAAACCTGAAAGCTCGTTCGCGGAAGAACACTTTCAAATGCAATGTCAATGTAATGGTGACAACTTCATAGAACCAATGTGACAAAAAACTAATCCATAATAATTTAAATGAAGTTGGGGAAAGCGAAAGTCGATACTCTTGAACTAGTTCAAATGTTTTTATTCAGATTAATCTATACATAATATATTGTTTTTGTTAGTTTCTGTTCAAGATAGCTATAACCGTCTTATTAATGTTTTCTAAAAAGGCTAAAATACTCCAATATTCAACCGGTATCATTGTATATATTACACTGTGATACAAACTATAACATCAACTTTATTTTACTCTTATTTTAGTCTGTAGTTGTTAATATTATAGTAAAATTTTAATGACGAAAGTTTAATTTCAACTTAAATATTTTAACTACTTTAAATTTTTAGTAAATTAAACAAATTGATCCAACCCAAAATAATTAAGCACTGTATATGCTCGAGATATGGTTGTCAGACAACAACACTGATACATAATCATTTAGGCACATCAAAAATACAAAAAACCTAAGTGCATCTTCATTACCACTTTACCATTTCTTCCTTAAATAAATTTTAAATTTCTTATAAACTGGTTTATGTTATACATCATGAAGAGTAACTTAGAAACCAATGGCCTGGTCATGATAAAATTTCTATAGGACCACTTTCAAATTCTAACCTACCAGTAAAAACACCATGCAAATTTGTTCATTATTATGATATTATTTATATATTATTATTAGCCGAGCAATCGCATAACAAATACACAAAAAAACCGAATCAATAAACTCCTTCTCTTTGAACTACTACTAAAAGTAGAAAGACTGGAATAAACATAATAAATATCCAGAGAATCTCAGCCATCAAGAGCCAAATTGTCAATAAATCAAATAAGACTTAAATAAAAGTAGAGTACTTATTGCAACTACTCAATTATGTATTGAAGTAGCCAACTCAATAAGCTGCATCGGGTTATTGGACGATTCGCACGAATTTAACTCGCACGAAATGTGCGAATCGACCATTTTTAAAAATATTATTTTTGTGTTCGATTCGCACACACTTAATTTAATAGTGTGCGAATCGACACCTCTTAAAATATTAAGTAGGCTATTGGCACACCTTGTGTTTTGTGGGATACAGTTTTGATTAAGTACGGAGCACACTCTAGCACAGTGTTTAGGCTTATATATTTTTGATAGCTATAATATATATTTAAAAACTAAGTAACTAACTATTTCAATATTTATAAAAAAGCTTAACTTACTTTAGATGCATGCTATCTTTTTCAAATAAAGCAAAAACAAAAGGGATGGAATATTTTAGATATGTCAGATTCGTCCGGCCACGTCAAATTGTCTTGTTAATCTTCGTTTTCCGAGTGATAGATTATACGTCTGTAGAAATGTCGTGTACAGACTAATCTGACAGCAATAAAAGTGTTTTTGTCTCAATCAACTTCTTTCGTTGAAAGAAGATAGCGATAACTTAAAATTAGTTTAGTGAGTGCGATACAAAATTACCACCAATATCGGTAGGGTTACTCTTGAACATCGATTTCATGCAAATTGGAAATTTGAATCGGATTTGTCATTTTACGTACTCTGTAGCACAATAATGACGGATCGGATAAAATCATATATTGTATATCATTAATTAAACTTTAATAATTCACTAATATTGTGTTCAGCCTAAAGTCGAAAGTCTTCGACCAGTGTGTGTTACCGGTGATGACATATGGAACTGAGACTTGGCCGTTAAATGTGGGCCTCTTAAATAAGCTCAGAGTCGCTCAGCGTGCTATGGAGAGAGCTATGCTCGGTGTTTCTCTGCGAGATATGATCCGTAATTCGCAAGAGAACGAGAGTAACCGACGTAGTTCAGAGAGTTAGCAAGCTAAAGTGGCAATGGGCAGGCCACATTGCTCGCAGAACCGACAACCGCTGGGGAAGAAAGGTTCTCGAGTGGAGGCCCCGCACCGGAGGACCGTGGTGTTGGACGACCTCTCACCCGGTGGACTTGTGACCTGGTCAAAGTCGCGGGGAGTCGCTGGTTACAAGCGGCTGGTGAACGTGACTTTTGGCGCTCTTTGGGGGAGCAGTGGACGTCCTCCGGCTGATGATGATGATTATGATGATTGTGTTCAAGAATACATAAAGTGACAGATTTGATACCAATTTCCAATATGGCATTAATCGAGATACAAGAGTAACCCTACGTGCCATCTTATGTGTCGAATGTTGCTAATTCAAATTGATTTGTTTTCCTTCTTAAATATACACACATTTAGGAATCCGTCTATTTGTTTGCTTTCCGATACTATAACAAAAGACAGGTAGTCAGAGTTTTGAACAAACGTGGCGAATGTGCGCCTTAAAATTTTAGTCGTTTTAATGTGTTTTATGTAATACTAGCCGACCTTCCTACCGCTTGACGTTGATAGTCTGTACGAAAAAAATAATTGCTTTTCCTATTTTTTATTCAATTTTCCCAGTTTTTCTCTTCATACCTTCTCCTGTCGATTATTAACACAACCAAAAAAGGATTACCAAAATTGGTCCAGCCGTTCAGGCGTGATGCGATGACCTGACGGGAGATAAGTTAACAGCCATTATAAAGATGGCAACAAGCAGTGTGATATCCTGGTGGTAATAATACCTTATTATGGGAATCTTAGGTCACATATGAAAGCATACCATATGGACTAAAGCATATGGACTAAAACAATAGCAAGTACTGACGCTATATTTGCAAAAATATTTGTACCAATCCGGGCGAGCTGCTGTACAGCACTGCCCCTACTTCTGCT
The DNA here is from genome assembly GCA_002245505.1 of Calephelis nemesis. Lineage (NCBI taxonomy): Eukaryota > Metazoa > Arthropoda > Insecta > Lepidoptera > Riodinidae > Calephelis > Calephelis nemesis. The sequence goes on from NJDD01038001.1 coordinate 324,423, forward strand.
TGCTGGAATTCATTTTTTCGCTATTTGCAACTGGAAAAAAAAGCGGTTAAATGTGTGAACCCGAATAAACTTACTGAATGTTTTTCTCATTTTGACGTATTTAAATAACATTTTAACGAAATTCTACACTACAACAACTATTCTATCGTGTAAATCCAAAACACTGTAAAGTCACATACAGTGTTTTGTCTCTATAGCGCTTATTCGTTTTCTGATAGCATAACGGATATCCCCATTCCCTTAAAATTAAAGTAATAATGTGTTTTTTGCTCATTTTTTTAATTGCTATTTACACCCATATCTTCTAAACAGTACGAATTATATTTCCTTAACACTGTATCCAAACTTAAAGTGTTTTGACTTTACAAGATCCTTTTCACACTATGATACAGTGTTTGGCCATCGCCGTGTATTCAGTCGTGTTTGAGCTGGAACTATGGCTCTCGTTGTATCACTATCTCGCTCGCACTTACCGTATTTCTAATTTTTACAATGGTTTGCGCGGATTAGTCGCGGTTCATACATTAACGGACACGCCATCGAATAAGTTCTTTGTTTATATTTTTTCTTTTATTAGTGAGTCGCATACGCAAAAATGAGTAATCAACGCAATAGATTATTAATTAAGTTATCACAAACTAATAAGCAGTATTACAATGATTCTAACCATATGACGAATGCTTCTGAGTTAATATCTGAAAACGATATTGAAGATATGTGTGATTTTTATTTACGTGACATAAGTCCAATTCCAATGATGCCTTTGAGTGAATCTTTACTTCAGGACTATATCGTAGAAGTTGGAGAACAGAAAAAAGAATACACAGTGTTACTACCCTATCAAGAACAACAACAGTTTCCAAAATTCGAAAGTGAATGTATTGAAAATCCTATCACTGAGGTGACCACAACAGTTGCTCTCGTTCATTCGCCAAGACCATATTTAGGTCACCAAAAACAGGTACTGCCTATCGATGGTAGCCTCCAACTCTTAAGTGGAAACAAAATACAGATTATTAGCTCTGAAGTCATTGTGCCCGCATGTGAGCCTGAAAATAAAATAGTTTCAGCCAAAGCTTTTACTCCCAAAGAAGACAATGAAATAATTAACTTAAATATTGTTGGTACATATTCATCATCAAGGGAAGTAGTTTATTTAACATCTACAAAAAAAAATACAAATTGTAATTCTTCTATGTTTATAGATCGTAACATATCGCAATCACCCTTGTCTGACACATCAAAATAGGAACCACGAAAGAAAGTGAAGAGAGCAAGAGACACAATCAGCATGACCAATTTCAAAGAGATAAACATCCTATCTTAGGACCATGTCAGAATGTTCCGGTAAAATAACGCAATCTGAAAGAGCGGAAATATGGGAACAGTTTTGGAATATGGATAGACAACGACGACGTGATTTTATATCTCGACAAGTAGAAAGAGTGCCAACGATACGTGCAAAACGGCAGTCGCGGAGAAATAACACTTTAAAGTGGTCTTTGAATAAAATCCCAGTATGCAAAATTTTCTTTTTGCATACTTTGGGCTTCAGTAATGACGAAGCCGTACAATCTGTTCTCAAAAGTAATTATCTTACGGGTAATAAATACCCTCATATCAGTACAGCCCCTGATTTCAGAGGTCGCCGCAAGCCTTCCACTGCGTTTTCCGAAGGATACCAAAAGGATATGGAAAGTTTTATACTCAGTTACAAACCCGTTTCGTCTCATTATAATGTTAAACATGCACCTAACAGAAAATATTTGCCAATTGGTGTAACTTTTTCAGGTATTTACAAACACTTTAAACAGCACTGTATGGAAAATAACATGAAAATTTGCAGCCGGCCACATTTTCATGAAATGATACAAAAATTAAATTTATCTACAGCAGTTCAACGCCAGGATATTTGCACAAAATGTAGAAAACATGAAGAAGAACACAAAAATATGCCTAGACCATGCAACTGTGATAATTGTCAAAATTTGGCCCAACATCTCGACAATAAAAGAAATTCGAGAAAAGATTTTCAAGAAACTGAAAATAAATGTGAGTTATCTGAAGGTAAAGAGCTTTTGTTCACAGTTGACATGCAAAAGGCTATATGTATGCCAATAATTGACATAAAAGACAGTTATTTTTCCAGAAAACTTATTATGTTTAACGAATCATTTGTTCCACCTGGTAAAAATAAAAAAGCCATATGCATAGTTTGGCATGAGGGTGAAAGTGGCAGAAAAGCTTACTACATAGCGTCCACATTTGTTTACTTTTTGAGAAAATTTTGCCGAGATCAAAAATGTATCCATTTCTTTTTAGACAATTGTAATGCCCAAAACAAAAATAAGATATTGCTTTCGACGATGATAAGAATAATTAATGATAAAAGTACATCAATTGATAAAATCGTCTTGGAATACTTTGAGCCTGGACACACTTTCATGGCTGCAGATGCGGTGCATGCTGCAATTGCAAGAATATTAGCTTCATCTGGAGAAGTTTATGATTTTGAAGATTTCATTCAAAAAATTAAAATCTCCCGAAAAAATTTAGAAGTAGAGGACCACAAGGACATGTTTTTAATTAACAATGATAGAAAAATTTAATTTCCCAAAGACTGGAATCTGCAAAATTTAAAGGTGATTGAATTCAAAAGAGGTAAATTATCATTATTTGCCAAGAATGATTACAATGGTGAATTCAAAGAAATACATTTTTTAAAGAAAAAAGTAGAAACAGAGCTAAGAACAAGGTTAAAAGAAGGAGATGTTGGTGATTTATTTGATAATATTCAGAAAGAATCTCAACCAAGAGGAATCAACGAAATAAAGAAAATAGAATTACTTGAACTTTGCAAAAGTATGCCACAATCACGACGAATATTTTACGAGAATCTTGTTGTATCTGATGTCCCAGATCTGTCTACAAATGTTGATTCAGATGTTTAAAAAACATCTATGTTATTTATTTTTTAAGGTTCTCATTGTGTTCATTTTATTAGTATTATAATTTTAATCATATGAAAGACTGACAGCTTTTAATTTTGATGTTCCTATAAAAACAAAATAAATAAATATCATATTATGTAAAAACACACTTTTATTTCATAAAAAAATATTGTCAAGGCTTTTGCCTTGCCTTTGTAATGTATTTTACGGTACAGTTTTATTGATTTAAAAATATATACTTATAGTTTGAAAAAGCCAAAACACTGTATCTTGCAGTACAGTGTTATAATTTTATAGTGCAACTTATAATTATTCATGTTATCAAAGTAAAACAAGTTTTATTTTTTTTTAAATTGACTATTTTATTAACTAACCTAAAAACTACTTGGCTAGAAAGGTAATGATAGTATCTAATATTTGAGGTGGGTATCAAGTATTCAGTCATATTAGTAATCCCAGAAATCACGAAAAAAAGGAAAAAACTTTGAGTGTCATTATCTCTAAATGAGTATTTTACAAGTACAGTGTTTTGGCTTTTCACGATAGTATTAACTGCGCCTTTAGCGATGGTGCTGCCAATTACAATTACACTTCGATTTTAATGTCATATTGGATGTTGCCAAATACAGACTACCGTCTTACCGTTTAACCGTCATTTTTCTGATTTGGAAACATTTTTTTATATATAACCCTAACACTAAGGGCCCCATACTCAGTCGGCCAGATGAGCCAATCACCGCGCTCCCCCGTTCCATGATTACTATGAACAATGGCGCTCCAAAGTAAACGTCTTAAGCGACAAATCACTATTTTTGACACTATAAAAGTAATTTGAAAAAAAGTATAAAAACTGAAACACTTGTCTTTTAGGTATAGTAATTATCTATGTTTATGTTAAATCTGGTGTCGATATTTTCACAATTGAAGTAGACAGAAAGCAAAAGCTTTCAAAAAAGGGTTAACTTTTTGATTTTTTTCTGTCGAGCAAAGAGAAATGAATCGTGTTTCGGAAACACTAGTCTAGTAAAGCATATTCATGTTAATCTTGTGTATTTTTGTCAGCTAAATCCATGGTTGCTTTGTATGAAAAAAACAGTAAACTGCTGACGTATTTTAGCGTACATGGCCCCTTAATCATGTATTCAATGCTAAAGTGATTGAGATATTAATTAGTTCTTTATTATTTCGTCTAAAATGAGGACAACTAAAACGGCCCAGGTCACGGTCCATCTTTTTATTGTAAATATTGAAGAAATTGCAAAAGGTTCCAAAATAAAAGGCTAATCCCAAACTTACCGGATAATTTACTATCGTAAAAAAATTTCCTGCAAACTTTTCTTCGTTTTTAGTTACTTAGCTTAGGTACACGATACTAACAGAGATTATTAAAAATATTGTCTTTGATACTAATAAGTGAAGTTAACAAAATTAATTACAATTTGAGTTGCTGTTTTCAAGCTATACTATCTTCACGCCAAGTCTCTTACGAGGTAGGCAAAGAATATCAAATGCCAAATGTCACGATCGTTGCAGTCGGTTGGGTTCTTCCACATTTATTACACTTTTCATACAAACACCCCGGTTTAGGGGACAAAAAAAATATAATGGTGACACCATTCCCTCATATATTTTTTTTAATTTTTGCAGTTTTACTGAGCTCATGTAGTTTTTATAATAATTCACACACACACACACACACACACATTAACAATTAAAGATATTCCCAAACATATAATGAAAACGAAAACTTAACGTTCTCGATGAAGTTCTCGTTTTTAATAAAGATGAACAGAATCTTTATTTAAAACTAATCGTAATGTTATATAATTTGTTACAATTACTTCGTTACCCAGTTAACGATAATACGCGCTATTACCTGGGTGAGTTTAATGCTTCAGACGTTAAGTAATACAATATTGTGGTTATTCAAGGTCACAAACAAAAGCTAGGACCTAAAGAGACGTCGTAGTTTGCATACCTACAATTTTTTAAAAAGAAAAAAGGTATCTTCACGCAAATATCTCCGTAGAGGTAGGCAGAGGCACAACCAGGGCACTAACGTCTAGCTGAAGATAAATTTGATAAGTGGCAAGTTTATCGCTTGCCGGGCCCATATTCCATCCCAGGCTACGGGTTTTTTTTTTTAAATATCCGTTTTCAATTTTTTTTTGTTGCCGGCCGGGGATCGAACCCGGGACCACATGCAGGTAAGTCCAACACCTGGACCCGCTACACCACAGAGGCGATAAATATTTTATAACAATAAATAAATATTTTTATTTCATATTAACCTTACAAGAGGCAAGACCGACGTCAGACCACTAGACTATCTCTATTCCCCGGGTCGGGCAAAAAAATAAATAATAGAAAATGAGTATTTTCAATTTCTTTTTAAAAATTACGTTGCCCGATTTTAGCTATACGCCCGGTGGGTGATAGGCTTGACAAATATCACATTGTGGAACTTAGTTTCTTAGGCTAGTCGTGGGTACCTCTGCCTACCTGTTCAGAGATATGGGCATAAAGATACTTTTTTGATTTAAATATACTTGAGAGCCTATAATTTATCAAAACACTTATTAAAACTGGAATACTGACTGAAACAGTTATTACAGACTGTCACAGAACACAATGGCTATTTATTATGTACTTCATAAAGACTGACGACATAACTCTTTTGTGTAGAGCAAATTACAGACCGCAATATCAACTCAGTGCACTGTGTTTCTGAATACGTTCTTTACTCAACACAGCTTATTACGTGACTTCATATTTTATTGTTATTTTACCAATTCCTGCTGCCATATGGTCAGAAAATCTCATTTTTGTGTGCTTGTATGGAAATAACTGGTAGTTTTTTTTATCATATTGGAAGGCAAACAAGCAGACGGATTTCCTGATGGTAAGAAATTCCCACCGTCTAGAGAAACCAAAGGCGGTAATGGCACGTTGCCATCCTGAGGCCGGAAGTTAGGCCTCGAGCAAAGGTAAGTTTAACGGCTAACTTACCCTCCAAACCGGAACACGTCATGACGTTATGGCAGGAATAGGTAAGGCCTACCAAACTGTTTGTTCAGTAGTCTTCTTCTTCTTTTATAACTGGGGGTAAGCAAGGGTAACATAGACTTAGTCTTACACAATTATCCCAACATCTCAGCCACAAGATTGCGATACGTTTGCATCATTTATGGTGCCTATAGGCCACGGTTCTCTTACCATTAGGAGACTCGTGTGCTTGTTCGCTATTTTATAGAATAACTAGATAAGAACCCGGCTAAGCTCGGGTAAAATGTGACATAATATACATCTAGGTTCAAAATGTAGGTAGATATTTCTGTAGTCACCGGTTTTCAAGGAATATTAAAGGTATAAGCAAGACATAGATTCGTATAGCTTTATTCATTATGTTTAATAAATATAGTAAATAAAAACTGCCAAAGTTTTTTTTTAAATCAACATTTAAAGTAAAGTAACATAAATTAACAAAACAATTTGCAATAAGTACTTATCCGAGAATTTAGCAGAGATTATAAAGGAATATTCTCTTTTACACATCACAAAACGAAACGTTTATTAACTACCCAAGATGGTGACTGTGATTTGTCTGTCAACACATTAGAATATAACACAGTGTTTAACAAAATACTCGACAATCCGAATTTTGCGGATATATGTTGTCGACTCAAAATCATAATTTTTTTATGTTTTATTATTCAAGTAAGGTTTCAATCGAGTCTACCGTACCCCTTGACGAAATTATTAATATAGAAAAACGACGGGTTGCACTACGGGAGTGCCGGCAGAAGTGAAAACTTGGATATTGACGTTGTGCATATTTGATATTTTGCCCGAATTGCTTTAACTGTCAGTATAAAAGTACTATAATTTATGTGGAAGAATACAATATTAATTTATTGCGCTATCGTACACAAACATGTAAACACTAACATTCGTGCAAGCGCTCTGCTACGTCTAAACGAAACAGCAGGAGCAGGCATACATTTTCGCCTCGTCGTAGAAAGAGAGGGGGATACTTTCTGTTTACCCTCCGTCTATCGTCCTATCCGTCTTACGAATTTTCGATCAGGGCACGTGACCTCACGCGAGTTTAGAAATTTTTACCCATTCCAAAAAAAAGTGCGCAACGCCGCTAAAGAAGTTTTCACATCAAAAAAATTAAAAAAAGTACCTACTAATAAGCTATAGGAAAGAAAAAATGGAGCAAATTGAAACCAATTTTCTTATTGGTTGAAAGGTTGTCAAGGTTGTCAAAAAACATTTGGCGATATATCAAATATTTGCGTAACGGTGAGCTAGTAGTCTCTAGACGTCCGTGTAACGGTGAAAGTATATTAATGCACGGCCCATGGCCTAAGCTAATCAACCAGCGCCATAAGACCATGTGTTTCGTTTCATAAATGTCAGTCATTACTGTCGTAGTACTGACGCGAAACTACTTTTACTATTAGTTACGTGATAAAACAACAAACAAGTATAAAAAAATGTGTGTGTACTTATGTACACGCGTTAGAAATTATACTTCTTCCTCGTAATAAGATAAAAATCTTTCTAAAATTTTTATCTTTTGCCTTATTTTACATTTGTAGACAAAATGACACTAACCATAGAAAAAAGGTATTTAATACATTAAAAGTTTTATTATAATGCATTATTTAGTTAAATGAAGTTTATTTAATATTTAATAAAAACTAAAATGTTATCTATAGCTAACTTCATCATGTCGGTTTTTCGTGACGGTGTGCGCGCGCATCGTAAAAATTTACCCTCATCATTTTTTCATAACGCGCCAAAAGAAGTATAACTTCAAAAAGGCAACTGTGGCTTTAGGTTAGTTAGTTAGTAGTAGTTAGTAGTGTTGTCGGTTAGTTGCTGTTCTATGACCGAAATGATATGCCAATACTGTCTTATAGTAGTGTCTTATTGTAATATATTGTAGTAAGACTACAGTAAGAGTTTAACGCAACTTTTACTGTATTTTTTTTTTGTTATTATTATAGTATTAGTATTACAGTATGGCCACAGGACCCTTCATTTGGTCCCAAACAAAGGGGCACGTAACGAAAAAAATTGTTACCATGAATGTGACCTCGGTAAAAGAATTTATATTAGAAAAAGTTAACATGATAGGACCCGACGAATGGAAGATAGTATGTGATCATTCCATCAAATGTGAGGATGAGTACCGGAAATTTGAGCCTGTGTTTGATAACCATCCGGATAGATTCGTTTTAAACAATGGTTCCAGCAGCCACAGTAATGATTGTGAGTTTGAAATGTCGGGTATAGAAGTCATATCAAATTCTGATTCATTGATAAATGTAGGTATATTCATTGTTGAATTTTGTTTTATTAAAAAAACTGTTCTACTTACTGGTGTCAGAAACTTATTTAGTTAGTACAACTGATTTATTTAAATTCGATTTTCTTTAATCTGGGGTTTATATTTTGGTATCAGCTGATGGCAAGAATCACAGCATACTTTTATTTTTTAATTGGCTGACCTGATAAAAATTTAAGCGAAATGATTAATTACGTAACAACAACTCAATATAGATCTTTAAAATACGTTCTTAATTCCGAAGTTTGACGAATATAGCCGAATTTCATAATTTAAATAGTATGTGTGTACTCCCTATTTCAATTAAAAGAAGAAAAACTTTATGCCAGATAGCAGTAAACCCAACCCTACTAGGAGAATTTTGTAATAACCGTTAACCTCCCGGGCTCATGTGATGCAGCAATACCTTCAATTTTTTTTCTGAAATTAAACCTACTATTAACATGAACAAAATCAAATCTGCCTTGTTCGCTCTGCGCGTGGCATTCCACTATCCTCCCTAAGGGCGTCATTCGTTCCACTCGCGCCCTATTAGGAAATCAACAAATTATAGATACTGCTCATAAGCAATATAAATTTCCAATTAAAGTTAGCAATTATTATGTTCTATCCGTTCCTCCGATATGTTAAAATTCTCCTGGGTTTGATCTTTCAAGAATTGGCAACCCTATGTGTAACTCATTAAATAACACCTAAAGGTACCTAAACATACTTGGATTGGTTCCCCCGTCTTACCTATTATTCCTGCCGCTATAACGTCAGCGCTTGCCGTTGACGTGTTCCGGTTTGGAGTATAAGGCAGCCGGCAACTTCCTTTTCTTGAGGTCTAACATCCCGGTCCTTTGGTGTCTCTAGGGGTTGTGAATTTCTTACCTTCAAGAAATACGTTTGCTTGTTTGCCTTCCATTATCATTAAAAAAATCAAAATCATTCAAAATAATTGGTGGAGTATTGCGTAAGAAACATACAAAAAACATACAAACGAATTGCGAATCTGCTTTTTCTAGCGATTTAAAACTAAGTACCTACGGTCGATCGTAAGTTATAATATTATAACGATATAAAAAGTATCTTCAAGCCATCGAAAATGTTAAACAAAGGCACAATGTTGTGTGTCAAGCCAAACCTATCGCCAACCGGGCATTTCACCAATTCCTTTTTTTTTAATACTAATGTGTTGCCAACCTCGCGGTTTTTACAACTTCTCCGGGCTATATTTATCCAATCCCGGCAATGTTGCTTTATAGGAAACTAGCTAACCCGGCAAACTTCATGCCGCCTTATTTTGCTGACATCACTACAACAGCGCCACTCCAACTGTGCTCCAAACCAGAAACCCATTTAAATACCAAACTTCAACCAAATCGGTCCAGCCATTTTTTTATTTCCAATGATAACAAAACTAACACGACACAAAAAATAAGTAAAATTGGTTCGGTTCATCCCTTTCGGCGCGTTGCGGTGACCAAGGGAAATAAAATTACTTTTTTATAAATGAGATTGAAAAGACATTTTAAATTCTTCGACCCGGAAATCGAATCCGAGACCTCATGCAATCAACGCCAAGACCACAGAGGTGATTAACACAGGCGCTATAACAGTATACTTATTTTAATTAGTTGTCTTGTCATTAAGTAGCTATCGAAAGATTGATGTTGGGCGAGATAGCAAATATTTGCGTAACGGTGAGCCAGCTCCTGACGAGTTACGGTGAAAGTGCAAGAATGCAGGGTCCATGGCCCAAGCCAGCCGTCCGGCGCGGCGCCATGACGCGACAGTGACAATCTTGGTGACACTCATTAAGTGTAACAACCGCATACGTAACTGAATCTTCTTAGATTTAATTCCATAATATTAAGTTACCGCCTTCGAGGTTTTGGCGTAACGCTGACAACCAACTGCGAGGTCCGCGTTCGACTTCCATTGCAGACATTTGTGTGAATATTTGAATGTCTGCATTTCCGAGTCTGTAGGATTACTCTTGTAGCTATTCTACTCTTAATAGTAAATACATTATTTTATCGAATTCGTTGGTTTTATTTAACTAAATGTTAATAATCCGCTAGTACTGTGTTCAAGATTTATACCTAAAATGACATATACGATTCCAATTTCCAATTCGCATTATATCGAGGAGATTCAAGAGTAACCCTACTGGTCACGTTAGGCTTGACTTACTTTAGAGGCTTAATATAATAATCCCAATTCTGTAACGCACCATAACTTTTTTTAAATGACTAATGTGTTGCCAACCTCGCGGTTTTTACAACTTCACCTGTTTTTGTGGGCCGAGTAAAGTACTCAGCCCGAGACATCGTTATTTAGATGGATTGGACTGTACCCTACAACGCCAGCAACAAGGGCTGTCTCCCGGGAGACCGTATCTCGACTTAATGTGACATTATGTGA
>NJDD01038001.1:335317-366149 GCA_002245505.1 Calephelis nemesis
GACCGTATCTCGACTTGGTGCTGCGTTCTGGTTACTGGGTGGAATTGATGGAGGAGTAATAGCTTGTCGCTGGGCGTTAGGCGCCGGGTGCAAGAGAGATCTTCGTCGTCGAGATCAGCATGACCAGCATGACTAATGTCTTGCGAACCTCGCGGTTTTCACAACTTCGACATTCATTCTTCACAACTTTAACGTGACATCACAATCTTAATGTGACATTATGTGACAAGGGGCAGGGGGGGATCGAAAGCCTTGTGACGTCACATTATAAAATACTAGAACGCGAAATTTATATGTGAAGTGGTTAACTTCAATTACTTCAACGTTGGTCATTAGTTTAATACCAACGACCATCATAATGGAAATAACATCAAACATGCTAAACATTCTATTACTTTCTCACTTTTAATACAAAGCTGTAAATAACTTTGTACTTAAGTAAACAGGTTGGAATTCAGTGTTTTTATTTTTTGATACATGCATAAGTTTGAAAAATGTGTGACGTCACATTAGGGGGGACGGGGACCTTCTAAAAATGTGACAACCTGTGACAAGGAGGGGTCGAAAAGTTCTAAAATTCGCGTGACGTAATTTATGGATGGCCCCTTATTTGTAAAGCCCATTGGTCGTTTATTCCGGTATCTATTTCAGTATTTCTATGAATTATTATTGTTGTGTTACACCCATAATTCAATCATATAATTTTGGGATTTAATAAATTTGTATAATTTTTCCAGAGAATATTTACTTACTCGTATTCATTAGGTACTAGAAATTACCCGAGGCTACGCCCACGTAGATAGTAAAGTAACAGAAGAACCCGTTTTAGTACGTTATAATAAGGATAAAGGTATGAATAAATGCACTCAACCTGTCTAAAAACCGGCAATTCTTATATTTTGTGAAGGTAAAAATATCACTGAGATTCCATCATGAGATTCAAACTTGGTTGAAATAAGACCATCTCGGAAGTACGCTTCATAATATTTTGTTTTCAAAATCGTTTCAAAATAAAGAGGAATTCGACTAAAATACAGAAATAATTAAGCCAGTAAAACTTAAAAAACCGACATTCCGAAATATGCTTCTCTTTTGTTCTTCTTTTACGTCGCAATATCGCTTAGGTTTTGATATAACTTTTATATGCAGAGATAGTAACAGGAGAGAGACACAAGCTACTGTTATCCTTAACGGGCTCCAAACGCGGAAAAGCTGAATAAATAAACCACGCAAATGAAGACTCGTGCAACAAATTTTAAGTATAGATTAAAATAACTAAATGTTGATAACGACATGCACTATTATACGAGCATGAATATTTATAAGTAAAAGAATTACATATATTTTTTAGTATGCAAGTATCGCAAACGCTAAATTTAGAAATATATATAAATTGTATTATATTCATTGACATAGTTAGATACCCGTACTATCATACTTTTCTCAATGTCATAATCCACTACAATATTTTCTTACGTGTTTATTAGTACTAGAGGTCGCCTAGTAGGTAGTTTTTAAAAAAATGCTGAGAACAATTTTAGCTTAAAATTTGTTCCTCTATCGATTTCTGTGGTTATTTTTCACACAAAAAAATTCACCCCCTAGTTGGGGTGGAACTCACCCCTAGGGAAAAAGCACACATCGGGATAGGGTACATTTTGCTTTTTGAGGTATTCCCTACATGCTGTCAAAATTTCATGAAAATCTATGCAGGTTCAAAAAATTCGGAGGTGATACCTCTTTTTTACCTTTGTAGCCGGGACTATAGCAGCAGTGGTATCAGTAGTAGTATAGTTAAGTAAACTAGCAATATTTAATCAAAAGAACGATTTTTATTTTTGTTTGCGAACCAGTTTGCCTTTGATAGAACTAAGTACCTACTGATATTTGTACTGTGCTTCTACATTAATAGGTACTTCTTTTAAACAAACTAAAGGATTTGTCGTCGTAAGAAGCCCACGTCGCTTAAACTTATAAAAGAGAATTGGCACCATTTTTTGCAAGAACCTTACAACGTTGCCAGAACTGTTTATGATAGTATAAAATAAATGAATATATTTAACGATAATAGATTTTTAGTATAGTTACATATTATAGTTCTACAAAAAGAAATGTCACCGCCTTCACAAGTCCCATATAACGGCGTCAGAGCTTAATAAGCTTTACATTATAAATCAATTGCAGTTCGTTTTTAGTCTCGCTATAACTCGAGAACGGCTAAACCGATTTGGCTAATTTTGGTTTTGAATTATTTTGTTCAAATCCAGGGAAAGTTTAAAAAAGGAGAAATTGAAAAAAAATAAAGGCCCAAGAGTTTCCCATGAAGAAAAATTCAAACAAATCAAAATTCTAACTGTATCATCCCAGTATCTCTGAAAATTTATACAAACTAAAAGAAAACTAGGCAAAACAATATTTTAATTTTTATCAAATGAATTAAACGCGTGCAACGAAGTTCGCCGGGACAGACAGTATCAAATACATAAACAAATCCGACATACTTTTTGCATTCATAATATAATTTGCCAAGGTATAATAATTTATAGGTCGATATCCAGTCGTTAACTATAATTACCTAACCATTAAATTGACTAAATACACTGACGGCCAAATAACTCAAGCTACTGGTAATTTTAAACTAAATAATGGTATTCAATATAAAACATGTGAATAAAATTTTAAAGTTTTGTACAGAATAAATATAAAAAAAGTAGGCAACGCGAGGTTTTTTATACAAACACAAGTCACGAGACAACGTTATTTTAGTAGGATTGGAAGCAAAAAACTAGACAGGTTTTTAATTATAATAAATAAACGTAGCCTATACATAATCACAACATTGAGTGTCTTTCATTTTTATGATATTGGAAGGCAAACTAGCAGACGGATTTCCTGATGGTAAGAAATTCACGCCGCCTAGAGACGAAAAAGGTGGTAATAGTGCGTTGCCAACCCGAGGCCGGGATATTAGGCCTCGATGTACCGGCTACCTTGTCCTCTGAACACGGAANNCAACGGCAAGTGATGACGTTATGGCCTAGGTAAGTTTAACCGATTCTTACCTAGACCGAAATTCGACATTATAGAACAATAATAAATAAATGATGTCGCCTCTGTGATCTAGCGGTTCAGTTGTTGGACTTGACTGCATGACGTCCCGGGTTTGAATCCCGGGTCGGGCAACAAAAAGAAAATTGTTTTTTTCCAATTTTCTAAGAAAAAAAAATGTTGCTCGGGATAGGTTATTATGTGCCCGGTTGACGATAGGCTTGCCACCTATCACATTGTGGGACTTAGTGTCTTCGGCTAGTCGTGGGTGCCCTGGTTGTGCCTCTGCCTACCTCTTCAGGGATATGGGCGTGAAGATATTTAGAACAATGATGCTTTTAACTAATGCTGAAACATTTCTACCAATCCAAACGAAGTCAAGAGTGAAGGTCACAGTGTTAAAGACAAATAAACCTTGGCTTGCCCCATAAAAGCTGCTTGGTTTGAGTTTGAGTGGGTTTCTATACTTTCAAGAAGCCTGGAACAAAAGACCCATACCTCTACAGATCTTAGAAAATTCAGTTAATGCCAATTTTAATAATCTATCAACTGCGGATTGAAATAGGCATACTAGAAAGTTTTTATTAGGATATCTTTATAAATTACTATTGGCCCGCCCCGACTTCGCACGGGTACAAATATACATATAAACCTTCCTCTTTAATCACTTTATCTGTTAACAGGAGCAGCATCAAAATCCTTTGCGTAGTTTTAAACTAACTACTCACCCACCTACTACAATTGGGTTGCATTTTTTAGAGGAGGCAAACGAGCAAGTGGTCACCGCCGCCCTCGGACATCCGCAACACCAGGAGTACCACAGACACGTTGCCGACCTTTAAGGAATGAGTAACTCTTTTCTTGAAGGTCCCTAAGTCATAATCGTTTGGGAATACCGCCCTCGGCAACTGATTCTACAAAGGGGTTGTGAGGGGTAAGAAATGTCTTCGGAATCGCACAGTTGTAGATCGCCACGCATCAAGATGATGGGAATGACGCAAAATGGGCATTGAAAAAATATTTTAAGAAGCTTAGTTAATTTATCCGCAAGTTTGTTATTTACCTACTTTGAACGTGTTATTGGCTTTTATATTCGCGGATGTCTCCTCTATATTACGCAACATTCATTAATAAGCATGAGGACTACAACTTTCTACATACAGGATGGATATGTTTTGTATACTCGACAGAATAATCAGTTGCCTACTTTAGGTCAGTGACGGCCAATATTAATAATCTATCTAAAAGTAAAGTATCTTCACGCCCATATCCCCGAGAGGTCGGCAGAGGCACAACCAAGGCACCCACGACTAGCCGAAGACACTAACGGCCAATATTAATAATCAATCCTAATCCAAAACTCGCTGTCCAAGATTGATATTTTGATCTATTTTTATGTTATCGCTTGCCAATAACATATCTGTGGACAGGATAAGTATGGAAATTACGTATGGGATAGGCCGTCGGATACGCAGCTATCTAAATTGCTGGAAATCCATCTTTAGAGAAACATTATTAACATTGGCCGTAAGTCCCACAACTTGATAGATGGCAAGCCTATCGCCAACCGAACGCATGTCAAATCCAAAATCAAAATGTTACTTTTAATAGAAAATTAAAAACACTAATATTCAATCTTTTTGTTACCCGACGCAGGGATAGAATCCGGGACCTCAAGAAATCAAGTCCGACGCCGGACCACTAGACCACAGAGACTACCGATACAGAAAGGCCCACTAGATATTTGTCGCTAAAATATTTTTGTTAATTATGGAAAATTAGCAGTGGTTGCCTGGTAACTGGTCTAAAATTATTTTAGATACTATATTAGATACTTTTATCTTACGACGAGAAAACAGATGGAAGCATGTTTTTTTTTATAGCACGAGACATAAAAGCAGGCAGCTTTTTTAAAACGTTGCATCTTAAAAATACTTAAGGTAATGCTGATGAGTTGCTGCCTATGATGAAGGCTAGAGTGATAAGTCCTTACACACATTGCCAGTCTACTAACTTAGACTTCATTTTGTAACGTGCCAGCGGTAAGTGGGTTACTTTAGATATTATAGCAGTTTTAAATACGAGTATGCACATTTTTTTTAGTTTTTGGCATTGAAGCTTGCATCTGCCATTAGTCAAGGCAAATTAATTTAAATTATTCAGAATTAGTCATAAGTCGTCATTGTCATAGTCTTCTTAGTGAGATTTGACTACTACGAGGAAACACACGACACATTAATTTCTTCAGGAATACTTTATTTTTGAATTATAACTGAACAAATGAGTACAAAATGCCACCAAATTAACTAAATAAATTCAATGTGTAGGTATACACGAAATTCAATATTTAGAAAATAAAAAACTGCGAACTGAATTCTCTCGATGCCGCCAAAATTTACGAAATTTCAGAAAAAGGATCTTCACGCACATAGTCCCGAACCGGTAGGCAAAGGCACATTCAGGGCACCCACGGCTACCCGAAAACACTAAGTCCCACAAATGTGATAGGCGACAAGCCTATCGCCAACCAGGTACTTATCAAATCCCAGGTAATGTTATTTTGTATCAGAATATTGAAAATACGAATAAATAACTATTAAAACTATTTGAGATACTAAACTACAGTTTAAAAATCTCATGATTTGGGGCCCAATATTGAGTGTGAACTAAATTTTCGTATTTGAGTATAAAGCAAAATATTTGCACGTTTTCAAATTTTTATACAACTTAGGTTTAGTTTCGTTCCATTTTTTATCGCACGTATTTTTTATGACACAAGTATTATTTATGTATGGTTATTACAACGTTTTGCACGTTTTAAACACTTCAAGTGCAAACAGTTTAATTATGTTTATGTCATCGCCTCGTATTATCTTCACTTCTAAGAAATATAAAAAATGTACTAGACATTTTTTTATATAACACGATACAATACAACCAGGTTTCTTGATGGTAAAAGACAACCGTCGCTTAGACACCATAGATATTAATGGTGTGTTGCTAACTAGGTCACGTGTACAAGTCTACCGGCCACACTGTCCTTCGGCACGTAACACGACGAGTCAAAACAGTGTCATTCGATATTTTATTGGAAGGTGTAAGGCTTGAGTCACACGAACGACAACCATAAACACACGATGTGGTCGAGCACATATTGTATTAAAAATTATAAGCACAAATCATATAACATTTTTGTAATAACGACATTGGTGATACCTACCAACCATAGTACAACCACTAGCGACCGCAAACTACCGCCCGGCCACACCGCAGATACAAAGTTGCGTCAACGCTTCGGCATTGCGCACAAAGCCATAGTTAAATTTTGTGACTTTTACTTCTTCTTTGTACCAGGGCCTCTAGAGTACAGCGTGTCACGCTAGAAATATTCATAGTTTTTTGAAGTAAAAACTTCTTTAGCGGCGTTGCGCACTTTTTTTTGGAATGGGAAAAACTTCTAAACTCGCGTTCTAAACTTGCGCGAATGTTCGTGTTGTCATGTTTGTGCATGATAGCGCAATAAGTGAATATTGTATTCTACCACATAAATTATAGTACTTTCATACTGATAGTATAAGCAATTCGTGCAAAATTATTCCCTAACCATTCCAAAATATCAAAAATTCACAACGTTAATATTCAAGTTTTCACTTCTGCCGACACTCCCGGAGTGCAACACGTCGTTTTTTAACATGACGTCTATGGCGTCTATATGCCACAGTTATGTCTTACCTTCAGGCGAACTGTGTACTTATTCGCTTAAATCATTATAATATTTTGTCAGTGTCAAATCGCAATTACATAAAACTGCAGCGACACTATTTATACTTAGCAACTGCGTGGCTACATTTTGTCGCTGCGATTTTGTGTGTTTGTCGTACGTGTGTATCAACTCTTAGTGTAGAGAACGTTCACATCATTGCATACAAGTGTTGCACTTGCTCCATATCGTGTTTTCTTTTTGCATACTAACGACTGTTATGATGTTACAATACTTTAAATGTGATAGAAATACATTTCTATCACATTTAAAGTATTTACTACGTTAGTCAAATACTTATCACACTCGTCTTGCTACCCTACATAGTTTACAAAGATTAGGTTCGATTTCTGGTATTTACTTAAAATTGTAATGTAACTACAACCGTTTTTGTCACTGTCGTGTTCTGAATTAATGTTCAACAGTTGTTTTATTTAAATATTTTTATTAAGTGTAAATAGAACTGCATAAAAGGCACAACTTTTTAAATAAAAAAAATGTTCCGCCTTTTTCGTGACCTACACGTAAAAATACACTTAAAGTTACATCTTCGTCTTTTTTTCGACTCGGCTAAAATAAAGTTAAAAGCCTTAGTTACCTACTTTTTTGCCCCAGGGCCTCCGGAGCAACGCATACTTGCACTTGTACCTAATATTTATAGATTTGTTTACGTGATAAGACAGTGGGCAAGCACACGGCTTCCCTGATGGTAAGAGTGAGTTATAGACACCATAATGTTAAAGGTGCGTCGTAGACCTGTGGTCGGAATGTTAGGCCCTTTTTCAGCGTGTATACACCACTTTCGGAGAAAGGAGCGGATTATTCCGGACTCCATCTGGCTAAAACCTCTAGCTGACCATCCTCTGTACGTAAAATTTAATCTATCACTCGGAAAACCTGGAAAAAACATCATAACTTGACATGTCCGGACTAATTTCATATGTCCAAAATGTTCTATCTCTTTTGTTTCATTTAAAGAAGACATCATTCATCTCTAAAATAAGTTTATTTTGTGACCAGCAGAATCACCACCATTGTGCTCTGGCTTGGTTTGTTCATAGCAACTTGCCCGGGTAGAAATTCGCCACCTTACCTTATCCTGTCACCTTATCATAAACATTGAATCTTCATATTAAAAATGTTGATTAATCACACTAAAATTGTAAAACGATCGATCAGTTTGAATTTTCATTTATTTGCTTCATGCATATATTTATTTATATACAGGAACGGTTTATAAATAAATATTTATACCAATTACCAATCGGCTTGAATCTTTGGCGTTGCGTGGAGATGTTGGGTTACTCAGTATTCTCTACCGTATCTATTCTGGGGAATGTTCTGAGGAGTTGTTTGATTTGATTCCAGCCACTGATTTCCACCTTCGGACATCGCGTCAGAGCTGAAAGTATCATCCCCTAATCTTGATGCGTGGCGATCTACGACTGTGCGATTCCAAAGATATTTTTTACCCCGCATAACACCTTTATGGAATCAGTTACCGAGGACGGCATTCCCAAACGATTATGACTCAGGAATCCTTCAAGAAAAGCGCGTACTAATTTCGTAGAGGTCGGCAACGCATTTTTGATACTCCTGGTGTTGCGGATGTCCGTGGGCGGCGCTGATCACTTTCCATCAGGTGACCCACTCGCTCGTTTGCCTTCTCTTGTATAAAAAGAAATATAAATATGGGCAAAACCGCGGATAACAGCCAGTTATAATATGTCTATGTGAGGTAGTATGTATTTTTCTATCTCGTTCTAGTCAAACATCGAGGTCACAACTACATGCGGGAGGTATAAATATGTACTAATATTTAGCACAACCAAGATATTTTTCCACTGATTTGCAATTCATAAAATGTTTTATTTTAAAATTCCATCAAATCTTGATAATTTTGTACAAGAATTAATGTTTGATTTTTCTCCGTGTTGGTCTGGGTCCCCTGTGTAAGATAGATCGTCTGCATCCTTGTCTAGCAAATCATAAGGAGCAAGCAAAGGTTAAATGTGTCTTTAAAGTGCTGTGCAGCAACATGCCCAGTAAGGATCCACTATCATACCTATTCCTGCAAACTTATTGAGAGCGTCAAGTTCCGGTTTAACGAGCAGGGTAGCCGGTATACTAATAAATTAGACCTAACACCCCACAAAAGGCTAGCGATGCACCGATAACATTTATGGTATCTACTCGTATAGTCAGATAGCCCGTAGCAGTAAGTGTGGTTTTGCTTACTTTTATAGAACTTATGTAACTTATTCAGCTATTTTTTTAATGGGCATGATGTCAGATTTTGTAAAGTGTTCGGAAATATAAACCTACGTAATGTAATTAATACAATAAAATAATGTATTATTTGAACAAAAATAAAGATTTTTATTAAGTTTGAAATTTTCACCAAAACCCTCCAAACTGTTATGGCGCTGATTGTGACATTACGTTTTGAGATTTATTTTTATTAAATTTAGGCCATACTGCCTAGTCTTCGTCTTTTATTTTCAATTCCTGTTTCCTGATTCTTTTTTAGTATTATTACATTAGAGAAAGTCTTTGGTAATATCTTAGGTAAGGCTTTCTTTGCCGAGAATTTCTAGTGAGTTTTAGCGGCGACGAGAAAACCGTTTTTCACCAATCCAAGAATTGTACAAAATACCACCAAAATTGATCAATTTTACTCAATACGAAAAACCGCATCCAACGTTTTTTTCCAAGGCACCAAAACTTTTTTCACGTTTGAAAATACATTGACACTTAAAGAAAGAACCAATAACAATCAACCTCTCATCATGTTAATTTGTCCTAGAGCCTATTGAAGTTATACTTCTTTTGGTGCGTTAGGAAAAAATGATGAGGGTAAATTTTTACGATGCGCGCGCACACCGTCACGAAAAACCGACATGATGAAGTTAGCTATAGATAACATTTTAGTTTTTATTAAATATTAAATAAACTTTATTTAACTAAATAATGCATTATAATCAAACTTTTAATGTATTAAATATCTTTTTTCTATGGTTACTGTCATTTTGTCTACAAATGTAAAATTAGGCAAAAGGTAACATTTTTAAAAATATTTTTATCTTATTACACCGAAGAAGTATAACTTCTAACGCTTGTACATAAGTACACACACAATTATTTTTTTCTAAGTTATATTTTCGATTTTTTCATAAAGTTTAGCTTACAAGGAAGTTTTTTCATTTCTAAATTCTGCAGAACAAGTGTTTGCCTGATTACAAGTTGATTCTAGGCAAATTAGCGCTGCTTACCTAAATCCTGTTTTTATAAGTTAGTATTTAACAAGACTCAAAAAATCAAAGTACAGGGACCATTTTTCATAAAAAGTTTGCCCTGGAACCAGCAAACACTAAAATACCTGAAATGCTACAAAAAATAAATACTTTTCTCTAAATTCAAACCTATATCATGGATATTTTCTTTTGAAACTATTACCTACCTATCGAAAAATGATACGAAGCTGTAAAATACTTACTTGCTTATTTTTTATGCACTTAAACTGTAAAATAATACAATTATGCTTTCCACTTTTCATACAAAAGCTTATATTTCCAAAAACGATATACGAAGCTGTAAATACTTGTTTAATTTTACAATAATCTCCTCTGGTAAACATGCAATTTTTTTAATTCATGTGTAAAAGCACACACACAAAATGCATAGGTGTTTTTTCGTAGTTCACATAGGAAATACTTGTAGAATTAGATACTTGAAGTGAATAGGTAGGGAAGCAGGTAGGTATAAAAAGCTAAAAAAAACGCAACAAGAATTCCAAAATCCAAATGATTTAATTGACAAATCGATTCCTTTTTTTTTGTAACTCAGATACAGAATTCACTCACAGACTAGTTAGAGATATTATGTATGTACAAACTCTGTACAGTTTTCTAAGATGTAAGGAGTTATAATATTTTGTTATTATATTTATATATTATTCTCTTATTTTAATAGTATATAAAATGGTATTATAGTCTTTATTAAAATGTGATTATAATAGAAACATAGCTTTACGCTTGCTTTAGTATTTGTCTAGTGTCACATAATAAGCTCGTATCAGGATCTCAAGATCAGGAAATAACAATGACAGATATTAAATTAGCATTTAATTTGCTAAACGAACAAGGCAGTCGAGGTCTCACTTATTTAAAGATGTTTTTCCCCGAAAATTTCAATGACACGTAGTACGAGAGTAATAAAGTTACACTTAAAGGTTTTCGGCAAGGATTTACATAAATAATCACAACGCACTACCTACATGTTTATGTTTTCCTGGTCATTCGGCTATAAGTGGTTTTTCCCGATCGGAAACAAGCTATTTATTTAGGGTCAGGGCATCCATTTCTTTCAAAGTTTGAACATCAAAAACTGTTGGTTTATAAAAAAATATAATGACATGTTTGTGGAAAATTACCAGTACAATGGGTACCTATTAAAACGAATTATCTAGCTTCAGATATCTTTGCTACTGAATCAATTTTGATCATAAAAGGCTCATTACTACAAACCAGTTTGAAAGATGAAACAAGCGCATTGAAACTACAAAAACCGGCTTCGATTTTTAAAAACGTTGTCGTGTAAGTAAACAAAATTTAACATTTTCTATTTAACTCCGGAATTCGACCACTCTGGAAGTATGCCTTTTCAATTTCTTAAAATCTTTTCAGAAATGACTAAGAAATCGCTTAACATACATAAAAATACAGCGTTCGAATATATAACTTCTTCTTTTTGGAAGTCAGTTAAAGAAAAACTTGAGGATTTTATATACTTGTAACTTTTTCAATATGATGTTAATAAGCCCATCTTCTATTAATATATTCCTTCTTTATATAGGTAAGTATTTACTTGTGTCATGACTTTCACATTGGCAATAAAGAATAAAATGAAGATATTATATAACTTTGCAACAAAAAAATTTAAAGAACACAAAAACGCCAAAAAAAAGTAACTTATATAATATACTTATAAGATCATATTGATAACACATAATATTGTTAAAATAATATTATTAAAAAAATAAAGTGTCTTCATGCCCATATAACGAAGAGGTAGGCAGAGGCACAACCAGATTACCCACGATGAGTCGAAGACACTAAGTCCCACACTGTGTCAAGCCTATCGCCAACCGGGCACATAACCAATCCCGGGCAACTATAATTTTATTAGAATTTTGAAAATACACATTTTCTATTTTGTTTTGTTGCCCGACCCGGCGATCAAACCCGGACTTCAAGAAGCCAAGTTCGACGGCGGACCGCTAGACCACAAAGGCGATTATAATTATTAATGCTGTACTATTATAAATGATATTAAATAAATATAATAAAATATAGAACTTTGTTCAAAGTAACTTTTACGGTACGACAGACACTTGGCCTTACGCAAATGACCTCCAAATACCATCACGCTAAGATTTATCAATTAACTACACAATTATTGTGTTTAGTAAAAGGAACCTTCTTATAATTCTAGCACCTATTTACTTTCGGCAAAATAAGCCTTGAATATTGGAATAGTAGGAGTCATGTTTCAAGAATAGGAGATGGAAGATTGACAAAGCAGATATACCTACAATGCGGGGAGACCAAGTTTAATATTCCACGACCAAATCGCTCGGGTGTTATCTGAAGCTGATGTTAGGAATCCTTAAAACCGTCAGACTATAAAAAAGCAATGAATGTGGAAGAAGCTAGAGGTTTGGAAGGATCGTGAAACTTGGCATTCAATATTCTTTTGCCTATCCCGCTAGAGAATATGCAAGAATTATTTATTTTATTATTTTCTCCGTGTTGGTACGGGCTCCTTTGCAGAATAAACCAGGCCGCTCGTAAAATTCGAGCGTAATCTTACCGTCACTAACACCGTGACATCTGATTAGGTGGTAGAGTTTCTCAGCGACTGGTTTGGATTAGTACCACCGCCTTACTTATTCCTGCCGCCATAGCGTCAGTGCATGCATCAACGCGTTTCGATTCGGAGGATAAGGTAGCCGGTAAATTTGCTATTGCTCCAAGACTAAGATCCCAGCATCAGGTTGGCAACACACCATTACAACTTTTAAGGCTTGTTTGCCTCCCAACATCATAAAAAAATTTGTTAAATAAGTTTGTATAACCCGTACGATTTAACTGTGCACCTCGAGCTGTGTCGATTTTTTATCTTCATTTTTCAATCATTTATATTTTTTATGTTGATAAAAAATCGGTTTGTTAACGGTAATAAAGATGCTGTCGCTACTGAGCGCTTGCGGCGAATGCGGGACGCCGCAGCGGGAGAAGGGTCGCATTCCAAGGGAGTGCACAGTTGATTCGTACAATGTGTAGTGCTATCATTATTACTAGTGGTCGCCCGTTAATCATAATAAATTTTAATATCTTGTTGATAAGAACGCCATCTTTATTTTTCAAGACCAACTAGATACTTTGTTTCCCAACTGTATGGTGTGCCACCTGTGATCTTTTATCATTATCATCAATATCTTTGTTTGTGTGTGTCAAATGCATGATAGTGTGGTTAATGTTTTATTTATCGATTTAATGTACTTTGTAAGCATTATTATTGAAAAATATTAGCGTTCTGCACTTCTCCTACATATAAACTAAAAGTGTGCCAAATTTTATGCTCCTACGTTCGCGCAATTTTCGTAAAAGGGGGTCCAAAGTTTTGGCATCACGTATTTATATATGGATTTAGTCAGTCATAATTTACTGGCCAGTCTAGACTCTAGACATTAGCTCACCTAAAGGCTAGATCACTACCACAACCATACCTTTTTCAGCCGCCACTACATCAGCGCGCCAATGTCTCATTCCGGTTTAAATGTTACATTATCTGATAAAATTATTTTTGCAAGAGGCTAAATCCCAGCCTTAGGTTAGTTTCCGACAATTTACGCCTTTGTATCTATAGCGTTGAAGCGTCGTTCTTATCATAAACATTAATAGATCCGTCTGGCTTTAAGCCTTCCTACAAAAATATGACTTTATCTTCATTTTACATTTTAAAACCTGCGCCATGTTTCTCGTGCATTAAATACATTTTCAAAGGTTTTTTGCTACTTCAATGTAATCTAACCACTTGGTAATGATTTGGTCTTACTTTTTGTCAGTTTTAATGTATTAGTTGTACTAAACCGGATTCTCTATTGTTCTTGAAGACTTACGGTCAAATATTATACGTAGAGATAGGTTTCCTAAGAAGGTCTTCTTTTGTTCTTAAGCTGTTTTATTAGTTACTGAAAAATAACAATGGTTGCTAGTAACTGATCCAAAAAAGCCCTATCTTTTATCTAAGATAGGTTACCAATATTGACTGATCCTTAATACACCCAATCGCCCTCTACTGTTTTTTCAGTAATAGAGATGACCAGGTTATTCCATTAGTAGGGTCTGTAAAAACAATATAATAAAATGCTTTGTACCAGCTCACCGGAATTGGTGCCACCGCCTTACCTATTCCTGCCGTAGTATTGGTGTTTACTATTGCCATGTTCCGTGCAGGAGGGTAGGACTGGCACTCGTGGTCTAAGCTTTCTATTGCCGTGGTCCTTGCCGCAGATTTGCTCAAATATAATATAGCAGCCATATTAAGAGAACGACGCACTAGAAACATCTATATCGTTCATAGGCTTACGAGTTGTCTCCTACCATCAGGACAGGCGCCTGTTTCAGTCTTTAAATTTAAATCAAATTTCTTTATGTAAGTTCAAATTAAAAAAAGACGTGTGGCTTTCGGAGACTGTCACGGTAAAGCTTTTGCATAAGCAGGCATGAGTGACTAGATTGCGGGGCGAAGAGGAGGATTACTCATGCGCAGTAACGCTGATACAGCCAATGACACCTAAAGGCGAGTTGCTGAACTAAAGAGACAAGCGTGATTAAAAAGTTATTAAAAGTTCTGCTATTATGACCACTGTGCCGGTCGGAGTGGAGGATGTTAGGTTATTTTCGTTACGGAATTTCTGGATTCGGTCTCCACGCTCAAGTCCCGCGATAGAAGCTAATGATTAAGAAAAATCATTTTGTTGTACCTATACTCGTAAAAGCGGAATTTTTAAGGAATCCTATCATCAGACCTGTTGGCAAAGGACAATCTAGGAAATGTGTTCTTTTAAATACAAAAGTATTTTTTAAAATTGCTTCAGGAATATTGTAGGAACCGATTAACATATACACAAAAATAATATAGAAGTCGAAAACAAATCTCATCTTTTTTTCGAAGTAAATTAAAATTACATGATTGGATGCAGATATATGTCTAGATTGCATAAAACTGTCTTCCCGCAAATTTTTTATGACATTTAAAACACGTTTTTAACATACTTTTTATTCAAATTTAGTAATTCATAGGTGCTTTAGAGGTCGTACATGAATGATAAAACTTACTAAATATCTTAAACGAACGTCATTTTAACGTTAGTCTTACTAAAAAAAATACAGTAAAGGAGATTCTAGTCTCAGTCACGTCGAATTAAGATATAGGAGATATCCAATCTATAATTATAAAATAACACGTCCTAACGGACTGATTCATCATCGCCGAGCAAAACCTGTTCGAGTTACATTTTTAGAGAAATTTGGTGAGTAGGATCATTTTATTAAGTAGACACCCACAAATGACGGGATTCCGGAAGTTGTTCCCCTAAGAGGGTAAAATGGGGGCAGAAAATTTGTATGGAAGACTGACATTTTTTGAGTTAGAAACATGCAACTTTATTTTTAGGCTACTTATTAAAAATAAGTAGATACGTATTCAAGCGTTTCTGGAAATTCTACCCCTAAGGGGATGAAATAGGGGTTGAAAGTTTGTATTAAAGCCCTTATTAATGGACTATCATCAGTAAATATATTAACGGGAGTAAAGCCGCGGGTAACAGCTAGTAAAAAGTAGAGACGCGGATGTAGGGTAGTCTGTCTATTTTTTGGCTAGAAAATATACTCGAGCATGTCAAATGAAAGTACGGCAAGTTCATTGCAAGAGCAGCTTTAAATTTTCTAAAGATTTGAACAAGCCATATGAGAGTTGGAGGGTAAGATAGTTTCAAAAACCAAATCGTCTGCGTTTATTTTCTAAAGTATCTTCACGCCCATATCCCCGAAGAGGTAGGCAGAGGCACAACCAGGGCACTCACGACTAGCCGAAGATACTAAGTCCCACAATGTGGTAGGTGGCAAGCCTATCGCCAACCGGGCACATATCCTATCACGACCAACATTTTTTTTAAGAAAATTCGAAAAACCCAATTTTCTTTTTGTTGCCCGACCCGGGATTCGAACCCGGGACCTCATGCAGTCAAGTCCAATAACTGAACCGCTAGACCACAGAGGCGATCGTTTATTTTCTAATGGAAAATAATGAAAAATTCTTTTCGAACGGTCCGATCAAAATATTTCCACCATCGAAGATACATTAGGCATGTACACGACTTATGTTTGAGCTTGCCTATGATTAAGTGAATGTAATTGTTCTTTTAGCTTCTAGAGTCTAGACGTTTAACGCACGTTTTATGACGCTGGAGTTACTTCACATTTAGCGTTGCGGGCTCTTCTATTACAATTATTTTAAGTTTTGCAATGGACTCAAATTTTCGTCATTTTAAAACTTAAGAGTTTTCGTTGCTACTAAAGTTAAAATATTTTAAGAGATGAAAAACCACACATTATATTGTTGGCGTGAATAGATGGAAAATAATGTCTGTCAAATATTTTTTGTTAGACTGAGTTTCTCACATATTAATTAGATGAAACTGGTAATAATTCAGTAATAATCAACTTAAGGCGACGGCGACAATACTAATTCATTACCAATTCAAGAATAACGCAACAAATTACAGTAGTACCTTCACGCCCATATCCCCGAAGATGTAGGCAGAGGCACAACCAGGACACCTACAACTAGCCGAATATAAGATTAAGATTATAGTAGTATTATTTAAATTATGCGCTTATACTATATTTGTCAAGCTTCGGAAATCTGAATGTATTTTAAAAATATAGGTATATAGAGTTCTAATTACATAAAAATAATTTCGATTAAATTTAGATTAGGTCAGCCAATTTAAAAATAAAAGTATAAAATGTAAAAGAGTAAAGCCAAAGCGCATAATTTAAATAGTATCTAGTACTATATGTTGGTTAAAGTATTATTTAAAATAATTTATGGCATTTACTATTTATCTTTAATATTGATATTTAAGGTTTTATCTATCTCTCAAATTAAGAAATTAAACAAGAATTTAAAGAATGTTAAATGATTGTATTTCAAAAAACCGGAATAACATGTTATTTCAAGATATTTTGTATACAAATCAACAACAAATTTTATTATTATAGATCAAAGATAGTTGACAGAATATGCTATATACCAATCATTATTTTTATATTTGGTTTTTGTCACAGCATGCGAAACAGAAAGCGGAATCGATACAACTTCATCCCCTTTTTATTTCTAACACTCTTCTGTAAACTTAAAGAGTTTATTAAGTTTTTAAAAAAGTATCTTTGCGTCTATATCCCCGAAGAGATAGGCAGAGGCACAACTAGGGCACCCATGACTAGCCGAAGACACTAAGTCCTACAATGTGGTAGGTGGCAAGTCTATCGGCAAAAGAGCACATATCCAATCCCGGTCAACGTTTTTGCATTAGAGTTTTTTCATCAAGAAGTCAAGTCCGACGCCGGACCGCTAGACCACAGAGGCGATTTAGTTTATAACAAAAGTAAAACATTTTAGTACAATAGCAAATGGAATTTTAGCCCACAGTCACCGTCATCTGAAATGAGCGAAATACAGGAAATTTAAAAACATAATTTTCGTATCTAATTATACACCAACATGTTTTGTTCGTCTATTAACAAACAAAGGATTATTTGCATAATTAAACATGAAACGAAACTGACTTTTTAGTTAATTTTATCATCACAAAGCAATGTAATAAAAATATGACGGAATTAGTATTACGATTTTTTTATTTACTCGGGAAATACATCTTATAATTTTTCTTCCCTAATATTTTTGCCATTTGCCCTGCGACCACCTTCCGCCTGTACCATAACACCAGCTCCTTTATATTATCATAGCATTTCATTGCCCTTTAGGGTGTTTGCCATAATTTATTATCGGTAAAATTAATAAAACCGACTCCAACTACTACAATAGATACCACGTCGCGATTTTATAATTCTTTTTTCAAAAAATAGCAAATGAATCCGTTCCTCCTCCTCCTTTTTTGGAGTTGGATAAGAAACCTTCTATTGCTTTCTATCTCCATCTTGTTTTTTAATGAGTATGTCAACATTGCATTTCTTATCCGAGAAATGGATTAACTGAGTACCTTTGCACAATACTGAAAATGAACATTCCAATCAAACCTTCAAATCTGTTAATGCAAAAGATTTTTTTATTTATTTTCTTCCATTGTTATGACAACATATAATAATTAGGTAATTCTTGGTACTCCGACTAATCCACTATTATTTTACGTAATAGTATTCGAAAGTGTGTTTGTTTATTTATTCCTTACTAGCAGCCCGCCCCGGCTTCGCACGGGTATAAAATGTACATAAAAACCTTTCTCTTTAATCACTTTATTTATTTTAAAAACAAGGCTTCAAAATCCACTGCGTAGTTTTAAAGATTTAATTAAGCATACAAAAGGATTTAGGAACAGAGGAAACGACCTTGTTTTATACTATGTAGTGATTACCTTATATAAAGTTTGCTATATTTTCTATCTGTGGAGATAGGAGGCTGGAAAGTGATAAGGGCTACTTTTTATCCCGATATCTTAGCGTTCCTGTATGAGAGCTAAATCAGCATACATAAGTACTAAACGTTGTAGCCACGTTCAACAACGGTACTTATAAATAGATGTTACTTGCGGATAGGCAACCGTTCTTAAATCATTTAGCTTTCATGCGATATTGGGATAAAAAGTAGCGTGAACGTGAAATAAACAAACACATTTCGTATATTAATAAACAAACACCTTTTGCATTTATATTATTATGGATAGTTACTACTGTTATTAGTACAAAAACTAATTAAAAGATGCGTCATTTATGAAAATAATACCAGGAATACACTACGGAGGTCGTTGCGATTTTATCAGTTTTTTTATGTGTTATTCTTCTACGATGTTAGCTATCTATACTTTAATGATTGAGTAATGCCAGTTCATGCTACAAATCATTCTTTATTGCCAGTTTTATGTGGCGAAGAAGGCAAGGACGGATTTTGTATGATGCATCAATTTTGTTTAGGCAGAAATAGGTAACATTGTGTTGCCAATTCGACGAGTCATCTTAAAATTTTACGAAACGAGTCGTTTTGTTTACGAATGGTAGTTGCTGATACCAATGGTAAAATATCGAACTACGGTTGCTAGTTTTTGAAAGTTAACTCTGAACAATTTTTAAAATACGAGAAACGTCTTTGTTACTTTTGGGCGAACTACGAATAGCCAAACTTTTGGACTACGTTTCGTTGATTATAAGATCTAGGAATAATACAACTACCACCAATCTAAGTCACGGTAATTTATGTTATACCTATAGCGACGGAAAACATGTGGCCTTTACCACAGATGTTACTGGTACGTCACAATATTATGGCCCGGCTCTTAGGCCACGTATGACGGCTGGCTATCCTATTATCCATTGGACTAGCAAAGGTGGCTAAAGACATAATCCGACTCACAACACTAGAATCAAGACCAATGACGCTAAATTGCAAGACATAGGAAGGCTTACCTTTTAACATTATAAAAAAGTTGTTTATCTAGGTAATCACCAAAGCATGCGCTTATAATTGAGTTAATTTGAAAAATCGATTAGGTATTAGCAATTAAACTTTTTGTATATTAATTACAATTGACATTTGATTGTAACTGACGTTATTTCTAGCTAATTTCAAATGTTAATTGTTAATAAATTTAAATACATCGCTTATCAAAGATTTATCAAAGATTATCACATTTTTTACAGTCACCATCAGTTATTATTATGACATGGCCACGCAAAATATTGAGGAAACAGAGTAAAATATCATATCCTTTAAGTTTATTATTCACTTAATTTTACCCGAAACTACGTCTGCTAATTAAAATTATTTATCTACCCCGCGAAAATCCACATAGATATCAGGACAAAAAATAGCCTATGTCATTTTTCAGCCTCCTACTATTATCACTACATGTGCTCCTGTGGGAAAGTCTCCTATCTCCACTTACAAAAAAACGACGGGTTGCACTCCAGGAGTGCCAGCAGAAGTGAAAACTTGCTTGAATAATTTTGCACGAATTGTTTTGATTATCAGTATGAAAGTACTATCATTTATGTGGTGGAATACAACGTTCATTTATTGCGCTATCGTACACAAACTTGACAATATGAACATTCGCGCAAGCTCCCTGCGACGTCAGAATTTTCGATTAGGTCACGTGTCCTGACGCGAGTTTAGAAGTTTTTACCCATTCCAAAAACAGTGCGCAACGCCGCTAAAGAAGTTTTTACTTCAAATACCTACATTATAGCATCACTCCATTACGACGTTAGTAAAAGACAATCATACACATTTTGACATTTATAATATTAAATGAGACATTATACTATATAAGAGTATTCATTTGGAAAGCAAAACGAAGCACTCGACGATCTAAAACTCTACTCTTTTTTGCACATGTGCACATGCCATCCGCGGTCGCTTATGCTAACTGACTTCATAAAAGAGGTTATGTATTCGACGCCTACATTTTTTGGTTATGTAAATCTATTGATTTCAATTATTTTTAAAGAGAATACTTCCGATGAGATATAATGCAAAATACTCGATTATTGGTAACTGCAGTGCTAATTTATATTCAAGTAGGTTTTTGCAGTTTTACTGCGATTAAATTATTAACATAGTTAAGATAAGCGCGCAGCCGTTTCAGGAAATGATTATATCAAATCCACCACAGAAAAAAGCACAATTCGGTTATAATTTAATTTTAATAAACAAACTTAATTTATTCAAAAAGATTCCTGGTGCCATTCCCGTGTAGGGCAATTGAAATGTGTTTTACGATTTTTCTAATATCAACAACTGTTATAGAACAGGTTCTATCTTTCCCTACCTCTTTGTTGTTACGGGATTGAAGATACTTGACAACTGTCGCATGGGTAAAGGGTCTAAGTTGCATCGCTAACGCCAAACTATTCACCAGTCTCGGTTCAATGCCGAATAGGGTCAGGCCTATAAATTAGTGTTTTTTATGATATTACGCTATAACGTCCAATGCTTGCCGTTGACGTGTGAATCCAGTTTAAAGGGTAACATAGCCGGTAAACTTACTTTTGCTCCAGGCCTAACATCTCGGCCTCAGGTTGGCAACGCACCATTAACACCTTTGGTGCCTAGGCGTTGTGAATTTCTTACCATCACGAAATCCGTTTGCTTGTTTGCTTTCTTTGCTTGTTTACTAGAGACACTAGAGAGCCTAGAGGCTGCGTGAATTTCTTACCATCAGGGAATCCATAAAAAGATTTTTTTTTTCCAATTTTCTAATAAAAGAATTAATGTTTTTCGGGATTGGATGTGTGCCCGATTGGCAATAGGCTGACCACCTATCACATTATGAGACTTAGTGTCTTCGGTTGTGCTTCGGCGTACCTCTTCGGGGATATGGGCTTGAAGATACTTTTTTTTTACTTTTCTACCTATATCTATGTCTCACAGCTAATAATTATTTAATACATTTACCGAAATCCTTGGACAAACTACACAAAAATCTGATTCCAAACTAAATAAATAACGTGTGTTAAGGATGTTAGTCAACGATACTAATACATACAAATACTTAAATAGACACCAAAATAAATTTAATAAAAACACCCAGAATTCCAGTAATCTATTGTTAATTCTACCTTGCTGTTAATCGAACCCGCACCTCACAGATCACAGATGATCAAAGAAGATATGCGATATACCTACTTAATAATTTCTGTTTTTTTTTTACAAAACATACTTCCAAATGAGGTTACGTAAAAAATATTGTACATCCAAATCTTATTAACGAGGACAACGAGAGTTGCAATTTAATTTCTCTACCCTACTTTTATTTGAAATATAAAAAACATAATTTTTGACGCCATATTTAAAAAAAATACGTCAAAATTCAAAACTGTAAAAAAATATAACTCACCGAATAGCTTAATATGTAGCTTCATTTTGATAAACACAAACACAAAACTACATGCACGTAACTTCGAAATAGACGGCGTTAGATTTCGCGGCCTGCGCGTGCGCAAGATATTCTGCGACTGCCTTTTGCAGTAGCCGCAGAGCTCGCGAGCCTCTCGAACACCCGATTGTCACTGAGAACTTAAAAGATGTAACTTGGCAGTAAATGAACGGGGTGTTGGATCAGGTGCTTCAAAACAAACATGAATGGTACCTGGCGGTGCCACAGAAATCTCGATTCTCATTTATATGTTGTGATAACCTCAATTTGAGCGCGAAAACAATAATTTACCGTGAATGTTAAATATTACATATTCCTTTATATGGGTGCAATGACAGGTAAAACGTCATTTTATAAATATTTTAAACCTACTATAGTCCGATCAATTTATATTCTGACCCTTGCAAAAAATCCTAGAAAGCTGAAAATTTGCTTAGATGGTAGGAATACCATCATAATGAAATTGTTAAAAGTTCCTGTCGATCCCATGTCTGCAAAAAAAATTATTTAAGGTCAAAGGTTGCAAATCTGTGTTTTTTTTTTCATCGAAACGGTTAGTTTCATGATAAAATATGTAAGGCAAAAATTGTAGATGATGCAACTATTAACAAAAAATGTCTTTAAATCTTTTTTTATAACACTATAACCATTTTTGAGAAAAAACAGTTAAAAATTTTCTTGTTGTCAGATTATTATATTTTTTACAATAAAAAGTTATATTAATTTATTCTTGTTGTCAGATACAAAATTGTCTCTAAACTTTTGTAGATAATTGCATGATCTACAATTTTGTCTTATACCTATATTTCATAAAACTAACCGTCTTGCTAAAAAAATCAAAAAACCCATTTGCAACCATTGACCTTGAATATTTTTTTTGTAGGCAGGCTAAATTGGCCGGATCACTAGCTGTACCAGCATTCTGTTTTCTGTCATTAGCTGCCTACCAAATATATGTATAAAAAAAATAGATCGAGTGAAACAAGATTTTTATCTAAATAAATATTTATCTACTTATATTTGAAATACTTATTCGTCAAAAGTCTGTCGATATCTGGATAAACGCTCTATAACATTGAAAAAAATCTAAGCATTTCTAGATATATAGTCTATTAATTAAAAAGAAATAGTACTTAACAAATAAATGATACTCAAAGACTGCTTTATCGCCAAGTTAGCGCTCTCTTACAGCCAACTTTATGGTAAGAAACGAGAGGCAGCGATATAAAAAACGCATCTTCAACTAAACGGAATGAATTTATAAAATATCTACATCTTCGGGGATACGGACCTAAAGATGTTTACTTATAGTTAAGAATATTTACAAAAAAAATTGAAATTCTCACATGAGTACAGAAATAAGTAATAAAGTAATTGCCATAAAATACTTTGTGAATCAAAGTAGAATAAAACATAGGATGAAAACAGAAAAAACCGAAAACGCTCATTAGAACGATAAATAAATTTAAGCTCATTTATTACTTTATCCGATTCGCTTGTTAATCACCGTGACGAAAGGATTCATATTCGCAACTTCTACCTACTACCTAATTCCGGGAAATAGGTTTGGCTTAAAATTATGATTTTAAGAATGAATTATGTTCACTCTGGTTTATCACTATATACTAGGTATAAAGTTGTTTCCTCTGTCCCTATGTCCCTTTGCGTGCTTAAATCTTTAAAACTACGCAACGGATTTTGATGCGGTTTTTTTAGTGTGATTTTTTTAGATGATTAAAGTGGAAGGTTTATATGCATATTTCATAACCGTGCGAAGCCGGGCCGGGGCGCTAGTTAAGTATAAGTAAATAAATATCGCTGGACAAATCAAGAAAATTGAATATAAACATGTCGAATTTAAATCTCTCTCTTTTTGAATTGCTTTAGAAGAACTGCAAAGATAAGAAAACATACCTTATACCGTAACTTTTAAACTATGATCTATCAGCCACCTTCCAGTTCATTCATCAGATCCTTGTTATCAAGTACTGATCATCAGAAAATATGAACAAATCGAGTTAAGGTGAATCAAATGTGTCGTAGCTCGAAGGGTTACCTTTTACCAGCCGGCATTTTAGGATTACGTCTATCATCTTCGAGCTCTTTCATCAGATCAGCTCAGTCGTACCAGCATTAGTTAGTGTTTCAACTGTTAGGTCTCACATATTCCTAAATGTGAAATAAATACCCATAGTACGTCTCTATCCGTTCCGATGCCTGCAAATGAGCTAATGACCTTGAAAGACTGGAAATATCTCCATAAACTATAACTAAGAACCATTTCGTCAGCTTTCAAACAAAAAAAGCGCATCAAAATCCTACCATCTACTGAATAGAAGGATACTACGATGCCACGTTTTTATTAAAAGCTAAATTGCAATTTTGTAGCAAACATGAAGGTTTAATATACCAGCTTGCTTCTAACCTAAATAACTTAAATGCAGTAAAACTATATGTACCTGTTTCGTATAATGAATGTACATTATAATATATTATACTAGTACCTACGTATTGTATCGCTCGTGCATTATCCGAGGGTGGTGTCAAGAGTTTTCGGAACCAGCGAGTTTATATGAAAAGGGTAATGTATGTTGATGAAGCCAAGAAGATCTGCAAGGCCCGTGAGATTTATCATTCGATACTCCCTGTCTACAACGCAAAAGACTTAGTATGGAGATTTGTGTGAAAGTGTGTATATTTTACGAATTTTTCTTTTATGATTTTGGAAGACGGAAGCAGGCGGCGGTTTCCTGACGGTAAGAAATTCACGCCGCCTAGAGACACCAAAAGTGGTAATGGTTCGTTGCCAACCAGAGCCCGGGTTGTTAGGCCTCGAGCAGAAGTAAGTTTACCGGCTACCATACCCTTCGAACCGGGACACGTCCACCGCAAGCGCTGATGTTATGGCGGCAGGAATAGGTAAGGCGGTGGTACCAATCCGGGCGAGTCGCTGCGAAAGTTTACCACCTAGCCAGATGTCACGGTGTTAGTGAAGGGAAGCCTATGCTCGCCTTTTACGAGCTGACTGGCAGGAATTCAGATGGTCTATTCTACAAAGGAGCCCGGACCAACACAGTGAAAAATAGGGGATATTTCTCAATTTTCCTGGAACCAGATCCTGACTTTGTGAGAATGGATACACCACAGAATTACGTAAGCTCTTCAAAAAAACTATTTAAAATCGGATAGCAAATGACGATAAAACCGATTACCATAGATTCATTTCCTCTGTGGCCTAGCATATCTGTGAAAAGACTTAGGTATAGGTACATAAAAAATATAGCCACCGAATATATAACATCCATTTGTGAAGAGAATTATAAAAAAGGATTATTTTACTAACGAGGATTTTGGATAGTGTTAAAATAAATCTTTTGCTACAACCATAACCAAATATCCTGATCCTTTAGTCTTATCTTAATTATCTTTGCCACAATATAATTTTTCACATAGCCATTCGTGGACGTTTACTCCATAAATGTGGATTCTATTTATGACCAAAAATCACAAAAAATTGAAACATTGCATCCAAAAAACAATACAATTAACAAAAAGTACCCGACCAGATAATTCCAGTTAACCTCGCGGTTTCCGGTGCAGCTAAATATTATGATACATCTCAAAGTTGGCTATGTTAATACAATACAATACATTCCTAATGGAAGTTTACTTTATAATATTGATGAAGGTTATTTTTTTAATTTTTAAGAATTAAAGAAACAATATGTCTCTTCTCTAATTATATGTGATCTAGTGGTCTAGCGGTCCAAGTGTTGGACTTGACTGCATTAGGTGCCGGGTTCGAAACCTGGGTCGAGCAACAAAAAAATAGTGGTGTTTCCAATTTTCTAAAAAAATGTTGCTCGGGATTGGATATGTGCCCGGTTGGCGATAGGCTTGCCACCTATCACATTGTGGGACTTACTGTCTTCGGCTAGTCATGGGTGCCCTGGTTGTGTCTCAGCCTACCCCTTCAAGGATATGGGCGTGACTTTACTACTACTTTAAGAAAAAATTAAAGTGCAGTTAAACTGAAAAAGCCAACTTCAATTTCAAAACCACATCGCAATTTGATTTTGTTTTTGGAAAACTAACTGATGATTCCAAAATAATCCCAAATTTTATCCACAAGTGGGTTTTTCTTGCATCTCGATGACTTTATCAACGATAAAAACGTCAAGGTACATGAAGACTTCTACACTACTAGCTGTTATCCGCGGCGTTGCCCGCGTGTTTGAAGTTCCCACAGATGTTTTCGGGATAAAAGCTATCTTATGTGCTAATCCAAGCCACCCTCTATGTGTGTGCCAAATTTCATGAAAATCGGTTCCGCAGTTTCCGAAGCGCAAAATTTAATTAGTACTACTGTACTTATTTTAAGTGTCTCGATTATCTGATTTTTATGTAGGTACTAGCTGTCCCGGCGAACTTCGTTCCACCCGTTCAGTTTGTATGGGAAAAAGTAAAATGTTGTTTTTCTTAGTTTTCTCGCAAGTTTTTTTCCTTTCTCTTATCTTTTAAACCTTCCCTAGACTTCCACAAATAATTCAAAACCAAAATTAGCGCAATCGGTTCAGCCGTTTTCGAGTTTTAGCGAGACTAACGAACAGCAATTGAGTTATATATATATATAGAAGATATAATGTGTATCTGATTCTCGTCACATGATTAAGTACTTAAGAATTTTTAAGATACTAATATTATGGTTGGTCTCTTCAAAGATTCATTACCTATTCATAGTTAAGAGGGGGAAACGTCTGGCGGGTCAGCTAGTTATAGACCACTAAGAAAATGCGCTTGGTCATATACTATTTATTCCTTCCTTGAATCGCACAGGAAAAATAATTGTCTCAAAAAATTAATATTATTTCGCTACGCCCGCGCCAATACTCGTGTCATTTTCCTTTTCGGAGTCCATGGTAACCTGTAAATTTACTTGGGCACAGTTATTTTGGGAGACGTATATTTTTTAGGATCATATTTTGAAAAAAAGAACAACTTACCTGGCAGCTCTTATAGCAACAGCAAAATCAAAACGAGTTTTGTATTCCAAGAATATAAGGCGTTCAGCCAAGTCTAGATCATCGACCATTGAGATTCTGGTGGGTATACTGCATACGCACGTACATCTATATCTTCCGATACAAGGTAGGCATAGAGTATAAAAAAAAGTATCTTCATGCCCATTGTTCTCTAAGACGTAGACAGAGGCACAAACAAGGCACCCACGACTAGCCGAAGACTCTAAGTCCCACTATGTAATATGTAGCAAGCCTATCGCCAACCGGGCACATATCCAATCCCGGGCAACGTTAATTTTAATAGAAAATTGATAATATACAATTTGTAATTTTTTTTAGTTGCCAGACCCAGGGATCGAACCCGAGACCTCAAGAAGTCAAGTCCGACGCCGGACCACTAGACCACAGAGAGTATAGTGTCAAACCTCAGGATACTTGCAGATCTTTCTGACTTTAAACACATTTATTACCCTTTTCATAAAAACACGCCAGTTTTGGAGACTCTTGTCACCACCATTGAATACGTTTTTAAATTCATAAGTATCAGGGCACCCATGACCAGCCGAACACTAAGCACCACAATGTGATAAATGGAAAACCTATCGCCAACCGCATAAACATCCAATCCCGAGAAACGTTTTTTACTAGTCGTGGGTGCCCTGATCGAACCTCTGCCTACCACTTTGGGGATTCGGGCGTGAGGATAATTTACTTTTAATTATGTTCTTGAACAATAATGCTTATTGTGTTACCCTAAGAACAAAGAAATGGTAAAACTCTAATGATCTTATGAGCAGTGCAATCTGTGTCTTTAGTGTAATATAAAATATCAAATTAAGCGTTTTGTGGAAAAGTACAAGTGTTAATTAAAAAGTGTGTTTATATGTCTATATCATTGATGATTGCCATTCAAGAACATTTCGTCGGCTGATTGCAAGAATTCATTAACTGCAAAAAATCACTTACCTAATACATTTTTTGGTGGATTTTGACATATTATTCGACAATGCAAAAACTCACTAACTTCTAACGAATTTCCTTGGGCGTTATGCTGCTGCTTGGCTTGCTATGAAATCCATAACTGCAACTTTGACAGTCAGACATTTACTGTTAAAATGTTGTAATTGCCGTTTATTTAAGAACAAACTGCTACGAAAAGATAAAAAGTTGTTTTTTCCCAGTTTCCTCATAATCGAACAGGATAACATGTATCCTATGTCCTTCTCCTGGTTCTAAGCTACCTCTCCACCAATTTTCAGCCTAATCGGTTGAGCCGTTCTTGAGTTATAAATAGTGTAACTAACACCACTTTCTTTTATATATATAGATAATGCATATTATGTCACATAATGACTTCTTGCAACAAGCCGACGATTTATTACGCCGCTGGTAGGTAGTTCTATAATTCTATTCAGTATTGACTACTTGAGCACATTTCTGTTACATCTACCTTACCTACATCTCACACCTAATATTGTGTTGCCTGCCTGTGGATGGAATCCCCGTGTTGGGTCTTCTATTTAAAATAGTCCAGTAGCCTCCTTTTTTCTTTTTTTTTGAATGGCTAATATGTTGTCAACCTCGCGGTTTTTACAACTTCACCGGGCTTTAGTAGCCTCCTTGTCTGGTAGCTCGCAAGAAGCTAGCTTATTCAGTTAAATTGATCATCACCAAGTACACTAGTGGTATAGTGCTGTGCGACTTTTCCCGGTAAATATCTGCCGCCTTATTCCTGCCGCCATAATGAGTTTAATGTTCAGGTCTAGAGGTAAGGATAACCAGTAGACATGCATGATAGTCCAGAAACCATAGGCACAGGACAAGTACGTTGCAGCGCCGCGCAGGCGCAGAAGCGTCACTGCTTATTGTACCTAGCTGCAGCTTGCACGGCACTATCAATTTATTTTAAACAGAGTAATGTCTCTTTAATAACAAACAAGTAATGGGTTTCTCACTATGGTCCATGGTAGAGACACGTCTATGACGTTGCAACGCCGCAACCGCACCACGCTTATATGTTTTGGTCCTTAAAATAAGTGAAGTATCACATTATAGCCCGGTGATGACGTTGTAAAAGTCGTTAGGTACGTCTAACACACAACAGTAGTAATTTCGAAAAATAATAATTTGGAGAGAATCTGTCTGACTGGAAATAGTCATTTGACTATTCCTTGGTACTCATCAATGTGCAGAGAATAATTGAAACAGTAAAGTATAGGTACCTATTCAATTAAAAAATGATCAAAAATATTGCATTCCAAGAACAGCACGCAACACAAAAGCTATAAAAAGAACTTGATTATGCATTAAAAGAATGCTAAACCATTAGCCACTGAGTTCTAAGGAACGGGTTTCTGCAATTACTAAAAATAAAACAAATCTAACTTTCTTGCTGCAATTTGATTCGATTTATAGCACGTTTATTGCTTCTTTACTTGTGTATTGTAACTTCGGTATTAGCTGTCGAGAATGTTTCCACAGAACACGACACGAGAAAAAATTGTCTGCCGGTTTCTGATACAGTAGGTACTAGGAACTCCCCGTCTTGCAGAATAGACCATCTGCCTTCCTGCCAGGCAGCTCGTAAAAGCCGAGCATAGGCTTAACGTCACTACCACCGTGAGATCCTACTAGGTGGTAGATTATCGCAGCGACTTGCCCGGATTGGTACGAACGCCTTACTTACCTGCCGCTATAATATCAATGCTAACGTGTATCGGTTTGGAGGGTAAGAAAGCCGGTAAACTTACTATTGCTCTAGGCTAAACATTCTGGCCTCAGGTGGGCGACGCACCATTACCACATTTGGTGTCTAGGCGGCGTGAATTTCTTACCATCAGGAAATCCATATGTTCTATTTTAAAGTCCTGAAATTCCTTCCATTAAAAAGATTTAGGTATGCTATTAAAGAAAACATATTATAGTGTAAAATATTTTCTTACAGACAAGCATAAATAAATGAAATATATTTGGTAATTAAATACTTATTTAGTTAAAGAACTACGGTTGGCATGAATTTGTTTCGCCGTTTCTTTTCCTGCTTGGCTAGGGATGGAAATGGTAGTAGTGTGGCAGTATGATTAAAATTTATCATTGTTTTATATATAACGAAGCTTAATACAAATAGAAATAAGTTAAATATACTTACATTATATCATTTCTGTAAAAAAGTATTAATTAAACCACAATGTTGAGGATTATGTTTGCAGATTACACATGTTTCGCAAACAAATAAATTTCGTCTCAAAGGATACTTACACATTAGGCTTAACACTCCTGCTGCAGAACAGTGAC
This sequence comes from Calephelis nemesis, assembly GCA_002245505.1. Classification (NCBI taxonomy): domain Eukaryota; kingdom Metazoa; phylum Arthropoda; class Insecta; order Lepidoptera; family Riodinidae; genus Calephelis; species Calephelis nemesis. The sequence goes on from NJDD01038001.1 coordinate 365,682, forward strand.
GCACCTTAACTATGGTGTCAATAGAGCACGGTTGTCCCTTATCAGGAGATCCGTATGGTTGCTCATTGTCTTATGTTAAAATAATAAGCATATTAATTAAACTTAGTATAGTAGTACTATTTAAATTATGCGCTTTGGTTAAATTCGTCAAGTTTCAGAAATCCGAATGTATTTTAAAGTTTATTATAAGTATGGTATTTCGAGTTGTTATTACATAATAATTTTGCTTAAAATTAGATTAGGTCAGCCAATTAAAAAATAAAATATAAAGTGTAAAAAAAGTAAAAAGTGTAAAGCCGGAGCGCATAAATTTAACAGTAGCACTACATCTTTTTGGAAAACGTGTCGTGTGGTTGTCTGTGAACAAATACTTTAGCTAATTGCCCAACCTAGGCAACTTTTATTTTATAAGTACCTCGACCTTGCGTGTCAATGGAATGTGTATCTAAGTACAATTAATATTTATGT
>NJDD01038001.1:369593-384445 GCA_002245505.1 Calephelis nemesis
ATAGTTATAGTCTGGTACAGTTTTAAAGTACAGTTCTAGTATTTTATTTTTATGGTACTGGAAGGCAAACAAGCAGACGGATTTCCGGATGGTAAGAAATTCATGTCGCCTAGACACAAAATTTGGTAATGGTGCGATGCCAACCTTAGGCCGGGATCCATCTAAGTAAATTTACCTTTAAAGCTACCTTTTCCTCCCAACTGGAACAAGTCAACGGCAAACACTGACGTTATGGCGGCAGGAATAAGTAATGCGTTGGTACCAATCCCGGCGAATCGCTACAGAATTCTACCACCTAGTCGTATGTCACGATGCTAAAGACGGTAAGCTTGTGCGGTAAGCCTATGCTCGCCTTTTACGAGCTGCCTGGCAGGAAGGCAGATGGCTCATTCTGCGAAGGAGCCCGGACCAACACGAGGAATAGTTCTAGTAGTCTTTAACCATTTTTTGTCTAACTTTAGTCGACGTGTTAATATGTCCCTTTGTTTGTCATTCAAAAAATAAATATGTACAAAACAAGATAATTAAACATGAAAAATGCAAATTGTTAGGCCCAGAAATTATCTGTGAAATCTTATTTTAAGCGACTCCTCAATTCGAATGCATGTTTTTTCAATATAATTTTTGTATATTCGTTACGCGATTACTCGACCAAAAGCCTTCCGATTTTGATATTTTTTAGAAGGATAGGTCATAATTCCGAAGTGGTGTGTTATTAATTTTATCATAATTCAACTAGTGGCTTTAACGACCTAACTTAGAAAATGCGAAAATTTTATGCATTGTTAAATGTAACTCAAAAACTACTTACATTTTTGTAGGACCATTTCGGAATCACATGCTATCTTTCGAAAGAGAATTATCAAATCGCGACCTGGTATTAAATGAAATGGAATCGGTTTGTGCAGTTTTAGGACTAGGCCCCATTAGTGCGTTGCGTCGTCGCTTTCCATATATCCAGTCTATATGTTTCGTTGCTAAGACGCGACGCAACGCAGTGCATTACACTAATGAGGCCTCGCCCTTACTGTGCTATTTATTACTTCGTACAACAAGCAGAAGGATCTAATTTGAATAAAAGATATAATATTTCACCAAGTTTTAATTTTTAAAAATCAATACTTTTAATATAGGCAAATTAAAACAAACACGTTGAATTTAATTCAAATATAATTACAGGTTTTTACAAAATAATAATGCAATTAATATGTCTTACGTTTACTTTGTACAGACAACCACATTTTATAAATAATCTTTAAAATTAAAATAGTACTGCAACATTTGCTAGTATTTAATCGATTTATTTCTTTAATTAAGCGTTGATTGTGATTTTTTTTCCGTTTACACCTTAAAAGAAAATACAACACAATAAATTTGCAATTTCAGCATATTTCCCAAAAGCACAGTAACAGATACAGCTAATAATAAACAACTTTGTAAAAGAAATACGAATCAATATAAAAAAAACGCGGCAAGGGACATTAAAGTCGGTTTCTGCAATTTCAATAGTAATAGGTGTAAATATATTACGAATAATAATTTCAAAGTAAATACAATTTTTTATATATATATATATATCGAAATCGTGTGTCTAAGAATATTTGGCTGTTAAAAAAATGAGGATAGTTTTATTGCCATGTTGCCACGTATTAAACTTTTCATACTTAGATATTTTATATCTAGCTACATGGTGCTAATTACGCGTATGCAAACATTTATATGTATAAGAACACTTGGGCCTTTAAAATATATTTAAATAAAAATCTCTGAACAAATCATACGAATTAATCTCACCCAAAGAAAACAAATTACATACTCGTGTTATGGGTATTACTCACCGATACTAAAACAAAAACCTTTATATATTATATTTCTTGTGTGCGTGTGTATTTCACTGAACTCATCCTAAGATATTGATAAAAAAAAATGATAAAAAAATATGGGCATTCAAGGTGATTCGAGAATCTAAAATTCACAATTTGGAAAATGTTTTCTTATGTATTTGTTGATCCGGCAGACTGCGCTGCTGTCAGAGTATCAAATATTATGTAGTAGCTGTTACAGTCAAGCGATACGAAGTTTGCTGGGTCAGCTAATATCCATATATAAATACTAAAACTTATTTAATAAAACCCCAAACCCAGAAACACAGACAAATATATTCATTATAACTGCCTGTCCACGTCGGGAATCGAAACCGACCTTCGTGTAATATCGGTGAAGTTATAAACTTACGCGAGCTAAAATTAAAATAACGTCATTTGATAAATGACTTTGAAAGCTGTCAAATATGAATATGGCATACGTCAGAATGAAACGACCCTGTCCCTCCATCTTTGTCTTAATGTAGTTTTTTTACGTACGTAAATACTGAAAAATTCTGCATAAACTTATGGAACGGATTTTGACTAGATGATGACATTGGGGAAAATAACATAACACGATACAATATCAAACAGCTAAAAAAGACTTAGGAACAAAGCTTTATATAACTTTAGCTTATTCATTCCGATCAGAGGACCACAACGACAAGAACTCTAGTATTGCATATGTATTTTCTTCAATATACCATTTTTATGACGTAAACTTAGGTAGCTATGGCGCGGGAGAAACCCTGTCAATTATTGTAGTTCATAACAAAATTATTATTTTTTACATAAAAACCTTATAGTTTATTTTTAAAATTGAATATTTAGCTAATGTAACATATTGACACGCACTAAATGCATGATATTAAAAAAGTTTTTATGCACTTGCGTTTGCGTTCACTATCAAAATTTGTTAAGCAATTGTCAGCGCCTCTAGCGGATGATTAAACCAACTATCTCCATAAACTTTGACAGTTATCACAACACACCCTCTAGCCACAATATGGTGTATATCTGTCTATTCTGCTTCGCATCTCAAACCTTATTATAGTTTATATTATCTAACGACTCAAATGATACAATATCTTCTCATATAAAAGAAAGTAATATTCGAAATACTTTCTGCAAAGACCTTTCACCTTAAAGAACTAGGAAAAAGCTTTCACATTTATTAACACACTGATAAAATTAAGAAAATAAGACTAGAAAATCATGTTGTCGAACAATAAGATTAGTGCGAAAAGGACATATCCATGGAATACCTAAATGACATGATGCTGGTTTCACTCCAATCGATCTACCTATTAACCAGAACGCAGCACCAAGTCGAGGTACAGTCTTTCGGGTGCCAGTACTTATTAATGAAGCTGTAGGGAACAGTCCAAACCTTTCTAGACAGTCCTAGATATATTAATAATCATATCTAGGGCTGATCACTCTGCTCGGCCAAGCCCGGTGAAGTTGTAAAAACCGCGAGGTCAACAACACGTCAGTCATTCAAAAAATGACGCTAGTCAAAAACACAACCATATTCAACAAAGGTAATGGACATGAAGTCAGAAAGACACTCTTTTTAATTAAATTAAACTAAGACTTTACGTACTTACTAAAAATTTAAGCACTTGAGACTCTATTTTAGCTTTTCGTGTGATGTGTAGTGTTTTGATAAAAAAAAACTTTTTTTGACACTTTCTTTGCTCTTTGTTACCTAAAGTGGACCAACTCAAAATAGGTTTTACGATATATTCAGACAGAATAAAGATTTTCGCTGAATGGCCTGACCTATTACCTGACCATTACCAATCTTTTAGCCGTACTTGCACCAACCAAACGCGCGTACTCCATGATTTCTTCCCCGTTATCAGTCTTCCTGCTCCCATACTTCCTTTTATATACCTTATATAACATTATTTGATTGTTATGATATACCGGTATATAGTTAACATCATTGTCTGTGGGATAATTCTCATCCACGCTATCAATATCGGGATCAAACCGCGAATATCTTGCAACTTCCAGCTTCTGTATACAGTCTTTAATATGGAACCATTTGTATGTCTCCGGACAGAGGAGATCTGACGGTGAGAAGTTGCCTTTGTACCTCATTTTCGGGCATGAATGTATGTAGAATCCCATATAGTAATATTTCAAATCTGAGCATATTGTGTTTAAGTACCTAGTAAGCTCTATTTCCCTGTAAATAATTTAAACAATTATCATTATTTCTAAGGTAAAATTCAGCATTAAAAAAGGGACAAATTTCACAGCGATTCTTTCCCCGTTTTGATTCGGGTCTCTGGTGTAGATTAGACCTTCCTGCCAGGAAGCTCGTAAAAGACGGCAACTAACTAGTCCGGGTAGGGTCCACCGTCTTACCTATTCCTAACGCCATAATAACAGTATCATGTTCTAGTCCCGAAGGTTAGTTTTCCGGTAGACTTGCATCATTTGCTACAAGAAAACGACGCAACTACAACGATGTTTATATGTCATGGTCATCTGTTACCATCAGGAGAGCCGTTGTTTGCCAACATCAAATTGAAAAATAACAATTTTCCGATGCGGGGATGTGAGGACCCCTTTGCACGCGTGTAGATTACGATTGGATTATTCCACTAATACAACTTGCTCGTTTGCCTCCTCTTGTATAAAAAAAGTTGGTGTAAAAATAAGAAAGAACATACTCCATTGGTTTTGTCATGCGGATATAAGTATCCGGAGAGACCTAGATTTGGACCTAGATTTCACAATCAAGTCACCTAGGTTTCATCTGGGTGGTGTCAAGAGTCTCCGAAACCGGTATGTTTGTATAAAAATAGTAATGAATGTGAAGGAAGCTACAAGGCAAGGCTTCAAGGATCGTAACATTTGGCACTTTATACTCTCCGTCTACCATATAAAAGACTTGGCGTGAAGATATTTCTGATATTTGTTATTGCATGTACAAGAAGAATAAATAAATAAAAATAACTTACCGTAGCGCCCCATAAGTTCCTAAAGTCAAATTCCTGTATGCTGGGTCGTAAAAGAAATATACTGAAGATACACATTTCGGTAAAATGTCAACGACTCCAACTGCGATAAGTTTACCGTCCAACCAATACTGTTGGTGGAATGAGCCGTACCCACACGCCGGACCAACCTCGGAGTGCTCCTCCTGGACAACACAATATTATTACTTTCTTTTATGGTACTGGAAAGCAAACAAGCAAAAATGCAAAGTAAATGTCCGTTGACAAGTTACACAAATTGAATCTAATCTGAAAGTAAGCAAATTATATGCTTGAGTTATGGGTGTTACTGTTACTCGACGATTATAATACATAGAAATATTTAAACAGATGCCAAAATAAACTTTACAAACACACAGAATAGACATAATAAACACCCAGACTCGGAAATGCATACATCTAAATTTTCATCACAGAAATGCCTGCCCTTGTCGGGAATCGATCGAACAAGAGCCTCGCGGTTGGTCGGTGGATTTAGTCGCATACGCTTACCCCTAGACTAACGCGTCTTATTGATAATAAGGATAAAATTGAAAACCACATTTTGAGTTTCTCAAGCTGGCAATGGAACCCAAAATCTCATGCAGTAAGCGTGAACACAGGATTACTAGACCATAGAAACGATTATTGATGGAAGTTTTTTAACAAGGTTTTTTTGAATATCTATTTCGTGAGAAAATGTGATAGGTACTTGCTGATAGTAACATTAGAGAATTCAGGGTTGTTCTTTTATCATGTTAATTTTTTACGTTTTTTTCACTGATCACTTGGTAATACCTTGAGGTTTAATATTACACTTTTCACATTACATTCAAAGTTACATGTGCTTTTTCAAGTTAATTTGGCTGGCTTAGTGGCAAAATGTGTGTGTGGCATGTGAAAAACCAATAATTGGTACCATGATTAGCAAGGTTTTTTTACATCATTAACCAGTGGATATTTCTAATTGGAAATTGAACTTTCAATGCAAAAAAATACATGTTATAGCTCAGTGCAACCTCCTTTTTTAATTTTTTTGACCCTCTCCGGTCTTTTTCACTTATCACATATATTATGAACAATCACCAAGCAAGACAAAATTCAATACATTTTTAGTGGCATTTGGTTAAAAAGTAAATTTAATAGCTTACCAGTAATGGACTTTGTACTAAAAATTCTTTAAATTTTCCTTCAGTGCACTTTTCTGGTCTGTCTCCATGTATTGTCGTTTGATATTTAACGTACACCTCATGTGTTTCCTTGGATGTTCGCAGCCATTCTTGACTTGGAGGTGCCGTACGAACCAGCTTGATCTGAAATAAACATTTTACTTCTTTTCATATTCGTTTAATAGTTAAAGTTGGGTCATTTTAATGGATCACATTTGACACTTCAACGAAATATGACACTATGTCTTTCAATAATATTCTTTCATTGTTCAAGGTTCGTATTACAGATTTGCTTAACATTTCCATTTTTATATACATTATATTTATTGTACTGATGTCAAAATAACGCGTTTTCATGTTTTATTTTGACAAGTACTTACAGAGATTAACTATTGTTAAATGTGATCTATTAAATGGACCCAACTTTAATAGTGATATCAACTAAACGTCGTATCTAAATAACACAATAAAGGACATAAAAACTTCCATTGCACACTTATCAATGAATTCAGTAATATTTGACTAAATAGATTAATTAATTACAATACAGAATAATAACATTAGCAGCCTAAATATGTTTATGTTCCCGTGTTGGTCCGGATCCACTGAGCGTGTAAGATAGGTCATCAACAAAACCACTGCTAGCAGTGCTGTGCAGCAATTTTCCTAGGTTAGGATTTGCCGCCTTACATATTCCTACCGTCATAATGACTGTCATCTCACGGTCTGGTTGGCAGGGTAGCCGGTAAACTTAAATAATAGGCCTATTATTTTGGCCACAAGTCAACGACGCACTTGCGACATCTATGATGTCAATAGGCCACAGCTGGCTATGACAGGAGAACTGTGTGCTTGTTTGCTGGTCTCTCACATAAAACAGTATGTTTTATATTATGTATCCTTGTGTATAGAAGGTACTGTTTAACTAGCTTAATGTTATAAAGTATTGATACAGTTTATTTTTATTTATATTGCACCCACACATTTCACTTCACTAAGTGTTGGCCTAACTGTTGTCTGGAGAATGCCACTATTGTAGGCATTAAGTTCGCCTTTTGTACAAACTAATTTTGTTTGTTATGCAATAAAGATAAACAAAAACTCGAAATGCATCCGAATCCATTTTTTGTGTGATAAGATAGCGAACACACAGCGCTCCTGCTGCTAAGAGATAACTGAGGCCTTTAGACACCATAGATATTGTAGACGCTGTCTTGTGGCCAAGATGTTTCGCCAATAGTGCAAGTCTACCGGCTACCCTACCCTCCGAACCTGAACATGACACTGTCACTATGGCGGCAGGAATAGATGAGGTTGTGGATCGCTAAACGGGCGCGTTGTAGCACGGATCTTTACCACCAGTTGTCTTGTTCCTATCCTCCTTCAAACATCTGATTTGAGATTCCATTTACTCTACTCGAAAATCCAAACTTACAAACGTGAATTTATAATATTAAAGAAAGATATTAACAATAAACAGTTCATTAAAAAACTGACCTCCAGTTTCCTTTTGACATCATCACTCAATTCACTAATTAAGTCTTCAATTTGTTTTTCCTTATTCTGATTCTTGAAACTAATAGTGCTAACGTCAATGCCTTTCGCTTTTAATTTTTCTAGTTTCCTTTCTCTCCTAATTAGTTTGGCTTTTTTACATGGACTCTTATTGGGATCTGGCCCAGAATCTAAAAAGGATTTCTTAGTGCATTACAACAAATAACGTCTTAGGTAGATATATTCAGACGACGACAATTATCTTTTAGTCAATTTATAAGCCAACATTTTTTATACAAAACTGTTAATAAATTGTAGATTAAATAATAATTGACGTTTCTGAGTTCGGCCGTAAATCTCACAAAGTTAAAATTGTTGTTATAAGGTATTACAAGAACGACACTTATTCAATCCCAGGCAAAATTAGTTATATTCAATAACCAGCTACTCCGGCGAAATTCGTTTCACCCGTTCAGTTTCTATGGGAAAAACTAGAATGTTGTTATATCTAGTTTCGCAGTGGAACTCAATAAAAAGTATCATATTTCCATCTCCTGGTTCTAAGTTACGTCTTCGTCAATTTTCAGCAAAATCAGTTCAGCAGTTCACATGCTATACGTAGATGACGTGTCAGTATGTTGTTGGTTAAGAATTTAATTTTAGAGACTGTTTAGTAAAAAAGGGGTTAAACTGTGAACAAGCTTTTAACTTTTTTGTAGTAAGACAGATAATGGTGGCTCGGCTGTGATGTCGTATTTCATCAATTTTTCAATTTATTTCTGAATGCAACGATTTAAAAGAAACAAAATATAAAGGAAAGATAAGGATGGCATGATTGTTAAAATCGTACGTGGCACCATTGTTCGTAAATTCACTAACTTATAATCTTTATAACATAACATATATACGTAACATTTCATTACCATCAACTGAATGCAAAGCAAGCACATATTTTTCTGATTATCTCTTTTTGTTTTCATAAAATTTTAAGAGTGGAAATAAAAAACTGATAAACCGCATATTCTCAGACATGTTAATTGGCAGAAAACCATTTTTTTTAATATTCTAGCATACCTTTTTTTTGTTTTGGCACTTCGGCAACCGGTTGACTAGTTTCAGTCTCATTAGTTACTAAATCTGAAAAATATAACTTTATTTTATAGCATATTCATTTTATATTTAAATTTTTTTATTCGGGAAATCAACAGCATATTATATTTGGGTAGCCTGCATTTGTGTTTGTATGTGCATGGGTGTGTGTGTGTCTGTGTATGATGAATACGAGTGTATGAGTGGTTGTGTGCCTAGAGAAGGCCTATTTGAAAGAAAAATGTTGCAAGTTTTAAATATAAATAAACAACTTTCAGTTTATTGTGATCCTGAAAGTTCCTAGGGCCAGCAATATAATTAATAATTCCAATAGGTAGTTTTACTCCTAACTAAGCTGTCTTTAGTTATTGCTATCGAACTACCAATAGGTTCAACTGACTAATAATATTCAAATCAAATGTTTGTACAGCTCATATTCAATGTCATCTAAAGCCCCTTTGTTGAATTTTTATTTTCAGGTGTTTAAATTAAAATTAATTTATAACACTAGCGTAGGTACTCTTGCATTGCAACATTCTGAGTTAAACATGCAACTTTTTCTATTAATCTCAATATATAAATAAAGAGTCTATTGCCTACCTAAATACCTACTAGTATATAAATAATAATAGCCTGTTAACACAAAAATTAAATATTTGAAACCAGTATCCACTTTAACAAATACAATACACTACTATTTTAATACCTTGTAGTTTATCATCGGAATTAGTTTCAACTATGTTATCAATAAATGGTATATCCACTTTAGTCACATCAATATTTTGATGATTTATTGTAGATTCCACAAACTGTTCTCTTGCTTCATACTCATCTACAGCCATATTTCCATCACTTCCCGATGTTTTGATATTAGCCTCTTGATCTTGACCAACTAAAAACTTATTGAATCTTTTTAAAATCTTTTTCTGCGATTTTGACACCTTGAACTCAAGCGCCCTACATCTATAAACAAAATAATTAATACAACTTGGTTTAGTTAAAAATACTTGACTGCATAAAAACAAATTTACTAATATGACATGCAATGTAATGTAATGATTAACAAAAACATAATTAATGACCCGTTAACAATCTTGATCATGTTAGCTTTCAAATAATATATCTGAATCAAAATTGGTCCATTAGTGTATGAGCTATGAAGCCACAGACATACACATGCAAACACACAAAGTCAGTCACATTTATAACACACTTCTTTTATCATCTGGGGTTAAAAACAATCAATTAATATTCTTTGAAAATAAAACTATTCTAAAATTGACAATTATTAGTTTAAACATATTTGGAAGATGTATCTTATATGCTACGAAATTGTAGAAATAAAATTTTTAGTAATTTCTACATTATATATTATTATATAGTTTATATATTAAGTTTGTAGTTTACTGTTATTTGTAAATACTAAAGAATGACTAACCTGATAGTATACATTGGGCAGCAGATAATGTCTAGCATAGGCTTATAGCAGTACTGTCCTGAACGTCTCCAACCCCTGTCTATTAAATCTTGATAATCATGGACAGTCAATGTATGAGCCCACAACCCTGAAATATTATAATATTGTATTTTACCTCATCACCAATCAAACAACAAAACAGTACATTAAAACAGTAAAACAGTATATTATACCCAATTGTCAAATCATGGAATACAAAGTAAAAAAAAAAAAAGTAAATATATTATACGGTTTATAATAAATAATACAGCTATCTTGGGACCAATTACACAAACCATTAAACTCAAGGTAAATAAATTATATGTTTGGGACATAGGATATACAGAAAATATACTTATATAAAAACAACATTAAAACATAAAATATAAATGGAAGAAGCAGATACTAAATTTCATTAAAAATGAAATTTTAAATTTCAATTAATTACATAATATATGTTCATCACAATATGATGAACATATATTATGTATTTCACTAAATACATAATATATGTTCATCATATTGTGTATTTGACATGAATGTTAACCTTTTTTTGCACAGGAAGTTTACATATTCAAGATAGTTGCTTTAGCTTCCGCGTTAAACCACCAATAACATTGTGTAAATTATACAAAAAAAATATTATATTTCACATAGACTTTACTAACATTGACATTAGGTGCCTGTTGATATTGTGTGCTTGTGATATTTATTTCTTTAAAATTGTAAAATAGATGAGCTACTTATTTCTAAAATTTCTCATAAGACAAATCTAGACACTGAGAAGTTAGTAATAAAATATGTAATAAAATGTGTAAAAGGTAGGTAATTAATAAAAACCTAAAAACGAAAATAGTAAATTGTATTAAATTTGACGATACACAAATTTACATGGAATAACCCCAGAAAAAATATATAGGTAGTTAACCTAATTTAACCAGTTTAAAAGCAAATACTTGTAAACTTACTATATAACCCACCAATAACTAAAATTAACTAGTCTTATAACTAATCAATCCGTTACAGTAAAATTCTTGTGCTGATATCGTAAAGAAACAATGAGAAGTTAGTAAATATTTACTTGATAATTACCATGGCTGTAATTTGAGTCAGGCTTCTTACAGTATCCACATTTATATCCCTGGTGATCTGAACAATATTCAATGATACTACGTTGCATTTTTTTACTTTATTAATTATTATTTAGCTAATTATCTTTGTAGTCAGAAGCTACAACAGCACTAAATTTTACTTATTTGCTTACTGCTTTGTGCAATCTATTTTAGTAATTAATAGCTGAAATATAGATATCTGCTTCATTTAAAATTTCCAAACTTGGTCAATTGAATGAAATACCATAAATTATTCTGTTATTCAGATTTTTTCAGACTATTACAAAATACAAATTACGTACAATGATCAAATTCAGCTGTCATTGTCAATGTTATGCATAATATTATGTAGTACTTTTTTTTATTTTTTTTTTAAGTTTATTTGCCCCATTCTGGGGCCGGCTAAGACTTTTAGGCCATGCTGCCACGTCTTCCGTATTAATTATTTCTTCATTAGTTATATTACATATGTCTTCCATATTAATTATTTTTATACAGTCATTGGTCACTTAAGGCCATGCTGCCACGTCTTCCGTAATAATAAATTCTTTTTCATATTAAAATTTTAAATTCATTTCTTCAGTTTCTGACCATATTGTCTTTCCGTTTTTAAAAGTCAATTCCTTCACTAAGACAAAGGTTGTTTGAGTCCTTCAATACGTCTTTAGTTTTAATTTTTTGAAGTTTACATATTATGTTTCTCCGTTAATTTGTTTTATAGTACGTCACATCCTTGAATTACGATTATTTTCACACAAATTTTAAAACTAAAATTCTGAACACCAAAATAATTTTCTTTCATGTTGGCGCCAAACTTCTACGACAGTGCAAAAAGTTTCTTTATTATTCTTTTATTACCTCTATATTTTATATTATGTAATAAACACGTATCTTCATATTAATTTATGTCTTTTTCTAGTTTCGTCTTCCATTTTCTTTCTTGTTCAGGCCTCTGCCTCTTCTGTCGTGATAAAACACTACAATAGTCTTTCACTAGTATAGTTTATTGACAAAATCACATTTACACACAACTAAATAATATTTACACTTTATTTAATTTACAAATCGTACATTTTTACATTACATTACACACTTTTAGCTTAATGATTGGAGGGAACCCTCGAAAAGCGCGCCTTCTCCCTCCGACCGTTCCCGCCAACCCTGTACTTTTTTTTTTAGGTTAATTTGCGTCTTTCTGGAGCCGGCTAAGACCTTTCGGCCATGCTGCCAAGTCCTCCGTAACAGTAAATTCTTTTTCGTATTAAAATTTTAAAGTCATTTCTTCAGTTTCTGAACACATTTTCTTACCCCTTTTAAAAGTCATTTCCTTCACTAATACAAAGGTTATTTGATTTCTTCAATACGTCTTTAGTTTTAATTTTTTGAAGTTTACATATTTGTTAATTTGTTTTATAGTACGTCACATCCTTGAATTACTATTATTTTCACACAAATTATAAAACCAAAATTCTGAACACCAAAATCATCTTCTTTCATGTTGGCGCCAAAACTTCTACGTCAGTACATAAAGTATTTTTATTATTATTTTTTTACCTCTATACTTTATACTAGTCTTATATTAAGTAATAAACCCATATCTTAATATTTCATGTCTTTTTCCCGTTTCGTCTTCAATTTCCTTTCTTGTTCAGGCCTCTGCCTCTTCTGTCGTGATAGAACACTACAATAGTCTTTCACAAGTATAGTTTATTTAATAAATCACATTTACACACAACTAAGTAATTTACACTTTAATTAATTTACAAATTATACAGTTTTACATTATATTACATATTTTTAGCTCAAAGATTGGAGGGAACCCTCGAAAAGCACGCCTTCCCTCTCCGACCGTTCCCGCCAACCCTTTTTTTTAAATAGTTTGCGCCTTTCTGGAGCCGGCTAAGACCTTTAGGCCATGCTGCCACGTCTTCCGTATTAATTATGTCGTCACTGATCACATGTCTACCGTTAATTATTCTTATACAGTCATTTGTCACTATTTACAAAGTCACGTCAGGCTCTTGAGTAAAGCTGCGGTTATTTACACAAGTTTGCTTTGGGAGATTTGGCGGGACCGAGGAAATTCACGATACACTAATTTCTTCATGATTATTTCATGAGTGCACGTTCACTGAACAAAACTAAACTAATTCCCACCTAAATTAACTAATTTCACTCAATATAAACACGAAATTCAATAATTATGAAAAAATACGACCATCTTCATTCACGATGGCGCCAAAACTCCCTTTTTTTATTTATTTAATTCGCCCCTTTGTGGGGCAGGTAAAAGCCTTCATGCCATACAATTACGTCTTCCGTATTATTTCTTTGTTTCAGTTCTTGAGTAAAGCGGTGGTTTCTTTACATAAGCTTGTTTATGAGGTTTGGCGGCAGCGAGGAAATTCGCGATACACTAATTTCTTCATGATGTTTTCACTTGTGCACGTTCGCTGAACAAAACTAGACTAATTCCCACCTAAATTAACTAATTTCACTCAATGTGAACACGAAATTCAATAACTATGAAAAAATACGACCATCTTCATTCACGATGGCGCCAAAACTCCAGGTACCTACTTTTTTTTCTTTCTTTAAGTTTTGGCCTTCACGTTAGTATTTTGCCATTCGTCAAGTAGAAATTTGAATTAAGTTTTATATCAATTTTGATCAATTATAATTAGTCATCAGTCATGAGTTGTCAGTAAGTCATGTCAAGCTCTTGGATAAAGCGGCGGCCTCATTACACAAGCTCATGTAAGGAGATTTGGCGGCAACTAGGAAATACACGATACGCTAATTTCTTCATGATTATTTCATTTGTGCACTTTCACTGAAAAATATTGTGCAAATTGCCACCAAAATTGACTAATTTCACTCAATATCAACACGAAATACAATAATTATGAAAAAACTTCGACCATCTTTTCTCCCGATGGCGCCAAAACTTATAATATAGTACTTTGGTCTTTTTGTTGTCAATCAAAGAAATACTTATTTAAACTCCACGAGAAGATGCCGACTCCGTACTCCTCCGTAAAGTACGACTCCGTAAAGTGCTGCCATCTTTTGAGCGACTTAATTAAACTCTTATGAAAAACAAAATGGTGGCAAATTTAACTGAAAATTCAAATGGTTATTATCGGCATAGAGCGTAAACGTGCTAAGACCTTCTTTTTTCATTACGACATATTTTTTGTATTAAAAGGGATTCTTTTTTACACTTTCGAGTGATAAAAAAACATCATGGTGAAAAAAAAATGAATTAAACAAATTTACGCTTTTTTTTACATGGGGGAACCCTTTACGAGTATCCTCTCAGTGGGTAAATTGAGAGGATTATGTTGGACTCCGATTGGTTACCAACCTGGGAGCTGTGGGATCGGTTGGCCCATTCTACCACGGTTCTCCAAAACATCTATCTGCATATGCAGATTCTCCACTAATGTTACTCTGACTTTAGTGTATGTAGATGCAGTACACCAAGCGATGTACTGGCACATCTGTTCGACTACAGCCGAAAGCGATAGGTTTGGGCCCATGGCGCTGACTAGCTCCTGCCTCTCTTCAAGCCATGCAGAACATTCTTCCAACGTATGCTGAGCTGTATCGACACTGGCTGCAATGATGGCACTTCGTGTCGGTCTTTCGCCTTAGGTTTACGCTCCTAAGCC
>NJDD01038001.1:394113-438007 GCA_002245505.1 Calephelis nemesis
GGCTTGCCACGTATCACATTTAGTGTCTTGGACTAGTCGTGGGTGCCCTGGTTGTGCCTCTGCCTACCTCTTCGGGGATATGGGCGTAAAGATACTTTTTTTTAATTGTCAAAACGTGAACTGTTACCTATTGAAATAGTTAGAGTTGGTGTAGCTGTTTTACTACGATATTTTTCATGTTACAAGATGTCAAAGAAACAAGCAACTCTTCTGCTAGAAAGAGACAACAGTCGCTTAAAAACGCGATAGAAGTCACTGGTGTCTAGGTACTATCTTTATCTAAGGCCGGGTGTCTACTATCTTTATTTTGGGTTATGTGTGCAGTCTATCGGCTATCCTATAGCCTACTAACACCCATGACTAGCCGTAGACACAAATTCCTAAAGTGTGATATCGAAATAATCTATCGCCAACCGGAAACATAATCGCGGGCAGCGTTGTTTTATTAGAAAATGAAAAAAAAATTGGTTTTGTAGTCCGACCCAGGTATCAGACTCGGGAGTACATGAAATCAAATCCAACTCCAGACCACTAGACTACATATGTGACTACGTAAATTAGGTCGAAGAAAAGCAGTCGAGTTGCAATGCTTTTTGCCCCACGAAGAAGCTCACTTCGTTAGTTAGTTCGGATCGTTTTTTTTAAAGTGACTTATATGTTGCAAACTTTTTTTTACTAGTTCGGATCGTCTAATTATACAACTTTATACTTACAAACGACAATAAAATATTTCCTTATATTCTTGATCCTCTTCAATTTTTCATTGTGTTTGTACCAATGGTACGCTTGAATAATTATTGTACCCAAAACTAATCTTAAAAAGAAAGGCAACGCCGTTAACGCTGATGCCTGTAAAAAGATACATTAGTAACACCTAATTGATTAGGTGGCAGAGCGTTGCCTAGCAGGCAGTAGCTCGCCTAATGCCACTAACATATTCCTGACATCGCAAAGTGCTCAGTGCCGGATGATAAAGTAGCCGGTAGCCCAAGGTAGGTGGTGGCGGCGATCTCTTACCATCAGAGGCTACCATACGCTCTTAAAACAAAATTATTTCAATAACAATAATTTTCATCGAAGAAAAAGAACCTCGTGATGTATGTCATAAAGTTGCTTTTATTGTTAACATTTAGCAACATAGAAATATTTCTGCTAGAGGAGTTTATGGTAGGGCCCTAGAAAAGCCGTCTGCTCATTTGCTATCTCATAACATTAAAGAGGTATAAAACATTGCGGGTTAACTGGATCTGCTACGCATACCTGTAAGCAGGTTAAGTAAACCCTAAGGCTATATTATCCTTCATTTTTCTACGGGATATAAATACATCCTGTAGAAATAAAGAAAAAAAAGCAACATTCTATTATATGACGTAGGCCTATGATGATCGAATCGCCTCCTTGTAATTATCTAGTCTAGTGAGATTAAGTAGTAAGCAGAGGACTTAATAAGTGCCCCCTAACTGGATTTTGGCAGTGGCGAGATTTCAGGACATTGCGTTATAGGTTATATAAGTAGTTGTATCAATTCGAAGGAAAGAATCATTTCATAACTTAACTTTTTTTGTATTTAGGATTGATCTTATCGGTAGCACTTTACAACTTACATTCTTTTAATACGAACCCTTTTTCATGTTACAGGGCAGCTAACAAGCACACAGCTCTCTTAGAAGGCTTATTGTGAAAATCTACCAACTACCTTACCCACCAGACTGGAACGTGTCAGAGACATTATGATTTATGGCGGCAGGTATAAGTAAGGCGGTGGAGCCCTACCTAGGCAAATTGCTGCGCAGTATTGTACAACCAGTGACCACTCTTTAAACTCCACTACCAAGTCATAACACTAATACTAGTAAAAAGGCAAATGATGCATTACATATACCACGCTTTGCCAGTATATAGCCTGAACAAACACTTGCCGTCTTATTAATAAACATGCATATCTTCACGCCCATATCCTCGAAGAGGGAGGAGTAGGCACAATCAAAGCACGTTTATGTTATATATAAAATTTTCGTGTTACGGTGTGCGTGATTGAACTCCTCCGAAACGGCTGTACCGATTCTCATGACATTTTGTGAGCATATTGAGTAGGTCTGAGAATCGGCCATGACATATTTGTAGTGTCACCCTTAAGTGACAAGAGACACTCACTAATTTTTTTATTAACATCACATAAAAAAAGTAGCAGAACAACGACTGCTGGGTTAGCTAGTCTTATTTATAAAAATCTCGTGTCACAATGTTAGTTACCGTACTCCTACGAAACGGCTTTACCGATTTTCACCTAATTTTATATGCATAGTTAATAGGTCTGAGAATTGGGTACTACCTATTTTTTATACCCCTAAGTGATAAGGATGACTCACCCAATTTTTTTAACTAAAATCACATTTAACCATGAGGGAATACTTCTGTTTGTATGCCTTCCAGTAGTATAAAAAATACCAGAACAAAGTCTTCCGGATCAGCTAGTTATATTTAAAGATTTACTTCCATTGTGTTATTGTTTACACAGTAATACTGCAATATACTGAGAATACTGTGGTAACGTGGTTTTTCTAATTAAAAAAAAATGTTGCTCGGGATTGGATATGTACCCGATTGCTTGCCCCGCCTTACCACCTATCACATTGTGGGACTAAGTGTCTTCGGCTAGTCGTGGGTGCCCTGGTTGTGCCTCTGCCTACCCCTTCGGGGATATGGCCGTGGAGATACTTTTTCTATATTGTGGTAATGTTAACTTCAACCCTGGAGTACTGTAGTCTGTGTTTATTAAGACGATGGGAATAGAATTCCTTACTCTTACTTACTCTATATACAGTGTACTTCAAGACGACGCTGTAGTACAATGGCCCATGGAGACAAACAGAAATTATCATCCAAGCATAACCGAAGTTGAGGATGCATAAAGCCCAAAATGGTCTCGACTTGAGAATAGTCCTCCAAGGAGCTTCGGTGTTGGTGAGCTGGAATTTTTTTTAGTACATTGAATAAACAGACAGCTCATGATACAATCAACGCAGCATACTATTGATGTTACGCAATCTTACGGCCAGGATCTAAGGACAAGCATGTTAGTCGACCAATGTCAATGATTCTAATACATAGAAATACTTAAATAGATACCTGAATATATTTCATAAACACCCAGATCCGGAAATGCAGACATTTAAATGTTCATCACACAAATGCCTGCCCCCGTCGGGAATCGAGCCTGAGCCTCGCGGTTAGTCTCAGACCTGACAAATTGATTGTTTCCCGAGTGACATACATCATTAACATACTCTTAAGTTGAAATGCCACGTATCTTTCATATTAACACTAGAATGATGGACTCTTAAAAAATCTACCATAGTAGATACAGAATAAGCCCTTATTTTGCTCATTCTGCTAAATCCGTGTAATGGTATATACGTAAAATTAGTAACACTGAATATGATTATCGTGGTGAATGTTGCAAATGCCCAAAACTGGGACCAAATCTCGAATAAGAATTCACTTAACAGGTTCTTCGCCAACCTCATCGAAGAAGTCACCACAAAGTTTACCAACTTCAACTTGACGTACGTTTCATTAACGAACTACATGGTTATTAGTTAACGATTAACGGTTAATTATTTTTAAGGCTTCTGTTCTAATGGATTTCCGCAAAGTAATGCCTGATTAAATAAAATGCCTACCTTTATTGTAAATACTGTTCCCACAGTCATTTTTAAATAATACATCTCTTCTTGTGTTATAAAGGAGTGTTTGTCCGGACTGTCAGATACGACGAGGATCCAGACGATGGCCCAGAGAATTTGACTGGCTCCAGCGCAGTAAAATCCAGTCGGCCATCCAGAGTAATACTGCACGGCGGCACAAATCAAAAATGTTGAGAAGGTCCCCGTGGTAATTCCTGCATTATGAACATTTTGTGGTTTTAACCGCTCGTTTGCCAAGGGATTGGCGCAACTATCCTAATGTTATCCATGAGCCTTTTACTCGATTTTCGATGTGGAAAGACATTTTTGTTGGAAAAATTAATATCTGTATTTCTGGATCTATGTTTACAACATTTATTTAAGTACCTATATATTTAAAGAACTATAATAAATGTTAAATAAAATGTTTGAAAAACTCTAACTTTTTTTTCGATTCAGCCAACTGGTGGTAGAATACCGTGATGGAACCCATCCGGGTAGGGTTCCACCGTCTTACTTATTCTTGGCGTTATAATAAGAGTGTCATATTTCGGTCCGAAGGGTAAGAAAACTGTGTTTGCTTTCTAAACATGCACCATAACGGCTTAATACCTGGGCGTGTAATACAAAGTCAGTGACTATCTATCTATGCGGTAACTGCCACTGGTATTCCATGGTACGTACGCAACGAGGACGTACATCTTGACCTAGTATTACCTACAATAGCGCAGCATTTCAAAGAGCTGTCGGAACGTTACTTTCAAATAACAACTGCCCACCCTAACCCAGTGTTAGCACTCGTGTGACTACACACCGGCCGCAAATGTGCCCATCAAATTTAGAAGACCCCGTCACGTCCTATCCAAATACAAACTCACAAGACTCTACACTACATCGTCGCCATCGGTGTCGGCGACAAAGATCTCTCTTGCGCCCGGTGCCTAAAGCCGAACGACGAGTCACTACTCCTCCATCGAGTCCATCCAGTAACCAGAACGCAGCACCAAGTTGAGGTACGGTCTCTCGGGAGACAGCCCTTGTTGCTGGCGTTGTAGGTAACAGTCCAATCCATCTAAATAATGATGTCTCAGGCTGAGCACTCTGCTCGGCCCACAAAAGCACGGTGAAGTTGTAAGACTCCGCGAGGTTGGCAACACATTAGTCATTCAAAAAAAAATATTTTTGCTGCCAAGGTTATAACTTAAACAAAAATTCGACTGTATTATAAACTTAAAATCTTAACCCCAATTTTATTACCATTCATATCATCCTAGAGTCAGTTCAGGTTATTCTTTAGGTTCAGGTTTAAAGTTGCGTTTTACTATTACTTCTCCACTCTGCATTGTCTTAAGACTCTAATGTTGAGTCCTTTTTTATTACAAGTTTATGAAAATTACCACAAAAAGCCCACATAAAGTGATGTCTTTCGGTAGGCGGCATCCAATGTCTAAGGACTTGAACCATGCTTGGTTGCATTGCTCCCTATAAAAAAATACTAATAAAACCTTATTGCCTTTTGGAACTTGTCATGTGAAGTCAATTATTACTAAACCAAAAAAGTTACTTTACCCGATTTGATAGGTAACCTTAGATGTTTCCGTCACCAAAGCGTCAGTACACTCCATTATCCTGTTGAGTTCATAAGGGAAGGGTAGCCTTAAATCCCAACCATTAGGGCCTAAACACATAACCGCGTTGCGGCGCCGCGCTGCTAGAATCGGCATTAGCGTCACGGACGATTGTAGCGGCGCGGCACTATTTATTTATTTAAATCTTAATATATTTTAATAATATGGTGGTCCATAGCTGAGAAACGTCTAAGACGCCGCGCCGTAACGCGCAATGTAAACCGACGATTTTGTCGGTGCGGCGACGCAACGCGGTTATGTGTTCATGCCCTAAGACAGCAACTTACTAGAAACATATAATATGGTGTCTATTCAGGCGATTGTATAATAACATCAGGAGACCAACCTGCGTGTACGGCATTTTATGATACAAAAGATTAGCGAGGAGCTCAATATTTGGTATTCCTGGAGTTTTAATAACTAGGTAATAGTTTTGTCTAACGGTTCACATTAGGGTAAGTTTTGTACCTAACTCGTTTATTAATAGTTTTCTGGATAAGAGAAGGAACTTATCCCTTTTATCAAATACTTTTTTAAAGTTTACTAGTGGTTAATCGCCTCTGTGGTCTAGCGGTTCAGTTGTTGGACTTGACTGCATATGATCACGGGTTCGAATCCCGGGTCGGGCAACAAAAAAAATTAAGGGGTTTCCTATTTTCTGATAAAAAAAATTATTGCTTGGGATTGGAAATGTGCCCGGTTGGCGATAGGCTTGCCACCTATCAAATTGTGGGATTTAGTGTCTACGGCTAGTCGTGGGTGCCCTGGTTGTGCTTCTGCCTACCTCTTCGGGGATATGGGCGTGAATATGCTTACTAGTGGTTTTCCATTGGTTGAAATTCGACCATAGTAAAAGTTAATTATAAGTCACTCAATATGAATTATTAAAATATAATGTTCAAAGATTATTAAGGTTCTATTGTTTAATACCTTTTTGATAAGAACGCCATCTGTGATTTGCTAGAAGTTGTAGAACAAAAGTTTTTGCTTTTGATGTACTAAAGCCGCCTTGGAGAAGTTATAATATGTTAGGTACCAGTAACCCTTTATAAGTTTTTCCATTGACCAATGGCCAAACATACAGCTACACTCTACTCCGTTCCTTTTCAGGGATTTCATTTCAAATTATTTTTTTTCACAAATTGAACCTAACCCCAAAGTAAGCAAATCATATGCTTATGTTATGGGTGTTAGTCGACGATTCTAATACATAGAAATACTTAAATAGATACCTGAATCAATTTAATAAACACCCAGATCCGGAAATGCAGACATTTAAATGTTCATCATACAAATGTCTGCTCCCTTCGGGAATCGAACACGAGCCTCACGGATGATCGGTGTAGATAGGCGTGCACGCTAGCCACTTAACCAACGAGGCGACCATAGTAACAGGAAATTCAAAATGATACATACCGAACAGAAGCCTGTGCAAATCCTCAAAACAAATAATAGCCAAAAATTGTAGTAAGCGAATGCTGGAGTTAGACAATTTAGTACGCCTGATGCCAAGCCTGCAAACCCTACAACCCAAGTCGGACCATACCTATACAAATATTTTCAGCTTTATTATCTTTCGAAACTAGAGATTAGTATGGTCGAAACCCACTTTAAAAAAAGGTAAAAGTTTTTTCGACTCCCATACGCTTTTTATATACGTTAATCGATTTCTACGTCATTTCGGAATCCATTTTAAAATCCTTTTTAAAGTGAAAACTTCTTTTGCAGTGTTGCGCATTTTTTTGGAATGGGTAAAAACTTATAAACTCGCGTCAGGACACGAGACCTGATCGAAAATTCGTAAGATGACGCTGGGGGCTTGCGCTAATGTTCGTGTTGTCATGTTTGTGTTCGATAGCGCAGTAAATAAATATTGTATTCTACCACACAAATAATTGTACTTTCGTACTGATTATTAAAGCTATTCGTGCAAAATTATTGTCTAACCATTCCAAAATATGAAAAATGCTCAACGTTAATATCCAAGTTTTCACTTCTGCCGGCACTCCCGGAGTGCAACCCGTCGTTTTTTTTTATTTTTAAGAACGTGCTTTCGAGTTGATTCCGATGCCACTAAGTCTGGATCGGATGAAGGAATCTAAGTGAAGTCGAGGAAAATACTTAGTATTTGTCTATGATGTCCTCTACATCTGCATTGAAATCGAAGTCCATTGTTTCTAGTTTTACTGCGATTAATGTATTATGTTATATTAGATTTAGATTATTATTTAACCTTCTTCTTAGGATGATAATTAGTCCGTAACTACTATCCTAAGGTACCGATTGACAAGATTCTAGGTCGATTCTCGTCAGGAACAAGCTGAGCCTTTACCATGAGTTGTTATAGATACGTTCGGTAATTTACGTACCAAATCTATATAATAGTGCTTTTGGCCTGACAAATTTATTGTTTTCAGTTTTTTTATGACATTGGAAGGCAAATAAGCAGACGGGTTTCCTGATGAAAAGAAATCCACTCTGCCTAGAGACACCAAAGGTGGTAATGGTGCGTTGCCAACCTGAGGCCGGGGTGTTAGGCCTCGAGCAAAAGTAAATTTGGTGGCTACCTTATCCTTCGATCGGGAACACGTCAACGGCAAGCACTGACGTTATACCGGCAGGAATAGATAAGGCGGTGGTAGGTAGCTATCCGGGCGAGTCGCTGCAAAATTCTACCATCTAGTCAGGTGTTGTTGATAGATATAGGTTGATATTGATGTAGACACGGCCCCTCTATGCTCACCTTTCACGAGCTGCCTGACAGGAAGGCAGATGGTCTATTCTGCAAAGGAGCCCGGACCAAGAAGAAAAACCAGTAGAGACGCTATTCAAAGTTTTCATGTCAATAATTTAAGGGGACGTTTAGATAATAAGTTCCACTACCACCACCCTTTTGTATAAGTTAGGGTCACTTGCACGTTCCTGAGTTCAATATTTAAATCTGAGTTACCTTCTTACTTTAGTTAAATCTCTTTACATTTGACAGTTTAACTCATAATTAAATGTAACCTGGAAACGTGCAAGTGACCAGTGTGCTATGAATATTTTCATATGCCTAAAACCTTTAATGCGTAATTTTATTTGTTTCCATTTTTTATTTAACCCCTGAAAAACGTTCTTCTTTCCGTTTAACGTTGATGGGTTTGGGTCTCATAATTTTTCTACGCAAGGCGCTTCCATATTTTATTTTTGTATAATAAAAACGTCTGCTAAATGAAAAATCTTCATTTTTCAGAATTAAACAACATGTTTTGATGCTATAGTTATTATTATTAACACATAATAATTACAAAATGTGTTCATATTAATCATTACACATTAATGTGAAATCGTGTCTTTGTTGGTCGATATCTGAAGCAATAGTGAAGATTTTTGGCATGCGAAAATTATGGCCAGAGATGAAGAGAATGTAGTCACAGATATAGAAAACAGAGTAAAACTTACCTATCACCAATATTATGGAACAGAGGGAAACAGGTGATGTATCCGATGTGATATGCTGCTAGTAATAGAGCGATATAGTTCTCGTTCCAGTACATGATTTCTATAACATTCTAAAATAAACTGATTGTTAAAAATACAATCTATATCTCACTTATAATAAAATTGTAGAAGAGGGAATTCTGCACACGAAAGATACTTAAAAATATGTGCCAGCGAAGCTAAAACTGGACAGCAGAGCCCTTACCATGAGTCTACGGCTTGTCAAGGTTAATATACTCGCTACCGTCTCTGTAAATTATTTGTATAAAAAACTTTGAACAGCGCCTCTATCGGTAACTAAGACAAACATATTTTAGACGAAATATGTCATAGATTTCGACAAGTAACTTACCGAACGTCATCTATACCAACTCATGGTAAAGGCTGTAATATTATTTTCTAAGCTGGCCTTTGTAGTTGGTAACTACACTGGCCAGCAGTAAAAAATAAAAATGTTCTCTATTATAAAATTTTTAAAATGTAGAACCTAAATTTAAGTCCAAAGGGAGTCTGCTACATGTTCTGACACGGTCTACATTGGTCTACATCTAGTAATCTCAGCCTACTTTTTTTATTCCTAACATTTTTTCTAATATCCTATGAGTCGACGG
This sequence comes from Calephelis nemesis, assembly GCA_002245505.1. Taxonomy (NCBI): domain Eukaryota; kingdom Metazoa; phylum Arthropoda; class Insecta; order Lepidoptera; family Riodinidae; genus Calephelis; species Calephelis nemesis. Next base: position 403,522 of record NJDD01038001.1, read on the forward strand.
AACTATGACTGCTGCTTGCTGCTTGGTGTCTGCTGCTCGGTGGTGGGAGGACCCTAGACCGGCGGAAGCTGCCCGCCGGTGTTCTTCTGTGGCCGCCTTCCCAGCTGCCCTCTTCTACTGCTGCTTCTGGCTGCTGAGGGAAGGCGCCAAAGGGTCCCGCTAGCCCAACCGCCGAAGACTACAGCAGCAGTCCTTCGAGTTCCGTCGACAGACCACCGTATCCCACGACCCTTTTCTTTCTTTATCCGGCAGAACCTTTTTGTGCACAGGCTTTTTATATGGACTTTATTTTACTAGTGTTTCTTTTAGTATAGTGTTTTTTTGTTAACATTCTTTAATTTTTATGCCAACAGGATCCCGTGTCCCAAATATGTCTGTTGGTTTGTTCATTTTTTCTGTTAACATAGTGGTGGGTGGTAGCTAAGCCACCCCCACTACGTTACAAGGCTCAGCCCATTTTTTACAATTTAAGTTTTTTTGTCAGTCTATCTATCTTTTATTTATCTGTTAGTCTGTATCAAAACCGCGAAACACGCCTGAATTAATCGTGACAAAATTTAACCGGGCAGGTAAAATATGTTCCGAGGAAGGTTAAATGATACTTTTATCTCGCTCACTAAGGGCCACTTGCACATTCCCGGGTTACATTTGACACTGAGTTAAACTGTCAAATATAAGGTGATTTAACCCGAGTTAGACGTTAACTCAATGTTAAAGACTTAAACCAGGAACGTGCAAGTGGCCCTAAAGGTGTTCTTGTGAAAGGGGTTAAAAATCCTTAGGCTGATTTAATTGAAACTTTTTTGAATTCTAGGATATGCTTTATAAACGGGCCAGTTTTTTGCAGAGTCCCAGATACCAACATTCATCCACATGCGCGTTTTATATCGGTTTTATGAATATTTTGTCTGTCATTCTTTCCACATGACCAACCCAACAGAGCATACCTATCCTTTCTCATTTTTGCAATGACACTTTGTTTCAATCCCAGTCTTTCACGAATATCACTACTGCGGGTCATAAAAAAATTAAACTTTGTTTGGTGGAAAAATACATATTATGAAACACGTTTAAGATTCGTCTTCAATTTGAGGCTAGGATGTTTAGCGTAGAATACCGAGTCCGTTGAAGTCTTTTGTTCCAGATAATGGGACGAGATGACTTAATTTGGTATCTTCACGCCCATGTCCCCGAAGAGCACCCACGACTAGCCAAAAATACTAACTTCCACATTATAGGTGCCACGCCTATTACCAACCGGGCGAATATCCAATCCCGGGCAACTTTACTAGAAAATTAAAAATAAAAAATTTTTAGTTTTTTTTTGTTACCTTATCCGGGGTTTAAATACTGGACCCTACGCCGGACCGCTTGAAAGTTAAATATCTTAATATTGAATCGATGTACACAAATATCTAAGAATCGAAAGCAATAAATTAAAATTTGTCGACCTGATTTACATTCACATTCGCAGTTTACATATGTTTTGTCCATCGACCATACATTGGTCGATGGCTTTGTCCATCTTCGATCTGTCATCCTTCCCACATGATTGAAACAACAGAGTACATTCTTTCTCATTTCTAACCTCCGACGAAAAATGTGAGTAATAACCTCACGTTAGTCGTGTCTCAGTGTGTCTTTCTGTGGCAACATAGCTTGGGAACGGATGGACCGATTGTGATGCGGATTTTTGATGAGATACTTCTTATCTACATTACCAGTAGGTATTGTCGATGATTATTAAAAATTCTGAAGTTTGATGTTTTTAGTTATTAACACTAACACCTTTTTTCAATCCCACTCGAGATTACAGAATATTTCTATGTGTTAATATTGTTGTCTAAAGCCCAAAACACAAGCTTCTATACTTCTTACTTTGGGGTTAGATCTATTTGTAGTGATATATATTTGCTACTATCGGACCCACTTCTAATAAGCTAGCTCGTTGCAGTTTGCATCGTAAAAAGTAAATTATTGTTTTTCCCCATTTTCCCTCTATTTTCATTATTTTTATTTTAGTTTTTTTAGTAATAATTTAGAATATTAACAGTTTTTAAGTAACTGTAATCATTTTTGTGTTGTAGTAAAATTTGTTTTTTTTCTGTTGACAAATTTTTGTTGGCTATTTACACGTGCGTTTTTATTACCATTACCGAGGGTAAACTGGGAGAAAATGCTTTTTTGGCATTAAGTTTTAGTGCAATAAAGAATTGAATAATAAAATAAATAAATATTTTTTAAGTTTTTTTCTTCCTAAGGACCTTCTTCCGACTATAACCGAGACATCAAAATATCCGTTCAGGCGTGATGCGATGACCACGATCCATGGGGATTCATTTGTATATAAAAGTATATATAGATCAATTTATATATAGGTTAACAAAGTAAAATATTTATAACTAGCTTCCGCCCGCGACTCTGTCCGCGCGGATGTCGGTCTTCGCGTGATAAAAGTGAAAAATTAAGAATTTTTTCTACGTATTTTTCCAGGATAAAAAGTATCCCATTTTATGCCCAGGATAATAAGGTATAGTTGTTTCATCGAAATCGAACCGTTAGTTTTCACGTGATGACTGAACATACACACAGACAGATAAAAAAATTTTAATCACATATTTGGGTTCGGTATCGATCCAGTAACACCCCCTGCTATTTATTTTTTCAATATTTTCAATGTACAGAATTGACCCTTCTACAGATTTATTATATGTATAGATACTGACTACTTACCCCTGCTCTACCTTTCAATAACGCTCGTAATTGTTTGGATTCATTATAATAATGCGTCAGAGAATGTTTTGGCGTTTCCACCATGTCCACAATGTGTACACTTAAGTTATATCGCACCACAAATATTAAAAAGTAACCAAAAAATATCATTACTCCTATCTGAAATAACATAGGAACGGTTACTAAAATAACAAGGCAAATTTAAACCTAGTAATTGAAGCATAGAAGAACTGCAAATACCAACTTTCTATGTCGTCCACGTAAATAAAAATATGCCTTATTAGCATTGATTTTTCCCCGTGTTGGTGCAGGTTTCCTTGCAGAATAGATCATCTGTCTTCCTGCCAGGGTGCTCGTAAAAGACGAGCATAGGCTTAACGTCACTAACACCATGACATCTGACTAAATGGTAGAGTTTCGCAGTGACTCTCCTGGATTGGGACCTATTCCTGCCACCATAACGTCAGTGCTTGCCGTTGACGTGTTCCGGTTCGGAGGATAAGGTAGCCGGCAAGTTTGCTTTTGCTCGAGGCCTAACATCCCGGCCTCAGATTGGCAATGCAACATTACCACCTTTAGTGTCTTTAGGCGGATCTGTCTGCTTGTTTGCCTTCCAAAATCATTATAAAAATTGATTTAAAAAATGCACTAGGTATAACTCAAAAACCACTTATCAGATATTATCAAATTTGTAATATTCTTGACTTTTGTGCACTATATTATTTACTTATTGAAATTGCAGTTTTAATGCATTAAACTATGAATTGTAAACCATCCAATTTAAAACTGAACGTCTTTACATATATAAACATATAAATCTCCGTATATAAACATCTATATATTACAACATTTATAACTCGAGAACTGCTGTACCGATTCAAATGATATTTAATTTTATTGATTTGTCTTAGTCTCCAATAGCAGAATAATCATTAAGATTTCAAAGTAAACAATTTACAAGGGAAAGTAGGAAGTGACAGGTAATGCAAAATAATTGTACAAATACTTACTTTGAGTCTAAGAAGATAATTATTAAAATGTCAAATTAAAGAAGATGGTTCAGTTTTAAAGTAGATGATTTGTAGGATTTATATAAAGTTTTCTACTTACTAAAGCTCGAACCCTGATATATGTCATTGTACATAAACATGTTAAACATAGGTAAAATCAGTCGTGACCACCCTGAAGAAGAGAGTCAGTTGTCAATATTGATTAATAAGTAGGTAATCATAAAATGCTCAAACCATTGACATCCTATGGCTCAAACACCTACAAACCCAAAAAAACCAACCCATTTTTTTTATGATATTGGAAGGTAAAATAGCAAACGGATTTTCTGATGGTAAGAATTTTACGTCGCCTAGAGATACCAAAAGTGATAATAGTGCATTGCCAACCTAAGGCCAGAGTATCAGTAAAAAAAAGGTTATCTTATCCTCCGAACCGGAACACGTCAACGGCAAGCACTGACGATATGGTGGCAGGAATAGGTCCCAATCCAGGAGAGTCACTGCGAAACTCTACCATTTAGTCAGATGTCATGGTGTTAGTGACGTTAAGCCTATGCTCGTCTTTTACGAGGAATAAGTGAGGCGGTAGTACCAATTCGGGCGAGTCGCTGCTAAACTCTACTACCGAGTCAAATGTCACGGTGTTAGTGACGGTGAGCGTATGCTCGCCTTTTATGAGCTGCCTGACAGGAAGGCAGATGGACTATTCTGCAAAGGAGCCCGGACCAACACCGTTGGATTTTTTTTGCAATTAAAAAACCAAAAAAACTTTAAAATAGATTTGACATATTAAATCTAAATGTTCATCGACCAAATACCTGCCCCCGTCAGGTTATCAGTATTTATAATTTTGTATGCACTATTGAGTATAACTCAAAAACCACTAGTCCCACCACCTCGAAATCATCACCCATCTTTATAAAAAGAATCATCAAATCGGTTTGCTGTTGGCCGAGTAATTGCGCAACATAAAAAAAGTATCCCCACGCCCGTATCCCCGAAGGAGTAGGCAGAGCACAACCAGGGCACCCACGACTAGCTGAAGACACTAAGTTTCACAATATGAAATGTGGCAAGCCTATCGCAAACCGGGCATCAAACATACAAAAAAAATCCTTAAAATACAGTCGAACTACAAACTTCCTCCTTTTTTGGAGTCGGTTAAAATGGATCTCTATACAAATTGAAAATACTGGAACACAATAGAAAAATGCATTTATTTTATTTTAATAACAAATTATTACCAATACAATTGCTGATTAATAACATAATATAACTGTAAAATAATTGAGTTTTGAGACAGTTTAAAAGCTTTGATAATATAAATGTGTTTTAAAATGTCCCGTTTCTTTAATACCGTTTAGTAAATTGATAATAATCTAATAAAACATTATGACTTAAGAAAACCTAAAAATTTGCAGTCATTAACAAAAATTAAATTACCTATAAATATATAAATATTTAATATAAAATGCTAAATCCTTTGCCTGAGCTGATAAAATCATAAATTAGTTAATTTACATCTATAAATAAATTCCATACTAAATATATACAGTTTTTGGTTAAAAAAATCACAGCTTATTTCCTTAGATATTCGATAGTCATCATAGATTCAACATGTCTAAAGATATTTTATAACAGTTAATATGAATATATAATAAATGCTCTGATGTATACCTAAATAATTATCCTACAATATTACAAGTCGGTTAATAATAATCACGTGTACATCGTCAAATTTTAGTAAACCAGTCTAACAAATATTTTAAATTTGTCAACCATGTTGGAAAATGTGACATCCTATTGTGCGAAAGCCTTGACAAAAGTTATGTTTTTCTAAAATTACTTGAGTTTTGTATAAAAAAAATTTATGAATCTCAAGAACAAAGAACATTAGTAGTAATTTTGGACAATGGTGGTGTTTCTTCTGTTTACAAACTAAACTTATTTTGAATGCATTCAAATGAAATATAAACAAAAGTGATGGAACATTTTAGAAATGTCAGATTAGTCCGGTCAAGTCAAGTTGTGAGGTTTTTAATCAACGTTAGATTAAATGTATGTAGAAATGCCATGTACAGACTAATTGGACAGCACTAGTGTTATATCTCTTTCTCTTACTGTCGTTAAATAAAGATAGCGATAACTTAAAGATAGTTATGTGAGTGCACAACAAAATTGCCACTAATATCTGTATCTTCGGATTCAGATTGTGTCAGTAGATTTAGAATTATGTAGACTCGAAGTAAGAACTGATATAGTCTGTGTGAAATAAATATTATCTGATCCTCGCTCTTTAGTTTTTTCTAATTAAGGCTTCACGTTTTAAGCAACATTCAGCACTATGTCTACGTCAAATAGTAAATTTGTTATGTAAGCAATAAAGTTGTTTTTTACGTTAAAACATTCTGTTATCGAAAAAATAATGCGTTTAAGATGTCGTGGTAAGTTTCCAGTTATAAACAATACCGTAATAGTAACATTTGCATTTGCATACAGTACTGAAATAAGATGCCAATAATAATGTTACTTTTAAGATATAGTAACAAGATGCATATTATCGACTTTATATGTATTTTTAGAAGGATGTTGACTCAGGAATGTCATGATCAGAAATGATAGAGCCATTCCACATGATGCGGTGCGGCACCGCACATCTTAATATCAAATTTTAAATTTCATGTCATTATTAAATTATACCTATCAAAGTATTAGTAATAATATAACGTTTTAAATATAAATGTTAAGATGTATATACATATATGCATTTGTATGTGTTTAGATACGGCGTTGTCATGAGGAAGAAGAACAGCAGCGTCCTAGATGTTGCGGTGTAGTGCTGAGCCTCATTATATTTCACATATTTCACTGAACTGGCCATCACACGGACGATCAGGGTCACCATAATCTCTTAAAAAACAATTATTTCAATAATACTAATTGACATCGGAGAAAGATAACTTTATGACGTACACCATAAAGTTACTTATAAAAAAGGATATAATCGTTTTATTATTTAGCAAGATGGATGTAATACTGCTTTAGAGGTTCATGGTAGGACCCCAGTACGGTATTGGCGACGTGGCACTACATTCCCAAATTCCTTTGTGTGTGTTCTACTAAAACGCGCCGTGTAAACAAAGTTTATATGAACACAAACATACAAAACATTAAAAAAAAAATACTAATGGTCGTCTTATTGCTCAAACTAATCTAGCAGATAGCCAGGAATGGCATGGATATTAAGACAAAATGAAAATTGTATACAAAGTAAACCGCAGCGGCACTGCACTACGTACCGCGTCGCAGCCGCAACGCATCGCGTGGAATAGCCTTTATACAATGCCTCGGACTTAGCGTAGTCTTACCAGTTTAGCGAGTTGTCAGATCTGATATCACGTTACATCATTATTGATACATTATAAATTTATTTTTTGCAAATTTATTTTAATATTCGAGTAACATTTATTATTTAAATTGCTATGTAAAGACAAAAATTTAATCACGAGTTTCCAACGACGTTTTTGTTACTAACCTATTAAGTCATGGGTTAGTAGTGTACAGAAATCCTTAACTAAACACTTCCATTTATGACTCTGTCAACTTAATTTTAATTATCAGACTCTAAAATCTTTTGTATGTTTCTCAAGTGCTTGTTGTACCGTTTGCATTTTCTTTAGAGTCTTTTGCGTTAGTATTTTTTGTGACTACCTCAGTCATGTCTTTCATATCATTTCCCTTAGCTTTCGGGTCTTTTTCATCAGTGTCTTCGTGGAAGTTCCAGTCTTGTATCTTGCCAGTACCAAATAAGATGAAGAACAATGCAGAAACAACATACACCGAGGCTCCAACGTAAAATACTGGACGCCATTGTTCAAAGCTGTCCTGTAAGCAATAAAGATATCGTTTAAATCCCTTGATGCTTTTTATAGTACAACTAGTTATTTTCTGTGTTAGTCCTTATCTTTCTTCTTGCAAGGCAGTTCGCAAGTGGCTTGCAAAGGTCAAATGGGTAATTACTAACGGGACCAGTGGTGGTAGAATGCCGCGCTGCAACTACACCCTACAACACCGCCCTACTATTCCTATTTTTGGCCATAATAAGAGTGTCATGTCCCGATTTGGAGAGTAGAATAGCCGATAAACTTGAACAGTAATTGGCCTGATACCTCGGCCACAAGATAGCACACCTACAACATCTAAAATGTCTACAGTGCTAAACAGTATCATTATTGTGGCCGGAATAGGTAAGGCAATTTTAATACTCGGACACATTATCATATTTTTTGATAAATCGGTACTCTCCGTCTACCTCGTAAGGGACTTGGCGTTAGAATATGTATGTGTATATGTATTTGTGTCATCATGTTTCGGAATAAAAAAACACTGCATAATGATATAATCTCATCTTTTGACATTCTCATTTAATAATTTTGTTTTGTGCGAAGAATAAATAAATAATGTGGAGAAATTCAGTCAGGTCTGTGGGAGTTGTTAAACTTGGCACTTGTCACCCTCGGCCTATCCCGCAAGGAATTTGGCGTGGCATGTATTTGTGTTGTGTTATAAAAAAATGCATATTAAAACTAATTACCCCATTTCGTGTGAAGTAGGCGGTGATCATAGGCGTGAAGAAGCCCGCCGTGCTGCCGACAAAATTAGCTATTCCGTACAGCGTTCCAGCAAAATTAGGGGCTAGATCTTGATGGTTCTGAAGGTTTGTCAATGTCGCCGCTCCGTTGAATCCCATGGACATGGTGATCATTGCAACAGACAACGCCGTGGAACATCCAGTGTACACCAGGCACACTAGAAGTATACCAGGCAGCACATGGGAAAATATGCAGAAGAACTTCCTTATTGTGGTTGTTTTCATCAGATTTCGGGCCATAATCATGTCCCCTATAGCTCCAAATATTGTGGCAAAGAATAATCTGGCAAGATACGGTAAGGCGGATATGATACCAGCAGCTGACAGTTCAAAGCCAAGAACGCTGGAGACGAATTTCGGTCCGACCGTCATAATGAAGTAGAGACCCCATAAATTCCCAAAGTGTAGGATCACCATGGCCAAAAATGGAAAGGATGTGCATATACGCTTGAATGGTGGAAGACTCTGAAATTAGAAAAAAAGTAGTGATATATTAGTAAATGATAAGTGTACTGCATTAGGTATAATACATTTTTGTGTTATATAATAATAACAGATATTGCTAGAAGCGAATAAGACCGCCTTTGTGCGCTATTAATAACCATGTTAATTTTTAATCAGTGTTAAAACTATTCGTTTTCTTGTAAAGGTATTTTTATTAGTGTGCAATAAAGTGTTTATTCATGAATTATTTAATAAATTCATTCATTGCTTCACTCGTTCAGTCATTCATTAATTTTTTTATTAAGTGTTTTCTAGAAGTAATAGGAAAATGATTCTATATTTTTTTTAAATCACAAAACCTAAAAGTGTTTAAAATTAGAATGTTGTTTATTTACATCTATCTATATTATCTGTCTATATATAATGCTAAAATTTAACACCTACACACGCTAAATATTTAGCAAAGGCATAAGCACCTTTTTCATATAATTTAAATTTGATACGTTTTTTAAATTTATTTAATGAAATTGCGTTCACATATTCAACCGAGAAGTTTATTGTAAGGACTTTCCTGTACATTGGACTATAAAAGATTGGTTTACCTACTCTTTGGAGACGAGAAACACGCACAGCAAGATCGTCGCCGTGTTACGAAATCCATGCAATAACGCTATCCACATTGCGTTTTATTAACCATAACATATTATATAAATAACGTGTCAGTGTCACGTTGTTTGTCCGCGATAGACTCCTAAACTACTTAACCGATTTCAACAAAATTTGCACACCATTTGCAGTTTGATCCAACTTGAAACATAGGATAGCTTACGTCTCAATTTAGGATCAAAAAACTTACCATCCTACTACTCATAAATTTATTCTAGGTAATTTAGTTAATTAGGTAACTTAGTGGAAGAACATCAACAGCGTAGATCATGAAGACTATATGCTAGCCAGCTATGGCGAAATATCGTACCTACGGTGCAATAACGTCACTTATGTATCTGACGTGACTTTTCAGGAGAAGAATTTGAAAATTCAACACCCTATTACATTGTATAGTTGTTCTTGAATAAAAAACAAATTGATAACACAATCATTGCCTTTTTCCAAAAAAAAATCATGTTCAAGTTATTTCAAACCGAAGAAAATATAGTCAAAATTCATTTAATTTACCGATGTTTTGACAAAAAATGTATAAGTGACGTTATTGCTCCGTAGGTGCGATATGTTGTTTTGTTTTTATTAATTTGTTTATTTGGGCAAGTGGGTCATCTGATAGAAAGTGGCCACCGCCGAAACGGACATCCGCAATACCAAGAGTATCACAGATACATTGCCTTCCCTTAAGCAGTTTATAGAACGAGTGCGTTTTACTAAGGTTCCTAAGTCGCATACGTAGTTCGTGAAAACCATAAAGGCATTTTTTGAATCAAAGAAATGCAAAGACCTAAAAATAGAGAAAGAAGAAGAAGAAAGGCAAATACCTACATCAATAATACCATCAATTGCTGATACGTTCACTATGTGAGTACTTGAAACCTTCCCTACTCCACTAACTGAAAACTCAGAATAATAAATACTAATGTTAAAGTGACGGAAGCAGTTGAGGTTGCAGTACCAATCCAGGTGAGTCGTAGCAGGATTTCCAAATGCCTAGTCTGACTGAACGAGCTAGAAATTTAGCTTGCTAATAACCTTAACAAACCTAAACTTAAAAAAATATCTTCACGCCCATATCCCTGAAGGGGTAAGCAGAGGCTCAACCAGGGCACCCACGAAAAGCCGAAGACACTAAATCCCACAGTGTGATAGGTGGCAAGCCTATCGCCAACAGGGCACATATTCCCCCACCGACCGCAGTCGCATTCGCAGCCTGGCGACGTCATGACTCGTGTTAGGTACGACATAGCATTTTTGCGAAAACAAGTGAAGCGATTTGGCAATAATGTTTAAAATATACTACTATTTCAGCCTTTACACCCCTTTATATTAAAATTTGGCAGGTCCTTTCAAAGTAACCCTGTATATTGTAGTCTATGTCTTATTCTATCGTATAAAATAAAAACAGTCCGTCTTGCATGAAAAAATAACGAACAAACATCCATCCTCACAAACATTCGCTTTTATTATATTCGGTAGTAGGATTTCAATGAGAAAGACGTTTTTATCATAATATTAGTATTTAGGCTTAGGCTCGGTATATTGTAAATATTCATTGGCTTGGCGATCACTATCAGGTACCCCGATATCAAATGCCGCTTACTGAGTTTAAAAGAAATAACTCACCTTTGACTTCTTAACTTTGTCACCAAGAGCATTCAAAATATATTTCCTCTCGGTGTCACTAATCCGAGGGTGATCCATCGGAGTGTCAGCCACTAGGTACCACCAAAATGCGCACCAAACAAGAGTCAATGCAGCGGGGACGTAAAAAGCAGATGCCCATCCGAACTTCTCCAACAAAGGTCCAGTCAGGGACCAAGTGACCACAGTCCCTAATGTTCCCCCCATCATGGCACTGATGAATTTCCCTTTCTCAGCCGGTGGTGCCCATCTCGCGACCAACACATGGAGAGCTGGATAAACAAAACCCTGAAAGATAATACCATCCAGTTAAACAAAAATCATTAACTTCAAAAAACCAAATTAAATGAAATTGACGTTTCATGTGAAGGTTTCAGTCATCTGATTCAATACATATATTCAACCTTTTTAAGACTAGTCTGTGGTCACATGTTGTTTGGTTTGAACATGATTCGTTTGTAGACGCCCTTACATGTCTTCCATGTCTAGTCCTAAAGTCAATTTTATGCCATGGATTTTGATAAATATAAACCATGGGTGAAGCTGCTGTTACCTAATAGCTTATCATTAACATTATGATATATTAAGAGATATTTATTTAAAAGACAAATGGTATTGAAATTGTACATTGATCGAGATGAAAATTGGAGAAAGGAGAAAAAAGTGACCACTCGCCTCTGTGGTCTAGCGGTTCAGGTGTTGGACTTGACTGCATGAGGTCCCGGGTTCGAAAGATTCGGGCAACAAGAAGAAAATTTGGTTTTTATAATTTTCTAATGAAACAAAATGTTGCTTGGGATTGGATATGTGCCACCTATCACATTGAGAGACTTAGTGTCTTCGACTAGTCGAGGGTGCCCAGGTTGTGACTCTGCCTACCTCATCGGGGGTATGGGCGTAAAGATATTTAAGTGATCACTTTTCATTTGTATCCTTAAAAATTAATAATAAAACAAAAAGTCTAAGGCAATAACTTCCTTAGTCTTCGCAACAGTCACTTTTACGAAAAACATGAGCCAGCACAGCCGAGGAAAAGTGTCGTGACCAAGTTTGGCCGTTGCTGTGCTGAAACTGGTTAGTTACCAGTAACCCTTTATATAAAGGCGATAGAATAGTAATAAAAATTTCTAACGCTCATATCCCAGAAGTGGTCGGCAGAGGCACAACCGGGGCACTCACGACTAGCCAAAGACACTTAGACCCACAATGCAATAAGTAGCAAGCCTATCGCCAACCAGGCTCAGATACAATTCCGGGCAATGTAATTTTTGTTAGAAAATTGAAAATACATATTTTCTATTTTCTTTTGTTGCGCGACCCGGGGATCGAACCCGAGACCTCAAAAAGTCAAGTCCGACGCCGGACCGCTCTTTTCCTCGCCTAAATGGTGTATCGTATTAAGAAAGCCCTTAATAATGTAAACAGTCATACTTACCCCAGCACATCCGAGGAAGAATCGTGTGATCACCAGGGCGACATAACCGAGTCGCGCTGCTGCCGGGCCAAGAATAGTTAGGATAGCACTTGAGAGCGAAGTGATGAGGACCACGTATCTCGGTCCCCATCGCTCTGCCACCATGCCCCCCACCAGGGAAGTGACAGGGTAACACCAGAAGTACGCCCCTAGTATTGTCGCTTGTTGATCATTCGTCCAATTAAATGTTTGGCCATACGAAATCTGAAACAAATCAAAATGTCTCTACATATTACTTATTATTACAAAGGTAACTATGCATTGTGATAATAAATATCACAATGCATAGGTTACCTTTAATACCTAACGCTTAAATATTATCGGTCGAATAACATATCGGTTAGAGATAGACCTACTAGAGTTTTGTTGCTAAGATATTTTTGTTAGGTAAATATCTATGGAAAAATAGCAGTTGTTGTATAGTAACTGATCTAATGTAACCCTATCCCTTGTCTGAGATGTTTATCTACGTGTTTTTTATGTGATAAAACCACGAACAAACACATGTCTTTCATTATGGTAAGAAACAGCCGAGCTTATAAACTATGGATGTTATAGGCGCATCGGCGTCCTGTAGCCGAATACACTACGACCTGGAACAACCCCAAATACCGTACATCTGTAGGAATAGGTAAGGCGATGGATCCTCATCGAGCAAGTTACTACCTAGCACTCGATGATATTTGGCATAGTTCCAGGACAGAGTGTAAAGTAGCCGAGAGACGGATTTATTGGGTCTAGCACCTCGGCCACAGGCTATCGACACACCTATAACAACCATAGTCCATAGTATAATATATCCAGTCTATGTATCATAAAAGCTGTATTACGTCCGTTGATTTATCACATAAAAATGTAACCGCAACAACTTTACATGCTTGTTTGTAGTACACCCTTATTTGACAAAAATGTAGTACTTGAGCTATCCACTAAAATGAAGGAAAAAACCATTTGATGGAGTTGATGTTAAACGTAAAAAATTAATGGCCAATTGACGTCATGAGGGTTTCGGAATTTTCACGTTTTTGCTGCGTGAGATTCAAATAGGTAAGTCCCCTAGCTAATTAGGTTTTTAAGCCGGATTTACTAAAAAACAATGCCCAAATTTCTATAGGAGCTGGACTTGGTTTTTTTTGTCGTATCCCAAAATAAACTATATTTTAATTGGTTTCTTTTTATGTAGTTAATATCATCCTGTTTGAAACTCACATCTAAACAGCCGCGGTTTTTTATAATAACGTCAACTTACTTTGGGGTTATAATCTACAATTGTCTTTATACGACTGTAGCGTAGAATAAAAGTGTATTTAGCGATAAGCGTAATAAGATAATGGGTACGGAGGATAATAATTGATCCCGTTTTTATTTAATTCGATTTTCTCAGAGAATTACTAAAATATAGAACATCTATCAAAGCGCACTTAACTCTATCTATCTATCAGACTCCAAAGTTCTATGTCGAAAAACAACGTCTGTCCAGCTGGCAGGTGGAGTCTGCAGGGTAATTCTTGAACCTCGATCCATGCAATATTAGAAATTGGAATCGAGTACGTCAGTTAGTAACCTTGCATGAATCGAAATCCTGGAGCACGATTTTACAAAATCAAAAAGCGATTTATATTTATACTGCAGGATCCAGCACTAGTTTTGCAAGTTCCCTTAAAAACGTGAGTTACATTGGGACCCGTTCTACACGAAAACATATTTTATAATAACGACAGCATACTAAATGGCACACCTATAACATCTATAGTGTCTATTCGGCACGATTATCACCTATCATCAGGAGACCTGTGACCTGATCAGGAGAACCGTGTGCTTATACGCTGTTTTATCCCATAAAAATCTGGTACCTATAGTTCCGCTACGGTGTTCCCTGTAACACCGTCGTATCTATTGTTGCCGCTTTAACGTCAATGCTTATCTTTTCTTTAACTGTGATTAAAATCATAGCATGGATTGGATATTTTTTTTGTGTTTCTTACCATAAATATATTCGTCAGTTTTTCAGCTTTTTCAATTAAAAAATACACAGAATGTTAACCGCCACGTTAGCCGAAGTGTTAGCGTACACTTCTAACTCTACCACCAACCTCGGACTCGATTCCCGACGGAGGAGTACTTCAATATGATGAGCATGTCTGTATTTCCAGGTGTAGGTGTTCGTTAAATTCATACTGGTGTAAATTTATGAACTACTTTTTAACTTACTAAGTATATTTTACGTATTAGTATCGTCAATTAACACCCATAACACTATCATATAATCTATATACTAATACGTGATGCCAAAACTTTGGTCCCCTCTTTAAGAAAATTGCGTGGACGGAGAAGCATAAAATTGGCTCACTTATAGTTTATGTGTAGGGGAAATGCAGAAAACTATCATTTTTCAGTAATAATGCTTTATAAAGGACATTAAATCAATAAATAAATTAAACATTACTCACACTACCATGCATACAAATGCATTGATGACAACGATAAAAGATCACAGACGACGCACTTAAAAGTTTGGAAACAAAGTAGTTGGTCTTAAAAAATGAAGATGGCGTTATTATCAACAAGATATTAAAATTTATTATGGTCTAATTTCGACCAACGGGCGACCACTAGTTTGCTTTAATTGTTTTTGTTTGGTTAAATCGATTCGTGTAATTTGTCCAGAGATATTTATTTATTTATGGAATAGCACACATAGATATTTATTTATTTATGAAATCTACACAACGATATTTCGCAATATTTTTGTATTCTGTTGACCTACAATAACCTTCGTATACTCGTAATTAACCATAGCTGTACATAATTTTAATTTTCACGCAAAACAATAACATTTTACCCTAAGAAGCTCATTGGTCGTATGTGTAGCCATTAACTTGATGCTAATATTGAAACTACAAAAGTAAGTCTCTCATATTTCTAAATGAAGAAACACTTGTACTGTTTTACGTATCGCTTACAATTATTACATTACAATTGTTATTTTATAAATAGCCTACTGGTTTAGCTTACAACAGCATCATCAGGGCTAAAACTCAAACTACTAAACAATATTTTTGATTTATAACCATAAATTGATTTTATAGTGGGTAGATACAAAAAAAACTTTAATACCTACGTCATACAATGGAGTTGCGAGCTATTGATTCTTTCCCCACTGAAACCGACGTTGGAAAATATCAAATATGTAAGTCTATCAATTCTGCTTCCACACTAAACCACTGAACCGATTGTGGTAAGGTTATGAGGAAGATAATACGAAACATAAAAAACGATACTTCCAGCAATCTACGTTTAAGAATACAAAAGGCGATAGGTCTTAGAAAATAAACTTAAAAGTGTTTTTTTTAGTCTACCGCCATAATGGTATTTTTTAGTGCTGATATCAAAATGTCTAAGACGAATGTCTAAAACGAAACAACATAATATCTAAAACGTTCATACAAAAAAAATTACGGATGTGTAGAGTATCTCCGAAACTAGCGTGTTTGTATGAAAAGCGTAATAAATATGGAGGAAACAAAAAAGTTTGGAAGCACCGTAATACTTGATACTCGAGGGTCGATACTCTCCGCTTCCCGTTCACTGAACTAAGCGTGAAAATATGTAAAGTAAGTATATATTTTTCATTAGGAAGTATATTTATGCACCTATGAACTTATTTAACATTTATAGTATTAGGACATAGCAAGATAGAAGAGTTTAAAATGACAACGTTTATATTTAATCCTTAGTAGTAGAGCATCGCCAGTAAGAGACAAATGTTGCAGGTGCAAAGGTCTACTTTCATATTGATGTGTTATTGGACTTGTATATACTGAACCAATATCAGGATATCTCAACCCCTGGGTCAAGGTCAGATGGACTTCACACTGTAAGGAACAAAAGACTTCAACGGGATACGGTAACTTAAAATAAACATATCGACTCGAACTGAAAAAGCACCTTGAACATAATGAGCATTTTTTTAGTAAAGAATAGAATAATTTAAGCTTTTTATTTTCAGAAGCGTTTTATTACACACATAGTCTAAGTGAAGTAAAACTGAAAAAAAACAACTAATTTCAGTCTTATGTCGTATACGTACAAAAACAACCATGGGATTCATAAAAATCAATAGACAAGTGTGAGTTTCAGTTTAAAAAGACGAAAGGTTACAGGTTCAAATCCAGACTGGGGTAAAATTTTTTCGTTCTTTAAAACGTACTTTTTTTTGATAACATTAGAAGGCTAACAAGCAGACGGATTTCCTAATGGTAAGAAATTCCCGCCGCCTAGAGACACCAAAGGTGGTAATGGTGCGTTGCCAACCAGAGGCCGGGATGTTAGGCCTCGAGCAAAAGTAAGTTAACCAGCTACCTTACCCTCCGAACCGGAACACGTCATGACGTTATGGCGGTAGGAATACGTAAGGCGGTGGTACCAATTCGGGTGAGTCGCTGCGAAACTCTACCACCTAGTCAGATGTCACCGTCACTAAGGTAAGCCTATGCTCGCTTTTTACGAACTGCCTGGCACAGGAAGGCAGATGGTCTATTCCACAAAGAAGCCCGGACCAACACGGGGAAAATATGGAATAAATTTCGCTTAAAAATCGTATACTTAGACGAAAGCGAATTTCGGTTGAAATCATTTATTTCAACATGAGTGAATATCGGTTGAAAATCATATGATTAAGTATACAAGAGTGAATTTTGATTCTAAAAACTACGTAAGTATTGGAATATAAGCAAGAGTGAATTTTGGAAAAATCATGTAAATGGACAAGGGCGAATTGTGGTTAAAAATCATGTAATAGGACAAAAGCAAATTTCGGTTAAAAAACATCATTATTAGACAAGAATGAATTTCTTTAGAAAAATATTGAAATAGACTAGAGTAAATTTTGGGTAAAAATCAAATAATGAGACAATTTTGAATTTTTCTACCAAGGTATGCGCCACATTCAGCGATTACTATAAAAATATTTTATAATATTATGTAACGATTTTAGCACACAATAGTAATGTAGAATATGTTATATCGGAAGGTCAGTGACACACGAATTGAATGAAATATCTTAGCGGCAGCTACGTTACATATCTACGTTTACTATGTAACTGTTTAACGCCTAATTATTTATTTACAAGCTTTTATTTAACTGGCAATGTCAGTGTGTTTTTTCGGCTAGAATTTTGCAAAAAAAATATATCAGCATCGGCTATCCTTAGCCTATTGAACTGGTGTTTAGCTTAAGTTTAACGACAATGAAATTTTATGATACGTTAGAGCTGACGTAAATGAACCATGGCCAAATTTACAAGGAACCATTTGCGCGATTCATAACACTTGCGTATAATTAATAACTAGTGGTCGCCCATTAGTCGAAATTCGACGATAAGAACGCCATCTTCATTTCTCAAGACCAACTACAAAAATTTATGAATAGTTAGTGCGCCATCTGTGATCTTTTATCATTATCATCAATATATTATGTATTTGTTTTGTGTGTATCAAAATATGCATGGTAGGGTGGGTAATATTTTATTTATTGATTTAATGTACTTTATAAGCATCACTATTAAAAATATTAGCGTTCTGCACTTCTCCTACACATCTATATTAATAATAACTTTGTCAAGGGGTAAGTACGGTAGACTCGATTGAAACCTTACCTGAATAATAAAACATAAAAAAATAATGATTTTGAGTCGACAACATACCTATATCCGCAAAATTCGGATTGTCGAGTATTTTGTTAAATTCTATGTTAAATTCTAATGTGTTGACAGACAAATCACAGTCGCCATATTGGGTAGTTAATAAACGTTCCGCTTTGTAATGTATAATAGACAATATACCTTTATAAGTACCGTTGCCAAATTCTCGGATAAGTACTCATTGCAAATTGTTTTGTTACTTACTTTATGTTACTTTACTTTAAATGTTGATATAAAATAAAAAATATTTGTGTAAAAACTTTGGCAGTTTTTATTTTACTATATTTGTTAAACACAATGAATGAAGCTATACGAATCTATGTCTTGCTTATACCTTTAATATTCCTTGAAAACCGGTGACTATAGAAATACCTACCTAAATTTTGCACCTAAATGTATATTGTGAGTCACATTTTACACGAGCTAAGCCGGGTTCTTATCTAGTAAACTATGAGTGTGCCAAATTTTGTGCTCCTGCGTCAGCGCAATTTTCTTAAAAAGGGGTCATAAGTTTTGGCATCAAGTAATAATACATAGATTTAGGTTTATGGCGGAGTAATCGTCTA
Organism: Calephelis nemesis; assembly: GCA_002245505.1. Taxonomy (NCBI): domain Eukaryota; kingdom Metazoa; phylum Arthropoda; class Insecta; order Lepidoptera; family Riodinidae; genus Calephelis; species Calephelis nemesis. The sequence continues at coordinate 422,409 of NJDD01038001.1, forward strand.
AACACAAAAAAAAACTTACATTCGAATCAAAAATCACCTTTTTGGAGTCATATACTTTTTATGTCCGGTTACGGAGCATCGATTTAATTTTCAGGAAATTTCCGTTTGGCCTACCTACTCAGTGACTTTGTAAAATTTAGAAGGGTTCAGCTACAAGATAACCAAAGTATTGTGAAATTCTTTTCTAGCTGTTTTTAGGGTTCCGTACCCAAATGCTAAAAACCAGGCCGTATCTCATAAACCGTGATAGCTAAAAAGCTGAAATTTTCACAAATGATGTATTACCGTTGCCGTTATAACAACAAATACTAATAATAAAAATATTAAGGAGGTCCACATACAATAAACGTGCTTTTTTCGTAGTTTTTGCTCAATATAAAAAATAGATAGACGCCTCAAATTTTCACAGAATGTTTACTTGAATATCACTTTTCAAAATAAATAATTAAATAACAATAAAGTAAATATTAATTCCATACAACAAATGTGATTTTATATTATAGATGATAGTACGGAACCCTTCGTGTGGGAGTCCGACTCACACTTGGCCGGTTTTTTAAGAATATTTTCAATGTACAGACACAGATGTTTACCGATTTTATAATATGACTTTTTATATCTCAATGAGTAATGAAGCTACTTATCTGTACTCGGTACCGGTTCCACTATTGTCTAAAAAGTTCACAGATCTTAAACGGTCCTTTTGTTGGCCTTCTCGGTCTAGGAAATTTTTAAATGAGGTCTGATAAGTGAGCACTTAAACGCGTATCAGGAGATGTGTTCCTACTTGAACGTAGTAACTTATTATTTTATTTCTGTTATTCTTATTCTGATCGAGATAAATATTTGTATGGCCCCTTAAAAAGTTCAAGATATTTTACGAGTATGAATAAATGCAATTGGAGCTTTCCACAACACATTTTATTAAATACCAAATTGCGATATTTTAATGACATTAGAATCGGTTTTTTGCATTTTAACTGCATTAAATTTTCTATCAAGTATTTTGACGCTCATATCCCCGAAGAGGTAGGCAGAGGCACATCAAGGGCACCCACGACTAGCCGAAGACACTACGTCCCCCAATGTGATAGGTGAAAAGCCTATTGCCTCATGTTTTATTATAAGAAAATTTAAAAAACCAAATTTTCTTTTTGTTGCCCGAGGGAAAAAAGAACACTAAAGAGACACCAAAGGTAATGTTGCGTTGCCAATCTGAGGCCGGGATATTAAGCCTCGAGCAAAAGTAAGCTACCTTATCCTCAGAACCAGAATAAGTCGGCATTATGGCGGCATTTTAAACATAAAATCCGCGTTGTCACACGTCGCTGCGGTGTAAGGCGCAGTATGATATCCCCCTTAGCAAATAGAATTTCGAATTGTCGTCGCCGGCATCTTAAGACATATATTAACTGCTGTTGACGTAAAATATAGCAAAACTAGGAAAAACCTTTGAAGGTCATTAGTAACACACCCGCATCATCATGACCGAGGCCACATTACTCTTGGGTTTACCTACTACCACTATTTACCTTTTGTGTTATTAGTTTACTAGCTTCCGCCTGCGACTTCATCCGCGTAGAATATAGCCTTTAGCCTTCCTCGTTAAATGGGCTATCTAACACTAAAATATTTTTTCAAATCGGACCAGTAGTTTCTGATATTAGCTCGTTCAAATAAACAAACTCTTCAGCTTTATAATATTAAGTATAGATTAAACATTAATTACATGTGAATAAAGAACCCTTTTATAGTCAGTATATTATGTAAGATAGTATTTCAAAATACATTTTACATATTATCAACATTTAAAGAATGTGATACGAATTCACAGACATACATTCACGTTAAGTCCATTACGGTGTAGGCAGAGAGTATCGAGCGCTAAATATCACGATCATTGGAGAACTGCCTAGCTTTTTCCATATTCGTAACTCTTTTAACTAGTGGTTACCCATTGGTCGAAATTCAACCATTAAAAAAAATTATAACTTGTTGATAAGAACGCCATCTTTATTTCTCAAGACCAACTACTTTGTTTCCAAACTTTTTAGTGTGCCATATGTGATCTTTTATCGTTATCATCAATATATTTGTTTGTGTATGTCAAATGCATGGTAGTGTGGGTAATGTTTTATTTATTGATTTAATGTACTATATAAGCATTATCATTGAAAAATATTAGCATTCTGCACTTCTCCTACACATAAACTATAAGTGTGCCAAATTCAATACCCCTTCGTCAGCGCAATTTTCGTAAAAAAAGTATCTTCACTCCCATATCCCCGAAGAGGTAGGCAGAGGCACAACCAGGGTACCCACGACTAACCGAAGATACTAAGTCCCACAAAAGATACTAAGTCGTAAAAAGGGGTCCAAAGTTTTTGCTTCACGTATTAATGTGTAGAATTGGGAATCCCCGCCTAACCACAAAACAATTAATAGTAGGTACCTAGCTACTAAGGCCGTACACAGGTACGAATTAATTTACTAAAACTCAACGGTAATTCATTTAGTGCTATAGTGTTGAATCACTTAAAAATATTTATTTATAATCGTAACGCTATTTATGAAAAGAATAATCACATCAAAATGTGATAAAATAGGCGGTAAATTACAAGCTAATTTGAGGTAATTTGTGAGTTTTGTGAGCTAAATCAAGGTAAATTGTGAGTTAAATTGTTAGGTAAATATTGATATATACTACCAGCATGCTTTGATGGCTGGTTTGACGTTTGTATTAATTAAACATTTACGTTTTTGTATTATTAAAACTTTTAATGCGCCATAATAGTTACAATTTAAGTGAAGCAAGACTGCAAAAAAAAACATCGATTTCAATATTATCTCCTCGAAGTACACAAAAGTCAAGTAGTTTTTTTTCGATTTTCTTGGATTTCCAAACAAACTTACTCAATAAAACAACCCCACTCACCAAATTTCATGTCTGTAACTCTAACAGTTTTTGCTCGACGATGATGAATCAGTCAGTCAGGACATGTTATTTAATAAGTATACATTTATAATTGATACGGAAATATGATTTCAAAATATGTTTTAGTCTTCAAAGCATGGTCAGCTGTATCTTAAGAGAATGAGGCTTATCATCAGCGCCTTGAAACGGGACTTATGTACTTTTTAACCTCCCACAAAAAAGGGGACGTTATAAGTGTGAGGCGTGTGGGTCTGTATGTATGACATCATAACTTTTAATGCGGATTTTTTTATTTGAATGCTGATGTGATCGCTGAAAACGTGTTTGTTTAAGTTGACTCAAATCGTTTTCAATAAAAAGCAAACTACGTTTAAAATATCGCAAGTCGCTTACATATATTATAAAGTTGAACATATTATAATTAGATAACCTTCAATTCATAATAAAAAAGCAAACCTGTATTTTGCATACGATTATGATAAGAAAATAATGGATTTTGGACAAGTTAAAATCACTATAAATTTTCAAGAAAGAAAAAATCTCGGCCCACATAGGATTTGAACCTGTAACCTTTCGTCTCAAGCCGACGAATGCTCTAACCTTTGAGATAGTTAGGATTCAAGTCACAAATAAAAACAAAAAATATACCTATGTTGTTTTTACTAAATTTTGTGTAGTAGTAGCAGCTTAAGACCCTCGACGTTCAGAATACCTTTTACTGCGGGTAAATCTTTCTTTTCCATCATTAACCATGAAAAGTCACTTCAACATATAATATAAACGAAGTCACGGGCAACAACCATTATTTAAACTAAGTATTTAGTAAGTACTAGGAAACATAGTATTTTTCGATTCACTTGACGGACTTAAATAATTATAGTATTGTTGTATTCATCTCAACAACAAAAGTGTTCTTAAATATTATGTGACGTTAAAAAATAATCACGGCGCGTACAAGTATATTTTAACATGTTTTTTCAACTGACGGAAATGTTGAGGAAATTTGTAATTCTGCTTATTTTTTAAGAACCAGTAGACCAAACCAGTAGGGTAGACTACTAAGACCAGTAGGCTAACTCTTAAATCTCGATTTCATACAAATTAAGAATTGGAATTGGATTTGTGTCATTTTGTACTATTGGACACTAAGATACTTAAAACCTTGGACACAATACTAGATAACTATTAAGTTAACACTTTTTTATTATGACATATCTATATTTCAATCATTGTTTGTAATACAGTTATGTTCATCTTATACATAATACTTAGTTGGTCTCATTTAAGATAACGAAACATTGATTTTCTATATAAAATATTACAAAAATTATAAAATTGCATTAATTTAAAAAAACATTAAGTTCGAAAAAGGTAAATCTTAAGACAAGGCGAACTAATGGACAACATCCCTCTTTGGTCGATATTTTACGTACCAGTACCAAGAGCGTCGCCAGCCTAGATGGGGGCAAGTTAATACGGAGATTGAGAAAAACATACATTGTAGGTTCAATCGGGAGTCTCGACTTTTTGACTTGCCTTGGATTTCGTTATAAAAAGTAGCAAACTAGTAGAAAAAGTACTAGAACCATCGATAAAGTCAAGTTAAAAACATAAGAATGTTTGCTTTATCATTTTTTTAGAATCTCTCGGAAGGGAAGCTGTCCCTCTTGAACCCACCACCCCCCGCCCTTGGCGACGCCCTAGTCCAATACCAATTGGTTCGCGTTCGTTTCTGTTTGATTAGTGCCGTTGCAAAATAACTTAGGTTTATATTTAGAACTTATTCTGCCAGAAACAAATAGATTTTGTTGGTTCTTCTTCGAACCATCAAAATCTTTTTCCGGTTCAAAGGTTTGATAAAAGTTTGACTCAAAGTACCTAACTAGTTAAACTTACTTACAGCACTTGCAGTAGTTTTTGAGTTGTACTGAATAGTGCGTTTTTTATTTAAAATATTTTGATGCCGTATTCAAAAGGTTTCATTTCACAATTGTCATTTGTCATTTGGTATGTTTTTTTATGATATTGGAAGGCAAACGAGCAGACGGATTACCTCATGGTAAGAAATTCATGCCGCCTAGAGACACCAAAGGTGGTAATGGTGCGTTGCCAAACTGAGGCCGGGATGTTAGGCTTCGAGCAAAAGTAAGTTTACCGGCTACCTTACCCTCCGAACCGGAACACGTCATGACGTTATGGCGGGGCAGGAATAGGTAAGGCGGTGGTACCAATACGGGCGAGTCGCTGCTAAACTCTACCACCTAGTCAGATGTCACGGTGTTAGTGACGGTGAGCCTATGCTTGCCTTTTACGAACTGCCTGGCAATGATGGCAGATGGTCTATTCTACAAACTAGGAGCCCGGACCAACAAGGGGAAACATTAACATGTAGGTGTATACCACTACTGGAGGTTACATTCCTAACACAGAACTGTTGTCATTTCCATATATCTTGCTGACTTTCTAATCTACCGGCCTCTCTCTCATTTCGACTTGGTTAATTGACTTCACAAGACTTTCTTAGAGAGGGGCCAGTACATTACAGATACTCAAAAATGTTTGGAAACTAGCTGTTGCCCGCGGCGCAGCGTTATCCGCGTGGTTAATTATCCAACAGAAACGGTTTTTGAGATAATAACTATCATATGTGATAATCCAAGTTGTCCTCTATGTGTGTACAAAATTTCATTAAAATTGCTAAAGCAGTTTTTGCGTAAAGAAATAACAAACAAACAAACAAACTTTCGCAGTTCTTTGGTAGGAGTGTAACGTCAAATAGTTGCTTATAGCATTATTGTCATTAACTAAATTTGCATTTATGTATGCTGTCATGTATTGGCCTATAAGTAGCCTTTGTAAGTAGCCTTTGGGCGGGAAATCTTCCAAGTTTTACAGAATGTGATAAGCCTAACATTACCACCGCCCACTATCGCGACCCAACCACGACTTTCTAGTAGTATGTATTGTACTTTAGTAGTAGTAATGTGTACTATTGGTTGGATTGTAGGTACCTATTTTAATCATCTTAAAAAAATCGTTTTAGGGCTATAAAGCAGGAAAAGAAAAGGGTAGAATTAATTATATAAAATATGTATTAAGAAACCTCTGTGTTCGAGCGGTCCGGGTGTTGGACTTGACTGCATGAGGTCTCGGGTTCGAATCCCGGGTCGGCCAACAAAAAAAAATTGGATTTTTCCAATTTTCTAATAAAAAAATGTTGGTCGGGATAGGAAACCTGCCCGGTTGGCGATAGGCTTGCCACCTGTCACATTATGGGACTTAGTATCTTCGGCTAGTCATGGGTGCCCTGGTTGTGCCTCTGGCTACCTCTTCGGGGATATGGGCGTGAAGATACTTTTTTTTTCCTTTTTTTTGTATTAAGAAGTAAATCTTCAAAAAACCTACTACGATTCCATGATCTGATTCAGACAGGCAATATTGTATTGCGACTCGGTAGTACGGTATTTCAAAACAAAGACAATTTTTAATTGAAAGAGAAATCGATTAACATATCTACCTATAAAAGTAGATATCGAACATATACGGTTTACCACAAAAACTATTTAGAGGCCTATTTAGTTAAACGCTGCTTAAAATTGACAACCAACCAAGAACAACACTACATGTCGATGACGTAGCAGCCTATAATTGGTTGAAAATCCAATTTTAGACACCGCTAAGTAAAACGTTTTTGCCGTGCCTGCCAGGCTGGATGCTAGGAGGCGAACACTGGTTAAAATAAAGATCAGCACGAGCTAGACTGCTGGTGGTCGAGTGCTGTTTAGTAACTTGCTGTGGTAGGGATCCATCTGGTGCCATAATAATTCTGTTATGTTCCGTTCCGGAGGGTAAGGTCGCCGGTTTGTCCTCGTGTTGGTCCGGCCTTTGCAGAATAGACCATCTGCTTTTCTTGTCAGGCAGCTCGTAAAAGGCGAATATAGGCTTATCATCACTAACACCGTGACATCTGTCTAGGTGGTAGAGTTTCGCAGCGACTCGCCCGGATTGGTACCACCGCCTTACCTATTCCTGCCGCTATAAGGTCATGACGTGTTGCGATTTGGAGGGTAAGGTAGCCGGTAAACTTACTTTTGCTCGAGGCCTAACATCCTGACCTCAGGTTGGCAACGCACCATCACCATCTTTGGTGTCTCTAGGCGGCGTGAATTTCTTATCATCAAGAAATCCGTCTGCTTGTTTGCCTTCCTATAACATAAAAAAAAGACTTGCTGGGTGCCGCCGTCCATGCCGCAGGACAGCGACGCTCCTGTAACATCTACGGTGTGCATAGGCCACGGTTGTCTCTTACCATCAGGAGACACGTGTGCTGATCTATCACTTAAAAAACGTTTGTTCAACGCTTGTGAAAATGTGTTATGTTATGTAACAATGTAACATACCGGTGCTTGAACGATTGTGACATTAGAATCATCATCGCTCCGAAGTGTCACATTCATTTCATCACTCCTGTGGTTACACTGAGATCGCGACCTGAAACATACACACAGAAAATCTGTAATACTATATTATATTTCGTGTACACTCTTAAAATTACCTGGTCCGCACTCCTTTGCAGAATAGACCATCTGTCTTCCTGAGCCGGGCAGCTCGTAAAAGGCGAGCATAGGCTGACATCTGATTGGGTGGTAGAGTCTCGCAGCGACTCGCCCGGATCGATACGGTGGCCTTACCTATTCCTGCCAAAGTAATGTCAACGCTTGCCGTTGACGTGTTCCTCAATTTTCGGCTCCCATAATAGTACCTAGAGATTTATTCTCGAAAAAAAAGGGGCGTGTGTTTGAACTCTGATATTCATTTACCGAAATGCATATCAAACTCCATCACAATCGGTTTAGCGTTTTAGACGTAAAAAGGCAAGAGATAGACAGATTTTCGCATTTATAATATTAGTGTGGATACCTGAATGTTTAAAACATTTGTCGCGGTTTTAACTTCTATAACTTTTAATGTATTTTTTTAACTTTATTCTACCGATTGCCACAATTCAAGCTATCCGCTTTATTCTATTTTCTATTTATTCTCTTACAAAAGAGCCTAACTTTCTTCAAAAATTAGTAACTCAATGTTTAGTATTCTGTACATCAAATAGTTTGTAATTTTAATAACTTTTGTACAATTTTCTTTTACAGTATAATAGAGTTATTATGCAAGTGACACACAATTAATTATGAAATATGTGCTTAGTAATTTGTATGTATTTAGTCACAACAATGCTGAAATAAATAATGAATAAATAGCGATTCACAATTTACACAATAATTACCCTAAAGTAAGCAAATTATACTCTTGTATTATGAGTGTTAGACCACGTGCATTTAAATAAAGCATATTTACGCCCTTATACCCGAAGAGGTAGGCAGAGGCACAACCAGGACACCCACGACTTGCCGAAGACACTAAGTCCAACAATGTGGTAGTTGGCAAGGCTGTCGCCAATCGGGCATTATATCCAGTCCAATCCAAAAGTTATTTTTATTAGAAAATTGAAAATACACATTTCCCGGGATCTCAAGAAGTCAAATCGGACACCGGACCGCTAGACCACACAGGCGATACATAAAAATACTTAAGGGTCCATGTATGCTAAAGTACGTCAGCAGTATAATGTTTTTTTTCATACAAAGCAATCATGAATCTTGGTGACAAAAATACACAAGATTAACATGGCAAGGCTGTTGCCAATCGGGCATTATATCCAATCACTGATAAAGTTATTTTTATTAGAAAATTGAAAATACACATTTCCCGGGATCTCAAGAAGTCGAGTCCGACACCGGACCGCTAGACCACACAGGCGATACATAAAAATACTTAAGGGTCCATGTATACTAAAGTACGTCAGCAGTTTAATGTTTTTTTCATACAAAGCAATCATGAATCTTGGTGACAAAAATACACAAGATTAACATGAATATGCTTTACTAGACTAGTGTTTCCAAAACACGATTCATTTCACTTTGCTCGATAGAAAAAATTTAATAAAGTTAACCCTTTTTTGAAAGCAAAACCCAAATGTCTACTTCAAATATGAAAATATCGACACCAGATTTAACTTAATCATAGATAAGTACTATACCTAAAAGATAAGTGTTTCAGTTTTTATACTTTTTTTCAAATTACTTTTATAGTGTCAAAAATAGTGATTTGTCGCTTAAGACGTTTACTTTAGAGCGCCATTGTTCATAGTAATCATGGAACGGGGGAGCGCGGTGATTGGCTCTTCTGGCTGACTGAGTATGGGGCCTTAAATACATACCGGAATAAATTTAATATACTCTTAGACCCGGGAATACAAACATACTCGTATAAATGTTCATCACACAAATACATGCTCCTGTCGGAAATCGAAGCCAAGTCTCGAGACTGGTCAGTGGAGCTAGACATGTACGCTAACTCCTCGGCCAACGAGGCGGTGAATTCGATGTTCGTATACACATTTATGATGTTATTTATCTAAACATTAATCTCAACTATATGATAATTAAATAAATTAAATTTTTGACAATAGCAATCCATATCTTAATTAAAAGATTTGGTTAGTATAATTAAATCAAAAATTAAAATTTTGCCAACTTAAAATAATAAAGTCACAAAAATATTAGTAGATAATGATAATAATACTAGTAAGTTATAAACATTTAGTAAAGCTAATAAGCATTTAAAATTACTTAGTTATAAATTTTAACCAACTTGGAAAAAGAGGAGGTTATCAATTCGACTTTTTGTTTTTAGCCACTGATGGAAAAAGAGGGATTTTATAAGTTTAACGTGTCTGTGTGCGTGTATATCTGTTGGTCTGTGGCATTATAACTATTAAATGGATGAACCAATTTTAATGCCGAATTTTTGTTTGAAAGCTGTATTGATAATAAGCTTGTGTAAAATAAAAATATATATAAAAATTATATTTATTATTATAAAAAAACAGATGTATTATATGTTCCAAAAATAAATATGAACCTATTTCAATGAAATTTTTTTGGAAAGGTAGGTCGTGATTCCAATATGGTCGGATCGTGATTAAATTTATGTGAGACCATACACATACATACATTAGAATAATTTAATTGCAAAAAACCGACTTTGATTTAAACTAGTAAGTTATATAATGGTACACAAAAATTAAGTACATTCCTTAATTTTCCTGGAATGGAAGATGGAAACCTTTAGATCCAAACTTGGTAGAAATAGTATCACCTTAAAATTAAGATACAAAAAAGATTTTTTCGTATGTCACTTTATTTGGAGTTTACTCGTAACAATCATTAAAAATAAAAGTATTTCCTCATTATCTAAGAGACTAGATACTCGTAGACTAAATAGCAGTATTTTATCTATTCAATAATATTCAGTGACACTTGTCTTACAATAGTAAAGAGCTAGCAAGTATGGAGGTGGTCCTTATCATGGACAGACAAATGACCAATAAAAACTAAGAAGTTACATTTGAAAATCTAAATACGTCTAAATACCTTATGGACAAGTCACACAAATTGAATCTAAACCCAAAGTAAGCAAGTTATATGCTTGTGTTATGGCTGTAAGTCAACGATACTTAAATAGATACCAGAAAAAAATTAATAAAGACCCAGACCCGAAAATACATCATCTAAATGTTCATCACACAAATGCACGCCCCCGTCGGGAATCGAACCCGAGCCTCGCGTTTTATCGATGTTGTTAGGCGTGTACGCTAGCCACTCAACCAACGACGTGGTCAAAATGTATTCAATGTTGAATCTTACACAGTTTATTTTGTTAAGAATGATGTTTCTATTTTGGTGAGGTTTCTTTGACTGACCCTAATTACTTTCTTTCGAGTGTATATCAAAATGCTTAAACATATAAGAATAATTTTAGTAGACACTCAGGCCGAAAATACTGACATCTAAATGTTTATCACTCAAATGCCTGCCCCTGTCGGGAATCGAACCTGAGAATCACAATTGGTGACTTAAGGCCCCCAGACTAACGAAGCGTTCAAAATAATTGCTATATGTATGCGTTGCTTAATTTAAAAACGCCAGAATGGACTGAACAGATTTAGCATTATTCAATTATTAAGATAGCCCATAATGGTAAGGACCAGTTTATTAATGTTAATCGTATATCAACATTTGGATAGTTAAAAATTGTATTTATTTTATTCAATAAAATATAAAATTTAACATTTCTACTAACCCCTGAGAAAACCTTTCCGTAATGTAGCTAAGTAACATCTCAATTACGCCAACTTTCAAACAAAAAATCTGCATCGAAATCGGTTCATTTGTTTAGGAGTCACAATACTACAGAGTAACACACACACTCACAAACACGTGGCAAATTAAACGCGGCGGGGGTTAAAAAACAATATCACTTACGTCATATTTCTAGCAGGTTGTGGAACCATGGCGATGAGATTTAAGCTCATATTGACCCTCAGCATATACACCACCCAGCAGCTCGTGAATAACATAATCCATAGGTTAAACCTGACGGGCACCACATCTGTAACAAAAACAACAATAAAGAACTACCCATGTCATTTATGTAGATCTATACTTATAAAATAAGATTTCCTAACTGACTGATTCATCACCGCCGAGCAGAAACTGTAAGAGTTACAGACATGAAATTTGGTGAGTGGGGTTGTTTTATTAAGTAGAAACCCGCTGAGGACAGAACTTCTACTCCTAAAGTGAAATAGGTTGAAAGTTTGTATGGAAGACCGTAATTTTTAAGTTAGAAACATAAAACTTTGTTTTTGGACAACTTATTAAAAATGAGTAAATACGTATTTAAGCGTTGCTGGAAATTTTACCTCTAAGGAAGTGAAAAAAGGGCTGAAAGTTTATGTGAAAGTCCTTATTAATAGACTATAATCAGTAAATATATTAACATCCACGTTAGCAAAGCCGCGGGTAACAGCTAGTCCATCTATAATTATTACATCATAATTTATAAACATTTCGAATAATTTAAAGTTAACATCCCTTTCCTCTTAAAGACGTAGAGATTCATATCTTAAAGGGACCCAAACTTAAATTAAAGTTTTTGCAGTTTCTAAGTTAGTATATAAAATATTTTAATAATGTAAGCTTTTTCTGTATTTTGATGACATAAAAATAAGGTGGGTCTGTTTTTCGCTGTTTATCTCTAAATTAATAATTGATATGTTATAATAAAGTAGTTATAAAATATTCATTTTTGTACCTTTTTTTATAAATTTCGACATCCTCACAAGTATTTTTTAGTCGGATTATTCAACTGTGAACTATTTGACTACCAAAAATACACTGGAGAACTTTTAAAAGAAATTTTGCCTTAATCTCTGGACTTAAAACATTTTTACGTATTAAAGTAAAAACACTATAAATTTGTCCTGACACTAGACGTTTTAAATACATATAAAAAGAGATATTTGAAATAATTTATTTCGGAGTGTTGTAAACATAACATTGCTTTTTGGCAGTAGCCATTGTTTTTGACAATAATTAAACGTCAAAATTAATCAAAAGCAGTTTCATCAAAAAGGTTTTATATGATGTATATTTGAATGAAAAACTCATGATTATATTCTCCTGGTTTTAAAACATCCCAGTGGGGGTCAAATGCTGTCAATGACGTGTTTTATATTTGCTATCTCCAGTGACCAACAGAAAGACAATGGAAATTGTAAATAGAAAACACGTCATTTAATGTTAATTATTTAATTTAATTTAATTTGACAGCCATTTGATACACTTTACCCAGTGATCATCACTAAAAAGATACGGAATAACCCTGCAGACCAAAATTAGGCTTGACTACGTTAAATAGTTGAAATCTGTTTGCGTATCCTATTGGTTGTGTCATAAGTATGGAAGCCTTACATCCCGGCCTCAGGTTGGCAGCGCACCATTAACACCTTTGGTGTCATTAGGCGGCGTGAATTTCTTACCATCAGGAAATCCGTCTGCTTGTTTGCATTCCAATATCATAAAAAATACTATTTAAGTATTAGCATCTATTTAAGTATTTCTATGTATTAGTATGGTTGACTAGCACCCATAAAACAAACATAATTTGCTTACTTTTGGGTTAGATTCAATTTGCGTGACTTGTCCATGGATATTTATTTATTTATATCAATTTGTCTGTAAGTATGTTGTTTATTGCATGTTTATTATAAGGTTATTCGAACAATAACGAAGCGTTTTATAGTAACGAAGCGTTGTTATAGTTTAGGTATCCCGACAAGGGGTTTTCGTTTACACCCTGTTAGTTGTTTGCTCGCGACTTCGTCGGCTTAGAATAGTTTCATACAAATTTGATTCCCCTATTATTATTTGAACTCGGATCTTTATCTATATGCATATCAAATTTTATCACAATCGGTTCAGCGGTTTAACCTTGAAAGAGCAACTAACAGGAGACAAACGGACTATCGCATTAACAATATTAATATGGACTAGTATAGATAATGCATGATTTTTTGTGTATCCGGTATGGATGTGGTGATAGCATAGGTGATGGAAGTGGGTTTTTTGCATTTTTCTAAACTTAAATTATTGCACAACGCCCACGTTGTATCTTTGCATATGTTTAAACGACGACCGCAAAGTCAAAGTCACTAGTAATCCATATTTGGTTAATAAGTAATTGCAATGTACAATATTTGATGTCGGCCGCGGACACATGACGTAACTTATGCTCATTATCAAATGGCATAAATCTTAGAGATTTAATTGCTGTAGAGTGCAATTCTAACCATATGTAATAACCCTAATTTACTAGGACTTCCAGTCTTTTAGATTGCCGGGCACAAGTACAAACCTTACTTTTATTTTAAAAGTAGAGTGTCCGTCAAATTTATTTACAAAAAGGCTTAACGCGTTACATATTTGTTGTCTAATTGCCACGTGTATATAATAGGTAGATACCTACTAGAAAAACAATTGCAGGAAATTGTATATGATTTTATACAATTACATTTTAGACCTAACACCAGAAGAGCCTTGTACATATTCGCAGTCTTGTCCAATAAAACACGTGTGGGTTTCGGGACGATCGGCAGAATTGATAACTTCACAACACTAAAATCAAGAAAAACTTTCAATAACCTTCGACAAAATCATTTTTATGCAACGTAACAATGAACCATCTCGATCGGCTTTCAAACGGAAAAACCACATCGAAATCGGTAAAGCCGTTCAAAACTTACGATGCCATAGACAGATAGACACACACATACATATCAAACTTATAACACCCTTCTTTCTTCACCGGGGGCTAAAAATAGAAGTTAAAATTGGCGCTGTAAAGTGTAACGTAACGTAGCGGTTTAAGTGTCCCATAAGACGTTAACCACCTTAAAAATATCAAACAAATCTAAATATTATTCAAATGCAATGCGCGAACTCTATTGTTATATTTACTCTGAGTTCAACACACCTCTAATCGTCAACAATAACTATTTGCATATCCACTTTACAGCTACACGACAATGACAACGGTATCCAAATCGAAACGTTGTCAATTAGTTACATTACATTATGATAATTAAATAGGATTTTCTCATGTTTTTGCGCTGTACGACAATGTGAGGTTATACTAGGTAATAGATTGTTAAACTTTATTAAGAATTCAGAAATATTTTAGAATTCTAAGAAAGGACGAGGCAAACCGTACTCTTAATAAGATGCATATTACTGGAAGTTAAAGAGCTGTACTGTTGCTAAATATTATTGATACCACCCCCTTCAACCTATTTCCACCGCGACAGAACCAGTGTTCTGTAGATTTACACACATGAAATAAGATCCTTGTCATCCTAGTCAAAAGATAATGCTGCACTAGAAACCAGAATTTGATTGCAACGCTTTTCTCTTATCCTTAGGAGAGCAGCTTGCTTTTTAGTATTATAAGAAACACTTATGAAAATATTTAGGTGACGTAATTGATTCGTTTTTGTTTTTGCAGTTTTGTTATGTCGGCTACGCCTACGTATAATCGGCTAAACCTTTCTTAAGTTATAACTTATACCTATGTATGTAATGTAATTCATACGATTTTCTCTTATATGTAAGTGTATGTAAAGACATTATTTTTATAATGCAAGATACATATGTACTCGTATTTATGACACAAAAAGCTAAATGTATAAGTATTGAAGCACGGACTTTAACTGTGTATTCTATAGGTTTAGTAATCCGTACGTTTAAAAGTTTGCACCTGTTTAAATTTGGATTTTCATTCAATAATATGCTACCGCGTGTATTTATTTGCGCGTTATTGGTTGGAATGCTTAGTATGTAATATAGTTACTTAAAGTGTAACATATTTGAGTTTGATTTTTGTGCAGATAGACGAAAATGACGGAAGTTTGTGACACCAAACCAGCACATGTCTCTCCTAATGGTATATCTATACATAGTATAAAGCAAAGTCACTTTCCGCGTCTGTCTGTATGTATGTATGCTTATATCTTTAAAACTACGCAACGGATTTTGATGCGGTTTTTTTCAATAGGTAGAGTGATTCAAGAGGAAGGTTTATATGTCTAATAACATGTTTCATATATTAGAAAACCACTGATAATCTCAAGATTTCTAATGCGAAGTCGTAAATAAACATATTTTTTTGGGCTTGCATTGCAAACGCTGGCTGAACTCTACGAGAT
>NJDD01038001.1:438125-455710 GCA_002245505.1 Calephelis nemesis
AACCACGTACATCAGTTTATCATTAACGAAAAACACACAAAGAAATTATGATATACATAGTAGCAAAATTGTTTAAAAATCCCTACTTCCCTACTAATATTATAAATGTGAAAGTAACTGTCTGTCCGTCTGTTACGCTTTCACGCTTAAACCAGTAAACCTCTTTGCGTAAAGTAAAAAAAAACTTTAAAAGTAAACAGTAAATTTTTATTTGTTTTTTGTTGTTGCCCGGACCGGAAATAGAACCCAAGATCTCAAGAAGTAATTCCGAAGACGGACGGTTAGACCTCAGAGACGATAAGTATATTTCTATAATTTCGAAAAAAAATCTGTAAGAAGTTTCCATAACTTGCAATACAGTTTAATTTCACAGGATTTGCCGAAGTGCAGATAAAACTGCAAACGCAATAACGTATTCCTACTATTTATCTGAGGTGAAATTAGAAAAGAGAAAGTGTATGTTCAGTTTTGACCGCAAAATTTCTGAATTGATTTTAATATTTACAAAAAAAATAGATGAAACTTTAAAAAGCGATATAGGCTACATTTTATCTTAAAATTATAACGAGCAGTGTTGGAAAGCTAAATATCAAATTAGTAGACTACGCGGGCGAAGCCGCGGGTAACAGCTAGTATGGAATAATTGTGACCAATAGATTCCTTCGATGTTAGAGATGCTTTGTTTTATGACCTGTATTGCTATGCCTAATGTATTGGATAATAAAGCGTATCTATAATAATCAAAATGCCGATAATAATTGTGACATTATTCCTTTTACATCGTAATTTTTAGTGAACTAGTATGCGCTTGTGGCCAATGAAGACGTTGGCTACTAATAACGCAGATAATGACGCGAATATCTACAAACCGAGTCGTCTGTGTAGGCTCAGCTTAAGAAAAAAACCCTAAACTATCATCTCACACAATTCATCGCAGCAAGCGTAGGGATAGTTAGGTATTTCTTCAACTTATTTCTTCACAACTTAAAAAATTATATCAACGCTTTTGAAAATTTTTGATGAACCGTTGAAATAACTATAAAAAGCCAAGTAGGTATAGTAGTACTACTATTTAAATTATGCGCTTCGGCTTTACACTTTTTACTTTTGTTTTTAAATTGGCTGACCTAATCTAAATTTAAGCGATATTAATTATATAATAACAACTCTATATCTTTAAAAATACACTCGGATTTCCGAAAGTATAGGTATATATACTTGTTGGATAATTTAAAAGCCGTACGAGATCTTAAAACAAAGAATAAAAGAAAATACTTCCGATGTTAAGTTATTTAAAAATGTTGCTGTATGTAAATACAGATTCCCTATAACATACAGTAATTTGCTTATTTTGAGGTTAGCTTAATCCTAGTAGTTTTTAAACTACTACCTACTTGCAGTCGCCTCTGTGGTCTAGCGGTCCGGGTGTTGGACTTGACTGCACGAGGTCCCGGGTTCGAATCCCGGGTCGGCCAACCCAAAATTGGATTTTTCCAATTTTCTAATAAAAAATGTTGGTCGGGATTGGAAATGTGCCCGGTTGGCGATAGGCTTGCCACCTATCACATTGTGGGACTTTAGTGTCTTCGGCTAGTCGTGGGTGCCCTGGTTGTGCCTCTGCCTACCTCTTCGGGGAAATGGGCGTGAAGATACTTCTACCTACTTGCAATCTGAAGGGACTTGAAAGCGGATTTACTTTTTGAGAAAAAAAAAGCATTTGTCATGGGTTGTGTTTTTTTAATTTTGTGATTATGACACTGAATGCTTTAACTCCTAACAAAGATCTTTTGCATCTGTGAGTACAAAACAAATTAACGCTTAGGAAATACAAAACGTAATTAATATGTCAATTTAAAAAACAGAAATTCCTTAAAAATCTTTAATCTGTATCTTCTGTGTCTGTATCTTCAATAATTTATGTTTGAGACATAGAAATAGGAATGGTTTGAGATAATACATCCTGTTATTTTGTTTGTCATCTCATTAAGAAATAATTTGAAATCTAGTCGAAATATACAAAGGACTTAATATTATTAAAATTAGCTAACTCTAGATATTTTGCCCGCGTTTTGCCTGCATATTAATTTACTTAGCTCTACCGAAAGATTCCGTTTAGATATATGGATAAAATGTCTATGTCACACTCAAGCCTCTTTTCTCCGTGCACAAATATATAGCAATATAAAATCAGGCCATTGCATATCAAAGACAAACGAATACACTTTTCATTTAGCCGCCTCGTTGGTCGAGTGGCTAACGTACACGCTTAACTACATCGACCACACGCGAGGCTCGGGTTCGATTCCCGACGGGGGCAGGCATTTGTGAGATGAACATTTAGATGTCTGCATTTCCGGGCCCAGACCCGGTTTATTAAATATATACTGGTATCTATTTAAGTATTTCTATGTATTAGAATCGTTGACTAACACCCATAACACAAGCATATAGTTTGCTAACTTTGGGGTTAGATTCAATTCGTGTGATTTGTTCAGGGATATTTATTTATTTATTTATTAGCTATATATATTGGTATGAGTTTTGTTAAAATTTGCTAACTATAACTGCTTATCTCTTCCGTATCTCCATATAGATATCTGGATAAAAAGTAGCCTCAAGCCTTCTATTAGATCTATATTAAAATTATACCATAACATCGCTCTGTAGCGACTTGAAATAAGGACAAAAGAACAAACACACTTTCACAATTATATGTATATATTAGTATCGATTGTGGAATGTATAAGCGATCGCAATCAGTTTAGCCGGATGGGTGACCGTTAAACGGCGAAAATATATCAAATACCTTTCTTTTGCTCCTGTTTGTAATATTCCAAGACTCTTGGGAACCAGGTCAAGTTTTGTTGACCAAATTTTATTAAAATCCAAATATTTTCCATTTTATTAAAACACGTTTTGAATTTTAAAATGTCCGACGTTTTTTATGTGGCTAATATTTTATATGAAGTAGGGATGTGAAAACCCTGGATCATAGTTTTAAAGTTACAGTAAATACGTTCCGGAATATTTGTAGTTCATCTAGAGCAAACTAAAAAGAGAGGTGTTGTAAGTTTGACGTTTGTCTGGGATGTCATAACTTTTAAACGGATGGACTGATTTCGGTGAGAACAGACAGTATGACAAGATACAACGACACGTTTTCCCAGCGTCATACAGATAGTACGATCAATCACGTTTGTAGTATCACATGTCACGTTAGTAGGTGCTATCATCATTTTCGCATTCTAGTTTGGAAGGTAAGACACGTAGAAGGCTTAAATTCTCAGTGTTATGTAGGTAACGCACCGTTAATTGGGTGTATATATATGACATATTTGTAGTGTAGTAGTTGTAGTGCAGGAAAAATGCACTAACTGAAAGTCGTGCAAATGCACTAACTGAAAGTCGTGCAAATGCACTAACTGAAAGTGATAGTTACATATTTATCAATTTAGTTCAATTAAGAATTCTTTTACGAAGAAAAAGGTGGCAATAAAAAAACGTTTGTCTTTTTTTACGTATCGGGAAGATATTATGGTAATTATTTTATTTTAGTGTTGATAGTTAAGGGGCTGAAGAGTAACATAGGCTAATTTTTGTCCCAATATCTAAAAGAATTTCCGCAGAAGACCTAAATAAATTTAAAGTGTAATAACCGCGGGAAATTTTGGACTAAAATAAATAAAAAAAAACAAAAAGTAGAAAGACACTATTATCTCAGACACATAGTGCTAAAATAATCTAGATCGAATAAAAATCACGGGTTAGTCATTGAGCGTTGACCTCTCTAGTCTCTACAGATATTTAAATATTTCCGCAAAATATTTTTGTGGTATTAAAAATACCACGCCAAATTATTTAAAACTAGCCTTCGTTCCTCACACTACTACTACTACCACTAGCCCGCTTGTTAAAGTTATTTAGCTCATTTAAGGCAGTATAAAGTTCATCTAGTAGGCTGATTAGAAGTAAAAAGTCAAGTTTCTGTCATCGTGTCTCAATGCCAAGGTTTTTTTTAAATTAAATTATCCATGATGTCCGGAAGATGCGACATAAGTAGTGACCTTATGAATTAATTCCTATTATCATTTTAATATTCCAAATACTTTTGGTATTAGGTCTATACCGCTAGATGTTTGCCATCGACTCAGGGACGTCTTCGAGCTTCGAACAGGAAGTACACGGATGATGTTTAAAAAAAATTGAAGTTTTAACAATTAAGACTTTTTTATGAAATTGGAAGGGAAAGAAGCAGACGGATTTCGCGATGGTAAAAAAGTTCACGCCGCCGTCTGGAGGTGATAATGATGCGTTGCCAACCTTAGGCGAAGATACGAGGCCTCGAGCAAAAGTAAGCACACCGCCTAATTTATCCTCCGAACCGGAACACGTCAACGGCGAGCACTGCCGTCATGGCGGCAGGAATAGGTAAGGCGGTGGTACCAATCCGGGCACGTCGCTGAAAAACTTTACCACCTAGTCAGATGTCAGGGTGTTAGTGACTATAAGCCTATGCCCGCCTTTTATGAGCTGCCTGGCAGGAAAGCAGATAGCCTATTCTGCAAAGGTGCCCGGACTAACACGGGGAAGTATTTAACTTTAAAAAAAATTACAATTTCTTCTTCTGAAAATCCAGGTTTGAAACGGTGGCAGTATGAGATAGACAGAATTAAACTAATCACAAATTTCTAATTGTGACCAAAATTAAAAAAAAACTGTATGCTTTAAATAAACATAACAAACATATTTTGTTTTATTTGTTTCTAAAAAGAACAAGACAACAACTCCATGCCCACATGATTTTATTTGAAGTGAATTGTTAGCGTTTTTAAGTAAAAAATACCAATGCAATACAAATATGTACAATTTTTACACATCAAAATGTGCAAGAATTTACTGGAAATAGCAGTTTCACCCAGGCCTGCGTAACTTGGCTTCTTCTACACCGATCTTGATGAAGTAAAGCCTACGTTACTCAGGGATAATGTAGCATTCTAAAGGTGAAAGAATTTTTGAAATCGGTCCAGTAGTTTCGGACCTATTCGTTTCAAACAAATAAACAAAAAATCAAAGCTTTCTTCTTTATTATTAGTATAGATATTGATAAATAAATAGTTTTGCGACAACTTCTAACGCATATATTCAGTTATAAAACCAATTTCATTTTATTTCATGGAATTTTAGGTGGGTTAATAAACTTTACAAAATATGGCATCGGATTGGCAACTGATTGGAGGCAAATAACAGACGGAAAAATGACAATGGTGCTACTACTACTACTACTACTACTACTGACCTAAAGTTACTTAATTTGACTACGATATATGACAATAGCTGGCACTGAGTAACAGTTCAGCTTCAGAGCCCTTACCACGAGTTAACGGCTTGTCAAGTTTACTATACTCGCTATCGTCTCTGTAAATTATTTGTATGGAAACTCTGAACAGCGCCCTCTGTTGGTAAATAAGATAAACACATTTTTATACCAAAAGTGTCATAGATTTCGACACGTAACTTACCAAACGTAATCTATACCAACTCGTGGGAAAGGCTCAGGATTAGATATAGGCGATGAAAACAAACCCAGCTCATCGTGGAACTTGGAAGAGAATTCATATAGTCATGGTCACAGTGTTGACCAATGCTAAACTATAAGTAAGTACATAGGTACTTAGGTTAGGTAATAGAATCTACCTAAGATACTATCTTATCATTAGCGACAAGCAAAACATTATTACTCTATTTAGCACCGAAAGACCGATGTACATCTCGGTCGTATATCATTTGTTAAGGAAAAACAATGTCACAATAATGACAAAGAAACCAAGATCACTAAGATAACGTAAATTAAGTTGATCACTACCGTGACTAATCGACAGCAATGATAAAATATGCACTCTAATATTATCATGTTTATGTTAGACTAGAATTGTTTTTAACTGACGTCTTATCTCATCTTATATATCTTTATATTTATAATTCTTGTGTTCGTGTGTTTGTCACTGAACTCCTTCTAGATGACTGGACCGATGTTAATGAAACTTTTTGTGTGAGTTCAAGGGAATTCGAGAATGGTTTAGATTCACAATTTGGTCTCCTGAAAAATGTTTTTTTAGTAAATTTTCTTTGATTATAAGTAGTTGTTGATTTTGGAATGTTTCACATCGGATCCGACAGACTGCGCTACTGTCTAAGCATTAATGTCAAGCGATACGAAGTTTGCTGGGTCAGCTAGTAGTTACATAAAAATAAAATGTGGTTCATTAGTTTCCCTAAAACACAGCATAAGTAAGATTAAGTATTACGGTACTAAAACTTAAATACACCTGAACAGATTCAGTTAAATTTGGTTTTAAAATATTTGTTGAAGGTCAGGAAAGGTTTAGGTAAGGGGCAAAAAATCGAGAAACTGCGCACCTGGGATGTGTGAAGTTAGTATAAATATTCATATTTTATAAATCAGTATTTAATTAGTATTAAAAAATGTTTGTACTAGCTTAAATGTAGGTTTACGTTTTATAATCAATGGAATAAGAATTATCGTTAATAATAGCCCTTATAACTCTTTAGTACCTAAGCAAAACTGGTAGGGTGACAGTATTAAATTTATGTAAATCACAGTAGTCTTTCCTTTTCATACGATTTAAAAAAAGGAGGAGGATATTCGACCCCCCTTTTTAAAATATTTTAATCGATTTCTCCATTACTTCTGACTCGATTTATAAAATTCTTTTGATTTTGAAGGAACGCACTTCCGTCGTGGTCCTGTTCTCACCAAAACTGGATCTGATTATGGAATCTCAAAGAAATCTAGGAAAATACTCATTTTGAGGACGGAGATGCAGTTTTACTGCGCCTAAATTAAAACATAGTAGATAAACTTGCACCCGCAAGACTGAGACTTCGTTCATAAGATAGCAACTCACCAGTAACATGTTGTCAATAGGTCAAAAACAACTATCGTACTCGTATAACATAAAATGATTCAAAGTCAAAGTGCTAAGAACCGTCTACAGTGAGTGCGAATAGTTTTATCGCCCCGTTGGTCGAGTGACTAGCGAATACGATAACTACACCGATCAACCGCGAGGCTCGGGTTCGATTCCCGATGATGGCAGACATTTGTGTGATGAACATTTAGATGTCTGCATTTCCGGGTCTGGGTGTTTATTAAATGTATTCTGTTTTCAATTTAAGTATTTCTATGTATGAGTATCGTTGACTAACATCCATAATACAAGCATATAATTTGCTTACTTTGGGGTTTGATTCAATTTGTGTAACTTGTCCAGAAATATTTATTTATTCATTTAGTTATTTGTTATGTCGACTAAGTCTTTTCAGAAAAAAAATTAGGTTTTCCTCAACTCCCTTGGGATTCCACTATCATGCCCTGACTTGGTGATAATGGGACCACCTCAGAAGTATGTTCTTTGGGACTATTGGGAACGTTTAAAATTGGTAAAAGTAATGTTTAAAATCGTTTTACATATAACATATAAATCAAATATTTACATAAAAATATAGGCGTCGAACATAGTATAGCACAACCACCTACTTCAAGTCGGTTTAAAACAAGCCTCTCCGGTTCTTACTAAACTTTTATATTTCTGTCGACCTAACGTCACTATCGCATTGCGATTTACGGGGTAGGGTAGAACAAGCTTACTAATTGAGAGGTTTCATACTAAAACGTCAGTTGACAACATATCATAAGTATCACATGTGATGCCTGATGGTCTATAGCCAACGAGTATTTCTCGGAAAGTACCTATAATTTAGATTTCAAGTTAAAACGATACAAATATAATAAATCAAATTAAAATTGACCTAGTAGTATTTCCTTGTTTCGATAACAACAAACTAAAGAGCAAATGAGAAAAAAAAATCAGAATTTCAAATACAATAATTGAAGGTATTCCAATGTACACATCTTTTATAATTTTAATATAACCTTTTGTATCCTGTGGAAAGGTCAAATTAGTAGGGGAGCCCAAGCAGGGAATTGAGTTGTTACTCAGATTTGATTTGCGTATGATATTGATATGAGAGAAACATTGTACCATGGGTAAACTATCAAACATTTGTATCTGTTTCGTCAAAGAGTAGTCTGTGTAAAGTCGGTAATTGAACATATACTCTTCCTCATCATTTACACATTGATAAGTGTATGATTAAAATTTGAAACGGTTTTGGCGTGATGTGCGGTAGTAGGAGGACCAGAAACTTTAAAAAAGCAAGTCATCTTCGTTCATTAACCATTGCATGGACCTGTCTGAGTGATTGACTTTATTCATCGCAGTTTGAAGACACATTAGAAATATATACAATTAATATCTGATGTGATAGCGTGTGATCATGTAACTGTAATTGTTCGTACAAAGACGATCCCGCACCCAAAAGTAAAATATTAACGTCATGATCTTTTTCGTTCTACGCCATTTACTTAACTTACAAAGTCTAATAGTTACCCATGACGCTGGAAGTACAATACATTTTAAGCACCCTAAGCTCCCCTACTAAGTTAAAATTAACATAACTTAATTAAATAGCAAATTGATGAAGATTCACTTTGAAGGTTGCCATTGAATTCCTTTATGTAGGTTACATAAAGCCTAATATGGTCGTTTTCCTTCACAAACTCAAAGAAATATTTAAGGACTAGCATCTACACGCGGTTTCACATAATTTTAAAAACACTTTATACATTGTATGATTTATACTAATGTAGAAAGCGTATTACTATAAAGTTTCATCTAAATACGTTCAGTGATTTTGCGTGTAAGAGATATTAACATCCAGCTACTCGTCCATCTCTACATCCTTACAAAATATTCGAATTTATAGTACTTATTAGTAGGTTTCACAGGTTTTTTTGCGGTTTATGGTTTTTTATGTGCTAAACAAGTAAATAAGTGACTGAATATTCAACAATTTTCGTTAAAAAACACTTGCACTGCTCATTGGCAAATGATTAAGGCATTTTAGTATTACTTGATTGATCGAAATTCGACCATAATACATTTTAATATCTTGTTGATAAGAACGTCTTCATTTCTCAAGACCAGCTACTTCGTTTCCAAGATGTGATCTTCCTGGCTGGCAAGCTGTGTTCCATCTGTGATCTTTTATCGTTATCATCAATATATTTGTTTGTGTGTGTTTTATTTTTTGAATTAACGCACTTTATAAACATTATCATTAAAAATATTAGCGTTCTGCACTTCTCCAACACAGAAACTATAAGTATGCAAATTTCAAAGTTTTTGCTTCATGTATTAATATATAGATATTGACGCGTCACAGGTGCCTTTTGTACGGACTTTGTAAAATAAGCAATTTCCTTTTTTTTTTACGAGCACTAAAACTGCAATACAAATGTTATCTAAACACACAAAAATCGAGATTTTCACTCGCTTTTGGATTCCTTTATCAGAACAGAACTCTGTGGCAATGGGACTACCTAGGTACTCTGTTTCTAATTTAGGCGAGTCAAAGAAGGAGGAGGAGACTAGATGTCCTTTTCAACCCTCGACGCAAAACGAGGGATGTTATGAATTTAACGTGTCTGTGTGTGTGTGCGTGCGTGTCATCCTAGCTTTTCAGCAGATGGACGGATTTTAATGCGGTTTATATGTTCACGGTACAGTTTGGTACAGCTGAGCTGAAACGTTCAGACCAGCTCCGTTGTACCAGCACTCGTTAACCCATAGTACCCATAGTGAATCTAATATCACTTCCGATGCTTACGAAAAGGACATCTAGACTCCTCCTTCTTCGACTCAACTTCGAATCCAGGCTAGTCGATGCGAAACTCTACCACCGAGTAGGATACCACGGTGTAAGTGACGGTAAGCTTATGTTTGCCTTTTCCGAGATTCGTACCACCGCCTACTCTATTCCTGCCGCCATAACGTCAATGCTTGCCGTTGACGTGTTCCGGTTCGAAGGGTAAGGTAGCCGATAAATAACTTTTGCTAGAGGTCTATCATCCCGGGCCCAAGTTGGCAAAGCACCAATACCATCTTGGGTATCTCTAGGCGGCGTAAATATCCTACCATCAGGAAATTCGTCTGCTGCAAATTCCGTTTGCCTTCCAATATCATAAAAAATCTAAGTATATTATCACCATAAAGATGCTAATTTAACCTGATCTGTATTCCAAAATATTTCAGAGTTAAACTTTGTTTTTTTATATTTTTGAGTAATCACTTCCACGATTTAGACGTAAGATAACATTTTAGAATCAGCAAATTCAAATGCGCTAAATGTTTTAATTGAAACATCTTTTTAATTCTCATCAAAAAGGTCATTATCTGAGATCGTCATGAACTGGTTTATAATGGCAAATTTATACAGATACAGTAATTCTTGTGAATTTTATTCTTACCTAGCCTACGCTTGCCGTTCGCTTAGAGGTTATTTTTTTTAATCAATAAGAAACAACCGCGTCCGTCCCGCGTATAGACACTACAAATGTTATAAGTGCATCGCTATCCTTTAGCCAGAGTATTGGGCCTTTTATACAAGTCTACCGGCTGGCCTAGCCTCCGGACCGGAATTTGATACTGCCATTAGTGCGGCAGGAATAGGTAGGGTGGTATATCCCTATGCGTGCAAGTTGCTGTACTGCTACCACTTACCACTACCACTTTAATGTACATAAAACTATTACTAAGTATAACATATCTAAATATAGAAAATTACACAAGAGGCGAGCAAAACTCTTAGAGATTTCTGCCAGCAAAACCCAAAATAGTGCAAAGCAAAGACTTACTGTGCAAATAAAAATAAAACAAAAAATGTCAAAAAGTAAAAAATAAGTAGGTATCATCACGCCCATATCCCCGAAGTGATAGGCAGAGGCACAACCAGGGCACCCATAACTAGCCGAAGACACTAAGACCCACGATGTAACAGGTGTCAAGCCTATCGCCAACCGGGCACATATCCAATCCCGAGCAATATTTTTTTATTAAAAAAATGGAAAAACCCCATTTTCTTTTTTATTGCCTAACACAGGAATCAAACCCGGGGCCTCAAGAAGTCAAGTCCAGCACCTGGACCGCTAGACCACACAGAGAGTGAAGATATAAAGACAACTTTTACAATGTTAGTTATACAAAAATGTCTCATGTTACGGTATTTGAGGTCGTACAAAGAGTAAGACTCATTTTTATAAATGTTTATCCGATTTTGGAAAAAGGAACCTTATCCATGTCCGTCTTCTGTATTTTAAAATAAGTTATATTATTAAATATTCACTCGTATATAATATTTACACAGTACATACAAATTCTATTTATGAATATTAAACAAATATTAGGAAACAGGTGCTGAAGAAAGGTTGTTATAATAAGGGTTGTACATTTTTCTACTCATAGAATGAAACAGTAAATAAAAACAAAGTTGTCTTTCTGTTTTCACCAATTTTGAGTTGAACTTTTATACACATCTACAAATCTGCTTGCAAAGTCCCTTACGGGGTCTACGTCTACGTCTGATAATAGGCCAACATCTATTTTTCATACTGCTAAGTAATGAGGGAGACTCATCCCAATTTTTTTTACTAAAACCACATTAAAATATAGCAAAACAACGTCTGCCAGGTCAGCTAGTTTGTGCATAAGAAACGTAAATGAATTGAAACAAAATATACTTAAGTAAATTAATTGTATAAATGCCTATTGACACAACACGGACATAAAATAGTTAGTATCTAAGAGATAACAGTGAATCTACAGTGACACACCTATAAAAATTCAGATTTAAAAAAATTCAGTTTATCTAGCTATATATCCGTCTTTTAAGAACAGATTTTAATTATTTCTTCTTATCATCCTAAAATTAAAAGCCTATAATAACCTACGACAAAATATACACACAATATATCTAAGAACCATCTATACTTAGTCTGGCCATAAATACTGTTACACTTAAAAATAAAAAAATATTACATTTGAATTTCGAATCTGTCATTTTTATACGATTGTTCATTGTGTTTTCTCATTTTGGCGCCAATACATTGTACAATATTTTGCGATATTAAAATGGAGTGGGGTGATAAAGAGAACCGAATCGCTGTGATTGCATTACACAAAGTAGGTATGGAGCCAAATGCAATTTTTAAAACTCTCCATACACTTGGTTTTAGTAAAATGTTTGTGTACCGGGCTATTAATAGGTACAATGAGACTTCCTCTGTTTGTGACAGAAAAAGATCTGGCCGTCCACGTAGTGTTCGTACGAAAAAGGTGGTCAAAGCAGTAAGGGAAAGAATTCGAAGAAATCCTGTCCGAAAGCAAAAGATTTTATCTCGGGAAATGAAGATAGCACCTAGAACCATGTCGCGTATTTTAAAAGATGACTTAGGACTTGCAGCCTATAAGAGACGCTCTGGTCATTTCTTAACTGATAATTTAAAGAAGAATAGGGTCGTAAAATCGAAACAATTACTGAAGCGGTACGCAAAGGGAGGTCACAGAAAAATTTTGTTTACGGATGAGAAAATTTTTACAATTGAGCAACATTTTAACAAACAAAATGACCGTATTTATGCTCAAAGCTCTAAGGAAGCTTCCCAATTAGTCGACAGAGTGCAACGTGGACATTATCCAACTTCAGTGATGGTTTGGTGGGGTGTTAGCTATGAAGGAGTGACTGAGCCATATTTTTGTGAAAAAGGTATCAAAACATCGGCACAAGTGTATCAAGATACCATTCTTGAGAAGGTAGTTAAGCCCCTTAACATCACCATGTTCAATAACCAAGTATGGTCCTTCCAGCAAGACTCGGCGCCGGGTCATAAAGCTCGGTCCACGCAGTCTTGGTTGGAAGCGAACGTTTCGGACTTCATCAGAGCTGAAGACTGGCCGTCGTCTAGTCCCGATCTTAATCCGCTGGATTATGATTTATGGTCAGTTTTAGAGAGTACAGCTTGCTCTAAACGCCATGATAATTTGGAGTCCCTAAAACAATCTATACGATTGGCAGTGAAGAATTTTCCCATGGAAAGAGTGCGTGCTTCTATTGATAACTGGCCTCAACGTTTAAAGGACTGTATTGCAGCCAATGGAGACCACTTCGAATAAGCTTTTTATATTTTTAATTGTTGTATATTTATGTATTAAACTAACACACTGTAAAAGTAATATATGTTATTTGCAGTTAAAAAAATATTTTTTTTCTTTATTACAATATTTATGGCAAGACTAGGTATATAAATCAATTGCTGTTCGTTAGTCTTGCTAAAACTCGAGAACGACTGGACCAATTTGGCTCCTTTTGGTTTTGAATTATTTGTCCAGGGAAGGTTTAAAAAGTAAGAAACAAGGAAAAACTGCGAGGAAACTAGGAATGTTGGTTACATTTAAAATTTTCCCATATAAACGGAGCGGGTGGAACGAATTTCGCCGGGACAGCTTGTTTTGAATAAAAAAAAGTTATGAAGCCACATACGCACGCACGCACGTACGCACGCACGCACACACACACACGCACATTCTTATGTTAAGGTCGACAAGTAATAGGGAGATGTTTACATTTTTTTTAAAAGATCCAGGCAGAATACTTTTCAAGTAAAGCTATTTTATGTTATTATATTTTGTTTGAAATTATTAACTCACACTATAAAAACACCGTAGTCCAGGCTTTTCTTTGTCTGCCCCTCTGAAAACAATCCTGGCTAAGTGCTTACTTTAAGCCATGTTTATTAATTAGACGGTAATAGACCTATCTCTAACCGCAGATAGGTTATTGAAAAACGCCAGACAATATAAAATTGAAAAACTCGTTTTTTCTGTAGTGTGGCTGCATTTAAATTTATTTAAATGCATTAATTATCATACAGGTATGAAATATAGGTATGAAAAAGGTTTCGTAGGTCGTAAAGTATGTTTTATTTCTGCTTGATTAATATATTTAAATGGTCGAACAAAACTGCAACGGTGTACTTAAGTATATAGAGTCTATAGAATAGGTGTATATATGTATATACCTATTCTATTTGTATCGTCTGTGTGGTCTAGCCGTTATTTATTCTTAAGTTAGTTAAATTTGGTATCTTGAGATCAAGTGATGGTTATGTGACCCCCCAGGGTCACTTTCAGAGCCACTGCTGGGTGTAGCTTCTCTCTGGCCTCTTCTCCGTCGTGATTACGTCTGACAGGATGTCCACGTCCACGTTCACGATTCTGTGCTAAGCGCAAAGATTCGGTTAACGAATTTTTGTATGGTGATGACATGATCACCTTTGCTGTTGTAGCCTTTCTCCCACGATTGAAGTCCTAGTCTTGGTCGTAGAAATTGACTGAATGCCCTTTACTAACCGTTTCAGTGTAGATCTAGAAACAGAATACATTTTTACAGCCTTTATATACCCATGACCTTCTACCTTACTGCATTAATTGGTGATTTCATTTGTTCAAGTACCCATTTTTTTGTTTCTTCCTCGAAAGTGGAGAGAGCACAATTTGTCTAGGCATCTGAAAGCAAAAAATAAAAATATGAAAATTATGTTTCACTGTTACATGGTATGAGGCCCCCGGGGCCATAATACAACCAATGTGAGGGGGCCAAATTACAACTATTGAGAGTATTTAAACAAACGTACCAAAAATAATTTTTACAAGTCTAATTTTGTATTTACCTTTTAATTCCCACAGAAGAACAGTTCAATGTATCCAATGTTTGAACACAATAGCCAAAACACTCTAAAAACATTTACCGAATTAAAATCACAGTAGATAGGTAGTTTAAAGTTGTACCGGTAACGAGTTTCAACTGGTTCGAATTACAATCGAACGTGACAGGCTGTGATGGATTTGTAAGGTAGGTACTAAATACGTATCATGCCGCTAGTATCCTGTTGCGCATAAAACATACTGGATTGCGTTATGCAAACATTAAAATATTGAAGGGGCCAATATATGTGCAGGGGCCACATTAACACCTTTTCCTCTATTAAAAGTACTAGGCACAACTATTACAACAGTAAGTAAATGATCGCTAACAAGCGATTTCTTCCAAAGCATTCAGAAAAAAGAAATATAGAAATAAGGAAAAAGCACAACATTAAAAAAATTAAAATACTTTATATTAATACATCAAATAACTAACAACTGAGTAACTAATCTCATTATAAAATAAAGCTAAGTAAGTAAATACATATTATCTAAGCGATATACATTGGTAATGTACATTATTACCATAGATGACACAGTGGTACCAATTCGGGCGAGTCGTTGCGAAACTCTAGCAACTAGTAAGACGTCACGGTGTTAGTGGCGGTAAGCCCATGCTAGCCCTTTTACGAGCTGGCTAGCAGGAAGGCAGAGGGTATATACTGCAAATGAGCCCGGACCTTACTTTTTTTTAATACCGACATTTTATGGGAGAACTAAATAAATTTAAAACACGATCGACTACTGGAAAAATTAAATAAGAGTTATCTATTTCTATAGATGATATGTACTAAAATCATTATGCAAATGTTTAATACACTTCAAAGATATAATATGTCAGTAATGTTATATATTCTATCACAATACCTACATATACTACTGACTAATATTTTTATCAACATCATGAGCCATAAATAATGTAGACACTGTACGATTATACTGCTATTACACGAAGAACTTCCACGTGTTTTACCAATAAAAAGTTAAATTGTATATAATATACACACTTAAATATCTTAATTCTAAGTCCCTTGCGGGGTAGGCAGTGAGTATCGAGTGCCAAACTTACGATTCCTACATAAAAGATTCATATCTATTTCGACCTACACCGAGCTAATAACAGAATGGAACATATCCTATTAATATTATAAATGCGAAAGTTTGTATGTATGGATGTATGGATGTTTGTTACTCTTTTACGCAAAAACTACAAAGCCAACAACTACGATGAAATTTGGTATGTAGGTAGCTGAAGACCCAGAATAACATATAGGCTACTTTTTATCCCGGAGTTCCCGCGGGATTGGGACTTACGCGGGTGAAACCGCGGGGCGCAGCTAGTTTTATAATAAATTAGTTTATAGGAAATCATGCTAAAGATAGGTTTCCTAAAAAGTCCAGTAGGGTTACTCTTGAAACTTGATGTCATGTGAATAGGAAATTGGAATCATATAAATGTCATTTTAGGAACTTTAGAATCCAGTACTAGTGGATTATTAATATTCAATTACAAATAAATTCAACGAATCCGATAAAATTATAAATAAATGGTAATAATTCGACACTTTTGTGTAAAGAAGTACCTAAAATGACATACCCGATTCCAATTTCCAATGTTGCTTGAATCGAGCTTCAAGAGTAACCCTACTGGTCAGAATATTTTTCATTATTTCGATTTTTGGTGATGGCAACCCTATATCAACGTGTTTGCAATCCCGTAAAAGTAACTGGCATCGAAATGTCTATTAATACTTGGTAACCCAGATAAGTAGCAGGCAATACAACTTCTGCACTTGTCCAGGGATATTTATTTTATATGTTTTAAGCTGAAAACAAACTATCAGACAAGGCCAATCTAAATNNNCGCGGACGTTACCTTGGGCGTCCGGTGAGGTTATAAAAACCGTTAGGTTGCCAACACATTAGTCCATCCAAAAAAAACTTTGGGCGTTCGGACGTCCCAGATATCTGGCGCGCTGGATGTTCATTGTAGCCGCAAGCGTCCGCGGACAGCATGTGCACACTTCTTTCTCTAAGTTTTAGCTTTCACGTTTGTATTTTGCCATTAGTCAAGTAGAAAATCGCATCAAATTTGACATCAATTTTAATAAATTATAATTAGTCATCAGTTATAAGTCGTCAGAAAGTCATGTCAGGCTCTTGAGTAAAGCGGTGACCTCATTACTCAAGCTCATGTAATGAGATTTGGCGGCAACGAGGAAATACACAATACGCTAATTTCTTCGTGATTATTTCATTTGTGCACTTTCACTGAACAAAATTGTACAAAATGCCACCAAAATTAACTAACTTCACTCAATATCAACTCAAAATTCAATATTTATGAAAAATCTTCGACCATCTTTTCTCTCGATGGTGCCAAAACTCTCTGTGCACACTTATCAGCCGCGGCTGTGTGCCGCATCCTTAAGCCGCGACTAATAATATGTTTCCAGCCTTATACTTTCTGTTGGTATAAAATTTTCTTGTTATCTTTTGCACTATTGATAAAAAGACATTTTGAAAAAATAAAAAAAATGATGATGAATGCATCATCATTATTTTTTTGGCAACTCATTTCTGAAGTACCTACATGTTTTATGATAAACTGAATTCATTTTAAAATAGGTTTCATCCTATTACCAGCTTGATGTAGGGCGACCTAGGTTCGGATCATAGACCAACAAGCTTTTTTTTATGATATTGGAAGGCAAACAAGCAGACGGATTTCCTGATGGTAAGAAATTCCCGCCGCCTAGAGGCACCAAAGGTAGTAATGGTGCGTTGCCAACCAGAGGCCGGGATGTTAGACTTCGAGCAAAAGTAAGTTTACCGGCTACCTTACCCTCCGAACCGGAACACGTCATGACGTTATGGCGGCAGGAATAGGTAAGGCGGTGGTAC